>CAUYUJ010020026.1:212500-222500 GCA_963575745.1 Prorocentrum cordatum
CCCGAAGAGGCAAAAATCATTGATTCTTCTGAGGTGTTTGAAGGAGCTTCGCATTTGCTCCGTTTCGGCCTTCCGACGGCCCAAGACGGCCCAAGAGGTACCCAAGATCGCCCCAAGATCGCCCAAAAGGCCTCCACGATGGCCTCAGGATTGCCCAGGAGGCCCTCAAGACGGCCCCAAGAGGGCCCCAAGACAGCTCACGAGGCATCCGAGACGCCCAAGGAAGCCTCCAAGACGGCCCTGGAGCACCCCAAGAGGGCCCCAAGTCGACCCAGAGAGGCCCCCAAGACGGCTTCCGGCCCAAGAGGCCTCCAAGAGGGCCTCCAGGAAGGCCCGAAGAGGCTCAAATCATTGTTTTGTTTTAGCTTGTTGAGAGATGTTGGCATTTGCTTCTTTTCGGCCTTCCGACGGCCCGAGGCGGCCCAATAGCCCCCAAAGACCGCCACAAGATCGCCCAAGAGGCCTCCAGGATGGCCCCAGAACAGCCTAAGAGGCCCCCAAGACGGCCCTAAGAGGGCCCCAAGACGGCCCAAGAGGCCTCCAAGACGGCCAAGATGGCCTCCAAAAAACTCCTGGAGCACCCCACGAGGGCCCAAGTCGGCCTAGAGAGGCCACCGAGACGGCTTCCGACGGCGTCAGACGGGCCAGGAGCCCACCAAACGGCCGAAGAGGCCGCAAAGAAGCTCCAGAAGGCTCCCAAGAGGCCCAAGGACGCCACCAAGATGCCTCCATGAGGCTCCCAGCAAGCTCCCAGGAGACTCCAAGAGCGTCCCCAGATGCTCCAAGATGCCCCCTCCTCCTCCTCCTGCTCCTCCTCCACCTTCTCCTCCGCCTCCTCCTGATTTTCCCCGCCATGCTCCCCCAAGTGTTCCCCGAAGGGTTTCCACAACGGTTAGGGGGAAAACATGGTCCGATAGCTTGGCAGGGCTCTTGCCACAATGCTCGGCCACATGTGCGATTCTAGAAGGCAAGGGGGCGGCGGTGATTGGCCGTAAGCGTCCTTGATAACGCCAACGTCTCAATATGCGTTGATGAGTCCTATCCGTCCCCGCATGATGTTTCCAGATTCGCCAAGTCAGCGCCGAGACACACCGATGCGACTCTGAGATATCCCGTTCTGATAGAGCGGGGGCCGGCGGCAGGTAGCGAAGCCCTTACGGATGAAAGACAAGGGGAGGGGGTGATCCACAGTAGGCGTCTTCGATAGGAAGGACATTAAGTTTGGAGCAGTTTTTTCACCATGGAGCCCCCCACAGGGGCGAAAACACATGCCACAGCATACATACAACTTCAGCAAACAACAGCAAACTAGAACGCCCTAAAGAAGGCCAACCAGCCAAGCAACACGCCCAAAGATAGCCAAGCCCCCCCCAGTATTGTCAAGAGACCTCCAAGGCGGTCCGAAGACAGCACAAGAGAGCCTCCAGACCTTTCAAGGAGGAGGTCACAAGATGGCCCAAGACGGCCCCGAGGATCCCAAGACGGCTTAAGAGGGCTTCACGAGGACGCCGAAGAGGCCCTTGCTTGATTGCAAAACGCATTGTTGCTCTGTTTCTACATCGGCAAAATGAAACAGATTTGCCATTTCTGGCCTCCGAAAGCCCAAGATGGCTCACATTGCCTCCAAGACCAAGATAGCCCAAGACGGGCCCAAGACGGCCCAGGGGGGGCTCCAAGACGGCTCTCAAGACGGCTCTCAAGACGGCCCAAGATGCCCCCAAGACGGCCCAGCACGCCTCCAAGAAGATTTCCAAGAGGGTCCCAAGAGGGGAACACTGAGCTGGCAAAGACAGTACAGATGTGCCTCCAAGATCCACAGCATGCCCCCGTGAGGACCCCAAGAGACCCCCCGACAGAGGCCCCAAAGATAAGACCCCCCCAAAGGCCCAAGAGACCCCCACGAAGCCTCCCAGAGGTGCCCCTACAGACCACCAACGGCCTCCCAAACGGACCTAACAGGCTCCCGAGAGGCCCCGAAGGCCTTGAATAGTCATCTATAACTCAAGCTCCTTCACGTTGCGCTGTTGCGCTTGGGCGGTAGCGGGGTTTGCCGTAGGCAAGTGGATATTGCACTACACTGCATGCACCGCACTGCTTGCACCGTATGTCTCTACACAACTTACACAATGCAATGACTCAGCACCAGAGCGACGCAACGAAACGGGACTTACGCGAGATGGCATAGCGACCCAAGGCGGTGGCCTGCGCGGGCCGCCAGCGCGGCACGCCAAACTAGAAACGAAGGCGCTCGCATGCGACCCTACGCGGGCAGCTTACGCGCGACCGTCGGCACAAGCGGCCCCTCTCTGCGCCGCTCACCCGTCCACCGGGGAGAGGGCGAAGGCGAAGGTTGCCCCAGCATCACCAGAAGTGGCCACTGCGTGGAACAAAGAGCTCCCTGACCTGCTCGTTCGCCGCTGGCTGGCTGCAGCCGCAGATCATCGCGGCGCCAGCTGGCGCATCGTTTGGGGGCGGGCCGCCGCGGCCACCCAACAGGGCGCGCCACGGCTGCACTCTGCTGCGGCGCGCGGCACGGCCGAGCAGAGACGCGGCCGCGGGTGATGCGGCCCCAGTGCACACGCCGCGCCCACCAACGAGCGCGAGCGGCGCGGCGCACGCGAGGTTGAGCAGAACACATCGCAGGACGCAGGCCCGAAGGACGGCGAACAACACGCGACACGAGCATGAACACTTACGCCAATGCACGGAGCACGTGCAATCAACACGGGCACACATCAAGCAAATAGGAGACGTGAAACCAAGACTGGAGGAACACACAACTGCATGAAGATGAACTTTCGGAGATTCGCGCGCATTTCTTTGATCTGCGCTGGGGCCCCCTGGCATGCTCCGCACGTCAGAGAAGAGGGTCCAACGCCGATCCTCGAAATCCGCGCGGACCTACGAAAGTCTGTTTATGCTGTCAATCGACTTCGAACGACAGCCCAGGTGCGAAACTCATGCCCGAAACAATGTGTGCACACAACGCGCTGCTCCGCTCACGAGTTCCCGACCACGAGGAGCAGTTTCGTGGCAAGACCACAATTGAGTACTGCCAGGCTGTACATGCCACGCCGAGCATTGGCTTTGCAACGTACTCGGCGGTACCATTACCTTTCTGTTCCTCCTCCAGAACCTGAGCTGTGATTATTACAGCCAGGAGCATCACGAGGGGGGCAAGATGTGCGAGGGAGGACCGCAGAATGGCCGATTGAGACCACGACCGCCCGACCCAACTGCGCTCAAAATCGGTACCTGGAGCCTCCCCGGTGGCCATCCAAGCGCGTTTTTCGACGCGGATTCCGCCTCCGCGGCGGCCCAGAACGGAGGAATCCAGGAAGGCCGTCGCTGCCTCGCCTGGCCCGAGAGAAGCCCGGGGCCCCAAGAACCGCGAGGTGACGGACCGCGCGGTGGCCTCACCGCGCGGACGGTCACCGCAGGGTCCTGTCGGGACCCCCGCGGCCCCCGCCGCCCGAGACGCCCTCGGAGGACGACCCGAGCCCCAAAACTGCGTGGTGGCCCCAAATCCCCACGGACTCACCACGCGGTGTGGTCCCTGCACCGTCGGGGGGCCCCCGAGGAGAGGCCAGGAGCAGTCAGCGTCGCATCGGCACATCGGGTCGAACCGAGATGTGCATCGGGTCGGGCTGCATCGGCACGGAATCGAAACCAGATCGGATCGGCTGCGCCCGGATGCTCTACAACGCCACACAAGAACATCGGGCCGCACCGGGCCGGCGGCATCCCGGGGTCGAAGCGGATCCAGCAAGCCGGCATCGACATCAAATCGGCTCGATCGGATATTGAGATGGAACCTGGGAGGGTGTGCCCGCCTCCGCCTGCTCCCCCCCCCCCCTCGACGCGCGTTGTCGCCGTGGGCCATGGGCTAGGAGGGGGAGGAGGGCGAGGAGGAGGGGGAGGAGGAGGGGGAGGAGGAGAAGGAGGAGGAGGAGGAGGAGGAGGAGGAGGAGGAGGAGGAAGTGAGGAGGAGGAGGAGGAGGAGGAAGGAGGAGGAGGAAGGAGGAGGAGGAGGAAGGAGAAGGACCCCTGGGAGAACGACGGACGGAGCAGCCCGGCACGCTCAGACGGCGCGGGCCCTCCGGCCCAGCGCGCGGCGGTGCTCCGCGCTGGCAGCGCACACCACCCGCCGCGCCGCGGGGGAGGCCTCTGCCGCCGCGGTGAGGCGCCGGTACCACCACCTGAGCGACGACAGACAGAGTGGTCTTACAGGAGATGAGATGTGTACGTTTGTAGTTATAGACGCACTTATATGTGTTTATATGGATAAATACACATATAGAGTGAGAGAGAGACACCAATATATATATATATATATATATATATATATATATACATATATATATACATATACATAGATGTGTGTGTATATATCTATATATATACACAGTACGGACGCGGGCGCAAGAAAACCTTCATTTTTGTGTCGCTCACCCGTCGGGGGCCCCCAAACCCAACAAAAAACTAGAGTCGTCGCAAAAGTCGTCACGGGAAACTTTCGGTCAATTCTCGCTCCCGGGAGCCCTCGCTGGGCCTCGGGACCGTCAGAACACGGCTCGGGATGAAAGACCAGTCCAGGGAAGGGGTTCGAGACCTCCGAAGGTCCGCATTGTGAGCTCCTGCACCCCTGAAGGGGAGGCAGGACGAGGAGGACGACGATGCGGCATTAAGTCGGGACCGACTGCAGAGGACATCAGAAGAGGGCACGGCCTCCTCACAGGGCAGCCCACGCCACAGCCAGAAAGAGGACGTGCGACGAGAACGACACGACACAAAGAGGCACCCTTGACTCTTAGGATACCACTGCTGGGCAAGTGACCCTTGAGCCAGATTTGGCCAACTTGAGCTCTGGATCACATCGGATTGAGCGGAATCAATCGGAATTAATCGGGGTTGTGCTGAAATACCAGTGCCGATGCTAAGTGGAACCCCCAAGAATTCCACCAGCCCTTTGGGCGACAGATGGTCTAAGGAGGGTCTCTTTCCTCTTCCACAACCCCTCTTCTCTTCGGGGAGGGGAACCCTCCCCCTCCCCTCTCTGAGGTTTTTTGGGAACGCGTCACGAGGTGTCAGAGGGTCCTTTCTCGGCCCCTGGAAGGGCCAATGTTTGACACCCCTCACGAGCATCGTGGCCTCCGAGGGGGAGCTACATTTAGTACCCCCCCTCTTTTGACCGACCGCCTCCAAGATGGCCCCAAGAGGCGCTCCAGTGCTCCCCAGAGGCCCCCAAGAGGGCTCCAAGAGCGCCCTAAGAGGCCCCAAGAGGCCCCAAGAGGCACCCGAGAGGCACCCAAGAGGCCCCCGCGCGGCCTCAGAGAGCCCAAGATGACTTCCAAGATGGCTCAGATAGCTCAAGCTGGCTCAAGATGGCTCCCAAGATGCTCCATGCGGGCCCCAAGACCGCTCCAAGACGGCTCGAGATGGCCACGGAGCCTCCCAAGCCTCCCTCGCTGTTTCACTATGCGTGTCTCTTCCTCTCTCCACCGTTGAACTCTCATGGGCATCGTTTCTGTCTGGATGGGCTGGTGGGGATACTGTTTTGATCGCGACAGCGGCGAGAAGATCGGGAGGCGTCAGGGTCCGAGGTCATCACTAGGCGGCGAGCGACGGGGGGAAGTGAGAAGGGGCGGGGCTTCTCAGAAGGCTCGGAAGTCCCCGGGCCTTCTGAGAAGTTTTCTAAGCCTTCGCCGAAAACACAAAAACTTCCCAGAAGGCGCGAGGGCTTCTGAGCGCCGCCTTCTGAGAAGGCCTGCTCCTTCTCACTTCCCCCCCTCGCTCGCCGCCGAACCACACAACCTGTCACCGCACCGCTCCCAGACCACCTGGGGCTCAGGAGGGGGCTGTGGCCGAGACTCGCAGTGGCCAGCAAAGCCCTTCTCGTTCCTTGTTGAGCCTCGAGTCGGGTCTGTCCTCCTACAGGGGGATTTGGGACGCACATATAATTAAAAATACTAAAAAGATACCCTCAACAGGCCCCAAAAATGGTCAACAAATAGTTCCCAGACTGTGTTTTGACTGTTTCTAAATCTTCCCCCTGCGCAGGGACAGGCCCGACTTAAGTTTAGACTCCCTTCGAGAAGCACGGTGGCTGCATCCCCCCCGAAGCGCTGCCCCTCGCGAGGAAGAGCCCGAGCCCTGGCCGCTGCAAAACCGCGAGCCGGCGCGGCCCTCATCCGCACGTGCGCACGCGCACGTGCGGAGGAGGAGGAAGAGAGAGGAGGAGAAGGAGGAGGAGGAGGAGGAGGAGATGGAGGAGGAGGAGGAGGAGGAGTGAGGAGTGAGGAGTGAGGAGTGAGGAGTGAGGAGAGAGGAGAGAGGAGAGAGGAGAGAGGAGAGAGGCCCTCCGACGAAGTCGACGTCGTGGACCTTCAGGGATGGGGGGGGCGGTGTGCATCGAGTCGCCGGCTCCCAGAGGTGGTGATATCTGCACGCCGCCGCGCCCTCCCCCTGGGAGGCACGGGAGCGACCCCAGTGGGGGGTATCCGTGTACGGCAGGTTCGCGTCGTGCCGACCCCGGCGTTGGTTTTTGACACCGCGCTGGATCGTTCAACCTTGAACGATCGTACGTGGGGGGTATCCGTGTACGGCAGGTTCGCGTCGTGACGACCCCGGCGTTGGTTTTTGACACCGCGCTGGATCGTTCAACCTTGAACGATCGGCCGCTGCCGCAAGGTCCGATCGTTCAACATCGATCGATTCTGGGCCGCCGGCGGCGTTCAACCTTGAACGCCGGCGCTGGGGTCGCCGCCGGTCGACACGACGCGAACCTATCGTATCTATTTTGTTTGGTGGCGGACATCGGAGCTCGTCGCGCCCCTCGGCGGTGGACAAACCGCCCTTTCGTAAACCTCCCCTGAAAGAAGACGGCCTGGGACCGAAAGCGACGGACCTGGACCCGCAAGAATGACGGCCGCGACGCCCTCTCGCGAACCGAAAACGGCCAATTCCTTAATCGACGTGTCAGGGTAGGAGGTCTGTCCGCCCCCGAGGCCCGCTTCGCTGAGCCTTCCAACGACGGGCCTCAACTGTCGGGGTTCGCTGGAGGGGCCCCTGGCCCAAGGTGTGTTCCAAGCTGTTCGCTCCAGTCTGGAGCCGCGGGGCTCCCTCGGCCCTCGAGCGGTGCGCCTCGGAGACCGTGGTGGCCTCCGTGGAAATCCTGGAGACACCCTGGGCTGAGGACATCGGGCCCCAGACACTGCCGTGGATCGGGCCAACGGCGATGTTGCTTCAAGGTGATTCCAGGAAATCGCGAACCACACTTTCCTACCTCTCCTATCTTTGAGTCGGGCGTGTCCCCCTACAGGGGCATGTTGGAAGAAAAATGAATAACAAAGTCAAACGAATCCCCAACATAGTTTAAAATGCCCAAGAAATCGTCCCCCGATTATCTTCACTATTCTAAAATGTTCCTCCAATGGAGGAACAGGCCCGACTGAATCGTACCTGCGAATGGATCGAGCGAGCACGACACAGCGAAATTGCAGGAAAGCGCGAGCCAAGCGCTCCCACCCTGCCAGAACCTACATCGCCGCTACAGGCATCGCCGTCAGCCCATCGACGGTGAGGACCCAGACTTCGGTCGGGCCTGTCCCCCTACTGGGGCTTGACCGAAACACAAAAAAGTCAAACAATTCGCAAAACAATGATACAAGAAATGATCAAACATCGCCCCCATAATACTAGTGTTTGACTATGTTTGACTGCCTCCTTCTGCAGAGGGACAGGCCCGGCTTAAATCCAGACCCCGACGCCATGTGCTCACAGCAGGGAGCTCTGGAAGCCTCGACCCCTTCGCGGGAACGGGCTTCGCGTCCTGAACCATGCCTCGACGCTCCGGGCGCCCGGCGAAGGCCCTGGAGGCTGAGGATCGGCAAGAAGCCATCCGCCGTGATGTTTTCACGACGCGACAGAACCGCGTGCTTTTGAAGCTGGATCCAGCTTCAAAAACACGCAGTTTTCTCAGGTGCTTTTGAAGCGGGATCCGGCTTCGAACACACGCAGTCCTCTCAGGTTTTTGTTACCGGATCCGGCTTCAAACACACGCAGTTCTCGCATGGCTGGGCCTTTGGGGACTCCGAGGTCACACCGCACGGTCTGTCACCGCACCGTTTGGGGGAACCCAAAACACCTGCGGCAATCAGCCGCGCACGTGGCGCACTCGCTCGGGCGGGTGGCCAGCTGCCAGGCGCGGACGAGCACGTCGACGTCGTATGCGCCCGCCAGCGCCACCTGCAAGACGAGGCCGTTCGGGTGTTGCCAAAAGTGTCCCTGGCCCCCAGGCCCTGCTCAAGCCGCGACAACAATCACGACGGGCGGTTTCCAGCCATTTTCGGTCTCTGGGAGCCCTTGCCGGGCTCTGGGGCTGTGCCCAAGATGAGAAGCACGTCCCGCAGCAGGGTGTCCACGTTGGTGAAAAGGTCCCTCGGATTTCCAAGGAGGGAGGCGCCCGCAGCCCAGAGGGCCCCAGGGGCTCCAACGTGGGGCGCATACCTTGGGACACCCAGGGCCAGGATCCATGGGGCACCTGTAAGCAACCCCCTCATGCTGGGAGAGAGAGCCGGGCTGGGACACGGATCGGGGGGCGGCCTCTGAGATCTGGCGGATCCAGGCGAGGTGTCGGGCGCCGCGGTCGCTCCAGAGCGCTCTGGAACGCACTGGGAGCGTTCCGGAAGGCGCCCCAGACCTCCGGCGCCTCGATTTTCCCGACACGAGGTCCCCAGAGCTCTGGACCACCTCCGAGGGAACGTTTTTGTTTTTTCGCGGCAGCCCCTGGAGGCCCTGTGAGGGCCCCTGCAGGCAGATCGCGACAAGCCACCTCCGCCGACCATTTGCGTGTCTGGGCCTGGGGCGACCTGCCCTGGCCCCGGCCCCGCCCGACCACCTTTGGCGGCGCGCACAAGGGGGCGGAGGGAGGGGGCAGGGCTTCTTAGAAGAAGGCTTCCTCTTGGAAGGCGCCGGCCTTGCATCCATAGACAAGGCTCGCGCCTTCTGAGAAACGGGGGTGCTTCTAAGCAGCCCTCCCCCCTCCCCCCACCCCCCTCTGCGCATGGCTCAAAACGACGCGAAGATCGGGACAAAATCGGATCGGGATAATTCGAAATCTCTGAGAATCGGCGGGTTTGGAGGATGTATTGGGCGCCGAGGCCGCTCCAGAGCGTTCCGGAACGCTCTGAGAGCGCTTCGGAACGCTCTGGAGCGATTTATCCCGATCCTAGCCCTGTTTTATGGCTGACACCTGCTCCCTGGTGTCGAGCGGCAGCGCCATGAGGTACAGCATGGCCGGGCCAGCCACGTCCAGCAGGAGGAGCGCGGCGAAGAGGCCGGCGTGCCGCCTGAGCTCGCGGAGGCCGGCGGCGAAGGCGAGGGCCTTCGCCGCCAGGAGCAGCAACTGCTTGACCGAGAAGAGGGACCCGAGCGAGTGGCTGGCCGGGAACCTGAGGGCAAGATTAGTCAGCATCGAATCGGGAAATACAACCCTCGTCAAAATTAACCTCAAACATGTCTGACTTGGTTGAACTGCTTGTCGGAAGATCTGGGACCGAGTATCGATGAGTGCGGGGTACTTGCATGCGCCGCCCCTCCAATGTCGGTCGACGTCAAACTTTCGAGTCAACTTCGGTCAGACTACCTTTGCCCTCCCCCCGACATTGAAGGGGCGGCGTGTCGACATTGAGGGGCGCGCCGAAATCGCAAAGTCGTGCCAGCAACTGTTGAGGTTAATTTTGACGAGGGTAGCAGGATCGAATCGGATTGTGCGTCGCACCAGGCTTCATCTGCACGGAGTCGGAATCGAATCGGATCGTCAGCGCCAGAATGCACAAGGCCATGCAAGCATCGGGCCGCACCGGATCCCTGGAAAATCGAAACCGAATCGGATCGAGACGGCCGACGTCGATATCGGATCGGATCGATCGGATAGAAATGGATCCTGGGGGGGAACTTCCAGGGAGGAGGAGCTCAGAGGGGGGAGCAACGACCTGGA
>CAUYUJ010020026.1:227500-258125 GCA_963575745.1 Prorocentrum cordatum
CCCTGACACATGGCGCCAAGGCCGCCTCATAGGGTGACGGAGCGCGCCGATTCTGCACGGAAGCGGGACCCGTAGCCAGCATCGAGCTTATCCCTACCCCTGAGATGGACAAGCCGGGGGGCGATGACAATTTCAGGGATACGCCCTCAGAATTTGAGGGATCGTCAAGATCGGCATCAAAATCAGGTGATGGCAACCAGAGGGATATGGAGGTGTTCCAGCCTTGGGAACCCGTCGCAAATCCTCGCGCCTTATGCCATGCGTGCGCTTCCTCGAGAATTGTGCTGTTCGAAACTCTCGGCCGACACTTCGGTGGCAACTCATGGGAGCCTCAAGTACCATCCTGCTGTCTCTTGCGAATCGACGCGAACCGAAGCTAATCGACGATACTCGACGCTAGTCGACGCTAATCGACTCTACACCGGCGCTATCTCATCGATTGCCATACGCCAAGCGACGCTAACGCACTCTAGCGAGGGAACTGCGAGAATACGCAAGGCTCCCAAGACTTGCTACCAGGAAACTCCATTAAGACGCAGCCAGGACGAGAATAACACCAAGTGAAGATAAAATCGGGAATCTCTGAGATCCGGCGGCTCTGGAGGATGTCTCCGGCGCCGCGGCCTTCACAGAGCGTTTCGAAACGCTCTCCGAAACGCTCTGAAAGCGTTCCGGAACGCTCTGACACGGATTTATCCTCGTACTAGCCCCGCCCGAGCGGTAGCTGCGCTTCGCCGAGTACTGTTGTTGATGCATTCCCATTTCTACAGAATGAGTATTGTTGACTCCCTCTGTCCGGTGACCGTTGTACTTTTCAATGAAGATGCTTCTCCAAGGGCTCGCGCCTGGTATTTTACAAGGGAAAATGAAATATCGCCAAAAAGTGCCCCTGGCCTCCCGTGTACAACAACAGCTGCCCCCGCCTGATATGTCGTCACAGTATTTTCCCAAATCGCGCTCTCGCGAGGGACTTCCTCACAATGTATATTCCTGGCAAATTATTCAGACGTCGCGCCCTCGACACTCAGGAATCATGCTCTCGATATGGATCTCCTTACGATTTATCTGGGCATCGCGCTATTGCTCGGAGACTTCCTCGCGATTCAGTCAGGACGCACGCTTCAACAACCCGCTTGCTCGACCTGGCCGCCTGAGCCCGCCTTCCCGACCCGCCCGCTAGGGTCTACCCGCCCAATGTGCCCGTCTAGTTATGCCACGTGTTTTCTGCTCTGAGCGCCCCTCCTGCTACTCTCTCTCTCTCTCTCTCGTGCTCCATCCTTCTCTCTCCCCTTTATCCCTTCCGTCCATCCGTCCTCTCTTCCCATGCCTTAGGGGCTGCACGAAAAATATACCCCCCAAGGGGGAACGATCGAAGACGAAGAAGGCGGGTATCGAGGGTTTGGGATATGCGTGTTGAATGGCATGCGAACAGATCAAGGCGAACCGTCCTAAAACGATTGTTGTTGGTGGTGTGGTTAAACTCTCACTTCTGGAGAATAATTATTGCTGATCCCCCCTGCCCCTCTCTTCCCCTGCCTCAGGGGCTGCACGAAATACACGTTGCAAGTAACAAAGATACCCCAAAAGGAGAACGATCGAAGACGAAGAGGGCGGGTATCGAGGGTTTGGGATATAATTACGTGTTGAATGGTCTGCGAGCAGAGAAGAACGAACAACATTGAAACGATTGCTATTATAGTTACTGGTAAATATGCAGCCCTCCTCTCCAGTACCATAGTGTATTTGCTAAATTAATAGCTTCTCCCAAGGGTCGCGCCATGTTCTTTACAAGGGAAAATGAGGTGTCACCAAACTGTGCCCCTGGCCCCGGTTTACAACATCAACGGCTCCCGCTATATACTTCCTCACAATGTATTCCCAAATCGCGCTCTCGCGCGGGATTTCCTCAATTCATATAGGAATCGTGCTTTCGCGTGGGACTTCCTCGCAATCTATTCAGACGCCGCGCCCTGGACACTCAGGAATCACGCTCTCGCTGCGAAGTCCCTCACAATTTACTTGGGAACCGCTCTATCGCTCGGAGACTTCCTCGCGGTTCATGCAGGGCGCACGCTTCAGCAACCCGCATGCCCCTTGTCCAGTCCTTCCATCCGTCCTCTCTTCCCCTGCCTTGGGGGCTGCACGAAATATACGTTGCAGGTAAGAAAAGAAAGAATTACCCCTAAGGGGGGACGATCGAAGACGAAGAGGGCGGGTATCGAGGGTTCGGGATATACGTGTTGAGTGGCACGCGAGCAGATAAGAGCGAACAATCTAAAACTGATTGTTGCTGGTGGTGGTGGTGTTGTTGTTGTTGCATTCCCACTTCTGAAGGATACTAAGTGTTGATCCCACCCTGCCGGGTCACCACTGTATGTTTCAACTATACGTAATGCTTCTCCCAGGGGGCTCGCGCCCAGTTTTTTGGCCCCCGGTTTACAACAACAGCGGCTCCCGCTTTATACTTCCTCGCTGTGTATTCCCAAGTCGCGCTCTGGCGGGGGACTTCCTCACAATTTACATAGGTATCGCGCTCTCGCGTGGGACTGCCTCCGGCACTCAGGAATGACGCTCTCGATATGGATCTCCTCACAATTTACTTGGGTATCGCTCTATCGCTCGGAGACTTCCTCGCGATTCATGCAGGGCGCATGCTTCAGCAGCCCGCCTGCCCCTCGTCCCTTCCTTCCATCCGTCCTCCCTTTCCCTGCCGTAGGGGCTGCACGAAATACACGCTGCAGGTAAGAACGATACACCCTCAAGGGGGGGCGATCGAAGACGAAGAGGGCGGGACGAGCAAACAGTCTTAACATGCTTGTTGTTGTTGCTGCTGCTATTGTTGTGGCCGTCGGTATTGTGTCGTTGTCGCTGTCGCTGTCGTCGTTGTCGTCGTCGTTGTCGTTTTCGATGTCGTTGTTGTCTTTGTCGCTGTCGTCGTCGTCGTTGCGTCGTGTTTGTTGTTGTGATTGTAGTTGTGTTTGTGAATGCTATTGGTGTCGTGGTTGTTGTTGTCCATGTTATTGTTGTCATTGTTGTTTTTTGTGTTGGTGTTGTTGTCGTTGTTCGAACCGCTCGGCCGACATGCATCCTTGGTCACCTCGCAGCCCGAGCCAAAACAGCATCACCGCCGCGCGGCGAGCCGGCCCCTCCTCCGCCCCGCCCCCCCCCCCTCCTGCCTCTCGTCCCCAATGCTCCTCCTGCCCGCTCCTCCCACATCCTCCTCCATCCTCCCACATCCCTCCTGCATCTCCTCATATCCCCCCCGATCCTCCTCCTCGACATCCTCCCCGCCCCTCCTCATCTTCTTCGCCACCTTCTCCTCCACCTCCCCTTCCTCCTCTTCCTTGTTTCTGGCCCCCTTGCCGACAGTTTCCAATGTTCCCGCCTCTCTCTCTCGCGTACTCTTTCCCCACACTCAGGATCCCACCAACTGGTGTATCATGCGAGTTGCCTTGCAATCGGGACGACGCTGACACCATACCAAGATCGGTACTCTGCGCCCGTCCTCTCGCAGAAGCGCGTGTTGTATTTCTGGATTCGGTTCCTTCCTCGTCGCTGCCGTACCCCTCCTTTCTTCGCATCCGCCTGCTCCTGCTGCTCCTGGTCCTCCACTCCCAAGAGGACCCCAAGAGGGAAGAAAAATCGGATCCCCAAACAAATTTTCAATAATTTACAGGCGCAGCCCGTAATTTGATTCTCGCGAGGTAGACAGACAGACATACTGAACTGAACCACGGGGGCCGTTAGATGGCAGTTTTATTTCCGCGGGTGAGGATATGTCGGTAGGGTTTTAAGCCAGCGGGTGAGGATATTTCGGTGGCAGTTTTAAGCCAGCGGGTGAGGATATTTCGGTGGCAGTTGTAAGCCAGCGGGTGGGGATATTTCAGTGGCAATCTTAAGCCAGCGGGTGATGATATTTCGGTGGCAGTCTTAAGCCTGTGGGTGAGGCTACCTCGGTGGCAGTTAAGCCAGCGGGTGAGAATATTACGGTGGCAGTTTTAAGCCAGCAGGTGAGGATATTTCGGTGGCAGTATTATTTCCGCCAGTGAGGATATTTCGGTGGCAGTCTTAAGCCAGCGGGTGAGGATATTTCGGCGGCAGTTTTAAGCCAGCGGGTGAGGCTATGTCGTTGGCAGTTTTCTTTCCGCGGGTGAGGATGCCTCGGTGGCAGCTGTAAGCCAGCGGGTGAGGATATTTCGGTGGCAGTTTTAAGCCAGCGGGTGAGGATATTTCGAAGGCAGTTTTAAGCCAGCAGGTGAGAATGTCCCGGTGGCAGTATTATTTCCGCGGGTGAGCTTTAAGCCAGCGGGTGAGGATATTTCAGCGGCAGTTTCAGCCAGCGGGGGGGATATTTCGGTGGCACATTTGAGCTCGCGGGTGAAGATGTTTCGGTGGCAGTTTTCAGCCGGTGGGTGAGGGTATTTCGGAGGCAATTTTAAGCCCGAGGGTGAAGATATTTCGGTGGCAGGTTTAAGCTCGCGGGTAGGGATATTCCGCTGGCAGTCTTAAGCCAGCGGGTGAGGATATGTCGGTGGCAGTTCTAAGCCAGCAGGTGGAGACATTTCGAAGGCAGTTTCAAGCCAGCGGGTGAGGATATTGCGGTGGCAGCTTTGAGCCAGCGGGTGAGAATATTTCGAAGGCAGTTTTAAGCCAGCAGGTAAGGATATTTCGGTGGCAGTTTTAAGCCAGCGGGTGGGGATATTTCGGTGGCAGCTTTAAGCCAGCGGGTGAGGATATTTCGGTGGCAGTCTTAAGCCAGCGGGTGAGGATATTTCGGTGGCAGTTTTAAGCCAGCAGGTGAGAATGTCCCGGTGGCAGTATTATTTCCGCGGGTGAGCTTTAAGCCAGCGGGTGAGGATATTTCAGCGGCAGTTTCAGCCAGCGGGGGGGATATTTCGGTGGCACATTTGAGCTCGCGGGTGAAGATGTTTCGGTGGCAGTTTTCAGCCGGTGGGTGAGGGTATTTCGGAGGCAATTTTAAGCCCGAGGGTGAAGATATTTCGGTGGCAGGTTTAAGCTCGCGGGTAGGGATATTCCGCTGGCAGTCTTAAGCCAGCGGGTGAGGATATGTCGGTGGCAGTTCTAAGCCAGCAGGTGGAGACATTTCGAAGGCAGTTTCAAGCCAGCGGGTGAGGATATTGCGGTGGCAGCTTTGAGCCAGCGGGTGAGAATATTTCGAAGGCAGTTTTAAGCCAGCAGGTAAGGATATTTCGGTGGCAGTTTTAAGCCAGCGGGTGGGGATATTTCGGTGGCAGCTTTAAGCCAGCGGGTGAGGATATTTCGGTGGCAGTCTTAAGCCAGCGGGTGAGGATATTTCGGTGGCAGTTTTAAGCCAGCGGGTGGGGATATTTCGGTGGCAGTTTTAAGCCAGCCAGAGAGGATATTTCGGTGGCAGTTGTAAGCCAGCGGGTGAGGATATTTCGGTGGTAGTTTTAAGCTAGCGGGGGAGGAGAAGGGGGAGAAACCGAGAAGAGCTGTGCTCGGCGCGGGCATCCAGCCGCCACGCGATGCGTCATTCGCTTGGTTGGCCCGTATATATGCTCGCCCCTTGGCGTGGGGCTGGCGGAGGGGCAAGGGGCGGGCTGTCCGGTGATTTTGGCGTATTCGTCTTTCCGGCGTCCCGATACTCCAAGACGGCCCAAGAGGCCCCCTATATCGCCCCGAGAGTCTTCCCAAAGGGCCCCAAAACGGCCCAAGAGGCCTCCAAGACGGCCCACGAAGTTCTCCAAGAAGGGGCCAGACGGAGGACCCGAACTAACATTCCGAGCCCTCGGCCCCAAGAGGCTCCAAGGAGGCCCCAAGAGGCCCCCAAGAAGCCCCTAAGAGGCCCCAAGAACCCCCCAAGAGGCCACAGGAAGCCCCAAGATGCCCCCCAGAGACCTTCTAGAGGCTCCCAAGAGGCCCCGAACTGCCGCCCAGAGTTCCCCGAGAGCGCGCCGAAGAGACCCCAAGAAGCATCCCTGAGGACTCTGACCCACAGCCCAGGCACGGTGGCAGGATGGGCCGAATGCCATTAGATCCGCCGCCCCCTGCTTGCAGGGGTGCACGGCGTGCTGGACGATTCAGGTTTTGGTTTTGGTTCTTTTTCTAAAAGAACTCCCAAGTGGGCTTCGGCCCGTCCCGCCGGCCACCCGTAAATCTCATAAAACCCATCTGTCAATGCCCAAAAACGGCCGTTTCGCTCGGGACATCCTCAACAAATCGCGAAGATGGCCCAAGATGGCCTCCAAGTCCGCCCGAGATGGTCCAAGACGGCCTCCAAAACGGCCCAAGAGAGTCCAAGACGGCCCAAGACGGCCCAAGAGGCCCCCCAGAGGCCTCCCAGACGGCCCAAGAGGCCTCCAAGAGGTCCTCCAGGAGAGTCCGAAGAGGCCAAAATCATTGATTTTCCCTTGGTTTTTGAAGGATTTTGGCATTTGCGCCTTTTCGGCTCTCCGACGGCTCAAGACGGCCCAAGAAGCCCCCAAGATCGCCCAAGAGGCCCCCAAGAGAGCCCCATGATGGCCCAAGTGGCCTCCAAGATGGCCCCTAGAGGGCCCCAAGAGGGCCCAAGAGGCCTCCAACACGCCCAAGATGGCCTCCCAGACGCCCAAGATGGCCTCCAAGACGGCCCTGGAGCATTCCAAGCGGGCCCCAAGTCGGCCCATAGAGGCCCCCCAAACGGCTTCCGACGGCTTCAGACGTGCCAGGAACCCACCAAGATGGCCGAAGTTGGCTCGAAGCTGGCCCGAGACGGCCCAAAAAGCCCCAAAGATCGCCCAAAGCTTGCCCAAGAGGCCTCCAAGACGGCCAAGATGACCTTCAAGATGCCCACGTGTTCCCCGAAGGCTTTCCAAACCGATTCGGGGAACACGTGGTCCGATAGCTTGGCAGGTCTGGCCTCAACGTTCGGCCACATAGGCGCTTCCAAAAAGGCAGGGGGCGGCGGTGATTCGCCGTATGCGTCTTCGATCCGCCGCCCCCTGTCGATTCATCGCAGGGGTGCCTGGCGTGCTAGATCCCATCGGTTTTGGTTCTTTTTCCACAAGAACTCCCCCTGGGGCTCGGGCCCGTCCCGCCGGCCACCCGGAAGGCGCCCCCAATCTCGTCGGCTTTTTCGCTCAAGATGGCCGAGGATGGCCTCCAAGATGCCTCCAAGACGGTCAGGATGGCCTCCAAGACGGCTAAGATGGCTTTAAGATGCCTCCAAGACGGCCCAAGATGTACCCACAAGGCGGCCTAAGATAGCCTCAAGATGGCCCAAGGCGGCCCAGATGGCCTCCAAGACGCCCAAGATGACCTCCAAGACGGCCCCGAAGCGCCCCAAGAGGGTCCCCCGTTGGCCCCGAAAGGCCCCCAAAACGGCTCCCGACGGCGTCAGACGTGCCAGGAACCCACCAAGATGGCCGAAGTTGGCTCGAAGCTGGCCCAAGACGGCCCAAGAGGCCCCCAAGAGGGTCCCCAGGAAGGCCAGAAGATGCCAAAAACATGTTTTTTCCTTCTTCTGGAGTCCTCTTGGGGCCTCGTGGGCCGCCTTGGGTCATCTTCAGGCTGTATTAGGCCGTCTTGGGTACATCTTGGGCCGTCTTGGAGGCATCTTGGGGCCATCTGAGCCGTCTTGGAGACCATCTTGGCCGTCTTGGAAGCCATCTTGAGCCGTCTTGGAGGATTTTTTGTGGATGTTGGGGTCCTGGGCAATCCTCCCGGGACCCCGGCGGGACGGGCCGAAGCGCCAGGGGGAGTCCGCCGCCCCCTGTCGATTCATCGCAGGGGTGCCTGGCGTGCTGGTTCTTTTTTCAAAAGAACTCCCCCTGGGGCTTCGGCCCGTCCCGCCGGGGTCCCGGGAGGACTGTCCAAGATGGCCAAGATGGCCTCCAAGTCCGCCCAAGATGGTCCAAGACAGCCTCCAAGACGGCCCAAGATGCACCCAAGACGGCCCAAGACGGCCCAAGAGGCCCCCCCGAGGCCTCCCAGACGGCCCAAGAGGCCTCCAAGAGGTCCCTCAGGAGGGCTCGAAGAAGCTAAAATCATTGATTGTCCTCAGATTTTTGAAGGATTTGGGGATTTGCTTCTTCTCGGCATTCCGACGGCTCAAGACGACCCAAGAGGCCCCCAAGATCGCCCAAGAGGCCCCCAAGAGGGCCCAGACGGCCCAAGTGGCCTCCAAGACGGCCCCAAGAGGGCACCAAGACGGCCCAAGAGGCCTCCAGCACGCCCAAGATGGCCTCCAGCACGCCCAAGATGGCCTCCAAGACGGCCCCGAAGCGCCCCAAGAGGGCCCCAAGTCGGCCCAGAAAGGCCCCCAAGGCGGCTCCCGACCGCGTCAGACGTGCCATGAACCCACCAAGATGGCCGAAGTTGGCTCAAAGCTGGCCCAAGACTGCCCAAGAGGCCCCCAAGAAGGCTTCCAGGAAGGCCAGAAGAGGCCAAAAGCATTGATTGTCCTAAGGTATTTGACGGAGTTTGACATTTGGTTCTTTTCGGCCTTCCGACGGCCCGAGACGGCCCAAGAGTCCCCAAAGATCGCCGAGAGATCGCCCAAGAGGCCTCCAAGATGACCCCAGAACGGCCCAAGAGGGCCCCAGGACGGCCCCAAGAGGCCCCCAAGACGGCACAGGAGGCCTTTAAGACGCCCAAGATGGCCTCCAAGACGGCCCTGGAGCATTCCAAGAGGGCCCCAAGTCGGCTCATAGAGGCCCCCCAAACGGCATGCGACGGCGTCAGACGGACCAGGAGCCCACCAAGACGGCCGAACATGGCCCTAAGATGGCCCACGACGGCCCAAGAGGCCTCCAAGAGGGCCTCCAGGAAGGCCCGAAAATGCCAAAATCATTGATTTGCCATGGGTTTTTGAAGGATTGTGGCATTTGCTTTTCTTCTGTCTTCCGACGGCCCGAGACGGCCCAAGTGCCCACAAAGATCGCCCAAGAGGCCCAAGACACGGCCCCAAGAGGCCCCCAAGACGGCCCAAGAGGTCTCCAAGACGGCCCAAGATGACCTCCAAGACGGCCCAAGAGCCCTCCAAGACGTCCTCCAATAAGGCACGAACGGGTCAAAATGGCATCCAGACGGCCAAGATGACCTTCAAGATGCCCACGTGTTCCCCGAAGGCTTTCCAAACCGATTCGGGGAACACATGGTCCGATAGCTTGGCAGGTCTGGCCTCAACGTTCGGCCACATAGGCACTTCCAAAAAAGTAGGGGGCGGCGGTGATTCGCCGTAGGCGTCTTCGAGAAGGTGACGACGAGAGAGGAGCAAGGGAGCAGGGCAGAAGAGGCCGAAGGACTCGATCCTCTCACATGCTTCCCCCGCTACCAGAAACATGCCGAAACCTAGGTTCCCATCCTCCGTCCAGGTGCTGTGCTTGATGGGGGGGCAGTGAAAGCGGGGTTTCGGAGAGAAAAGCTCTGTTCGCGCACCCTCGGTGGCCCCAGAAGAGCCCCTTTTCGGCCAGGCCACCTTCCTGCAACCCTCAGTCCCGTGCGATTTTCGCGGATCGGCGCTGGACCTCCCTTCCCAGGCGCGCGGAGCGCGCCAGGGGCAGCGCCGGAGGCGCCGCCACGGGGGGCTCGGCGCCGACCAAAGAAAACCGCGTGGAGCTCGCGTCCATGTGTTTGGCCTTCTTGCGTTTTCGACATCCAGCAACCCTCGATGCCTCTTGAATTTTCATATTTTACAAACTTCCGGGGTTCCCAAAACCTTGCGGTGACAGACCGTGCCGTGACCTCGACATCCCGAAGGACCTCACCGCACGGTCCGTCACCGCACGGTTTTGGGACCTCGGCAGCCTCTGTCGCCCGAGACGTCCTCTTAGAACGACCCGAGTCCCAAAACCGTGCGGAAACCCCGAATCCCCGCTGACTCACCACACGGTGTGGTCACCGCACGGTCTCGAGCCCCCCGACACCTGCGAAGCGCCCGACGTCCTCCTCCGAGCGCGGGCGCCAGGCTCCTTTTTGTCCGTCGCCCGGCGCCGCCGGGAGAGATCCGGCGCGCCCGATCCAGGATCTACTCCCTGTCCTGGCCGCGGCCATGGGGGCATGGGCATGGGGACATGGCATGCGGGGCGAGGGGGGTCGTCAGCTCTCGGCGGTCGTCTGGCCTCAGGATGCTCGTTGACCACTGCACCTCGCTGGGAACTTTCTGGGGGTGCCGAGATCGTCCCGAACGAACGCAGTGGCCCGAGCTACGACCCGAAGGCCACCGGGCATAGACCTCGTGCTATCCGAAGGAGCGCCGAAGGGAGAACAAAGGAACTCTCTGGCCACGGAGGCGAGCATCGGCTAAGAAGAGGTCCCCCAAACCTGGATCTGAGGAGCGCGCCACGAAAACCAGGGCCCCTCCCAGGGCCGCAGGGGTCCCTGTTTTCTCGTCCTGGCTGCAGACTGGGACTGAGGTGAGAGCTGCTGGGAGGAAGGGAGACAGCCGCTCGGGGCAATCGGAGCCGGGGCGGGTGGCGAGAGGGGAGTGGTGGAGGGGACGTGGTGGGAGGAGGAGGAGGAGGAGGAGCAGGAGGAGGAGGAGCAGGAGGAGGAGGAGGGGGAGGAGGAGGGGGAGGAGGAGGAGGGGGAGGAGGAGGAGGAGGAGGAGGAGGAGGAGGAGGAGGAGGAGGAGGAGGAGGGAGGAGGAAGAGGAGGCGGAGGAGCAGGTTCGGGACGCGAGCGAGGAGGGCGAGAAGGAAAGAGGAGAGGAAAGGGACCAGGAGCGGCAGCGCCAGTCATTGTCCTCATCGCTCACCTCCTCCAAAACTTCCCACGCCCCACCATTCATTCCTACGCATGCTTCTCCTCCTCCTCCTCCTGCTCCTCCTCCTCCTCATTCGCCTTGCCCTGCTACTCCTGCTCCTTCCGTTCCGCATGTTGCCGACCCTCCTCATTCTCCCCACCCTCATCATCCTCTTCCCTTCATTCTCCTCCACCTCCTCCTCCTCCTCATCCTTCACCTCGTTCCCCTCCTTCCCCTCATCACCGTCCTCATTCACCCATCCCAATCGTCCTTCCTCCCAGCCCCGTCCTCCACCCTCCCTCCTCCATTGTCTTCGGACTGCGCGACAGAGCGGAGGAGGGAAAGAGAGAGATGACTGGCCAGCACCATCTTTATGAAAGACCGAAGGAGGAGGAAAGGATGAACTTTCTCCCTCTCCTCCTTGCGTTCCGACAACTCCGAGATAGGACCCACTATTTACCACCACCCCTCAAAATTACCCAAGAAGGGAGAAGGGATGAGCATTATTCTCCACATCCCCCTCCTACCTAGTACCAGAAGCCTGACCGACAACTTAGGGAAAACATCACGCGCCTCCCCGCCAACTTTGCGCCATACATATCCAAACGAATTCACCAGATGATTCCGCTCCTCACCACCCTGCGTACCCCCATTGACACGAAGGCACTCCTCGCGGACAAAGATGAGCCGCCCGTCCAGCTCGGTGTCCGTAAGGCTGGCGCGTGGCGCGCGGCCAGCAGGCGCCGCTCGTCGCCAGTATCGCCGTTGACGCGACGTCGTCGTCGCTGTCACTGGCATGCGCACCCCTTCCAGAGAGAAGGAGGAAATTGACAGTTGCCAGCTCGGAATGAGAGCCTGACGCCCCTCAACGACCGACTGAAATCACCCGCCCCTCTTCTTCCTCGCTCTCTTCCTCCCATCAGCATGTCCCCCTCCGCCCCTGTCTGTTCCTCCCCAATCCTCCACTCCCGCCCCCTCCTCTCATCCTCCTCTGGCTGACCTGGCCGCGGGCATCAACATCAAGGGCCGAACGAACTGGGCAAGCCCAGCTGGACGGGGATACGAACGCGCTCCTCCTCGCATCCCTCGGGAGACCACAGCCTAGAAGGCCGGGACCTTGAGCATACATGGCACATACGACGCCCGGTCCAGCTTGCAGACTGTCGTCGTATTTCTCCCCGTCCGTCCCCGACTCTCCCTGTGTCCTCCTCCTAATCCTGCGGCCTCGTCCTCCACGTCCTCACCCTCCCCCATCCTCCACACACCTCCTCGCTCCTCCCCTTCTCTCTCCTCGTCCCCCTCGTCGCCGTCAAATTTCCCCTGCTCCTCGAGCTCCCCATCTTCGGCCACAGTCTGATTCACTCATGATTGTTCGCGAAGGCCACTTCTCATAATATTAAATGCTGAGCCGGACTTACAGAAGAACAACTCGCCTGCGAGACAACAAACACCAACCGCGCAAGAAACACCACAAGCACTCGCAACATTGAACATGTATGCGGGAGTAACGTGAAGTGGAGGGCCCGTGCGGACTAGAGCAACGGCAGCCGAATGCCAAACTCGACTTCCGACCCCTCTTCTTTCCCCGTTCTCCTTTCTCCCCATCCACCTGCTCCCTCCTCCTCCTATTCATCCCGCCGCCTCATCCCGCCTCCGTTTTTTTCACCCGCCCTTCTACTCCACCTTCCACACACCTGTCCTCCCGCTCCACATGTTCCTCCTGTTCCCCCTGATCCTGCTTCTTGCTCCTCCAGTTCCCCCTGATCCTCCTGCTCCTTTCGTGTCTCCTCTTCTTCGTCCTTCTCTTCCTCGTCGTCCTCCTTGTCCTCCTGATCCATATTATGTTCCTCCCGTCGGATGTTTCTCTGAACATGGACCCTTGGAGGTATGAATCTCTCTTCGAGGACCCGCTGTTGCCCCCTAGTCATTGTCTTGACGTCCCCCGGGCCTGGCAGGGACCCCCGCAAGAAGAGAGTAGCGCAGAACCTTCCGTCGTGATCTGACTGCGATGCGAGAAGAAATGGACCCTCCCTCGTTCCTCCTCCTCCTCCTCCTCCTCCTCCTCCTCCTCCTCCTCTGAGGGTAACATTGGAGGGACTGACGCAGGGGTCGAAGCAGTGAGCTGGCTGGAACTGGCGACACACCGCCGACAGATCGGGGCAAGGCCCCTGATAGCGAATCCGTAAGGTCCTGTGCGGGGTGGGCTATCGGGCCCCTGATCTGCCATGAGTCGGCAGTTGGTGTCGGTGCCCTCAGCCCTGCGCCTATCCCCCGCTAGTCGCTAGTTGCTCGTCCCCCGCTGGCGTTGCCCCTGAGGAGCCCCCGTGAGCAGGGAGCGGCGGAAAACCCTCAGTCGTGGCCATGCCGCGACGTGAGGAGGTCTGGAGCCTCCCTTCTCCAGGAGGAAGCTCCCAGACCTCGCCATCGCTCGGACGTCCATTCCCCGTGCATGGTTCGGTTTCGTGCGTTTTTTTCGGCTCGATGATCAAGGATGCTCCTCGATGGTCCTCGCCTAAAGAAACATGCAGACATCCGAGCGATGCCAAGTAAATACACGGCCCCCAGAAGTCCCGACCCTTTCCCCAAGGGGCAATGATTCATCACGAGTCGTTCTTGATGGTCCCGAGGCCCACTGGCGGCCCCCCGGAGACGCTGGAACTTCCGTCGTGTTCTTGTTTCACGACGCGAGCATGTCCGAGGGAGGAGGAAGAAGAGAAAGAGGAGGACCAATGTAAACCCAGGATGCATCAACGATGTAGCGTTCAACCCTTCCTCTAAATTCCATCGTCATAGGTCCCTGCAAGAACATTGTCGCGAATCAACGTGGCTGTTGCGTCCTGAGTACCCTCAATGCCGCCAGAATGCAATACCTCAAACTCCAACATCTCGAATCAACTTGACTGTTGCGTCCTGACCACCCTGAAATCGTCACAGAACGCCGCTCTTGGGACTTCACAATGCAAATATTTGAATATGTCGCATTACAGATTGAGTGCGCGCTGCGCAAAAGCCTGAACCACATGTTGAAAAACAACAGTAATCCATCCTTGGAGCTGTTGCGAACATTTGAAACGAAAGCGCGCGGCGCTGAGGCGAAAGCCGTACTCTGAAAACGACCTGCCCTACATCCTGGAAGCGGGTGCAAGCATTTGCGACCAGTGTGCGCGGCGCTGAAGCAAGAAAAACATTTTGAACACGGGCTGCCATCCATCCTCGAAACGGCTGCAAGCATTTACGACCAGTGTGCTCGGCGCTAAAGCGAGTCACCTTTTGATAACGGGCCGCCCTCCATCCCTGAAACGGTTGCCAGCTTCTACGACCAGTGTGCTCGGCGCTGAGGCGAGAGCCACAGTTTGACGACGGACCGATGGCGAAGATCAAACTTGAAGATCACAAACCTTGAACGGGCGAAGACCCCGCCTTTGAACGGGATGCAAACTGCAAGCTGAAGATCACACATGGTGAGGAAGTCTCAGGCGAAACGCCCCGCCCTCCCTTCCGACACGTCTGGGCGTGCGGCAGGGAGGAGTGATTTCAAAAGAAAGCGGATGAAGGACGAGGAGCCCTCTCGAGACTCAGAACAGCTGCAGAAACAGAAACGTTCGACGGCCCTCGCGGGTTTCTTGGATCTGCGCTGGACCCCTCCCCGGCGCGCGGGGCGCACCAGGGGCGGCACCAGAAGCGCCGCCAGGGGGCTCCAGCGCAGGTCCGAGACATCTGCGACGGCCGTCGAATGCTCGTGTTTATGCCCGATTCTGCTAAGTCGGACATGTCCTCCTACAGGGGGATCTTGGACGAAAAATAAAACATCGTCCCCAGACTATTTTTTGACTGTTTTTGAATACTCCTCCTGTAGAGGGACAGGCCCGACCGTTTCTGCTCTTCGACTCCCTCCCTTTTAGGGAAACCGGCCTGGGACCGAAACCGCCGGACCTGGACCCGCAAAAATGACGGCCGCGACGCCCTCTCGCGAACCGAAAACGGCCAATTCGCGAATCGACGTGTCAGGGTAGGTCTATCCACCTCCGACGTCGAATGCTCGTGCTCATGCCCGCTCCTGCTCTTCGACCCCCTTCTCAAGGCCGCCGAGCCCGCGCGGGGAAGAGTGGCCTCCGGATGGCCCGGCGGGCGGCCGCCGCCGAGGCGTACCTGTGCTGGGCGCGCGCCGCGGCACCGCTGGAGCCCTCTCGGCCGCCGCGAGAGCGGCCTCGCGGCACTTTCGGCGGCGGACGAAGCTCCCTTTAGCAAACCTCCCCTTGGTGGAAACGGCCTGGGACCGAAACCGACGGACCTGGACCCGCAAAGATGACGGCCGCGACGCCCTCTCGCGGACCGAAAACGGCCAATTCCTTAATCGACGTGTCAGGGTAGGAGGTCTATCCACCCCCGACACCTGAGGAGCGGCCCCAGGCATGCTCGCGCCGTAGTAAAATCACGACTGGAAACTGCTGACCGTTTTCGGTCACGGATTTTCGGGCACACGACGCGTTCACAGCTTCGGGCACGTTTTCGGTCATCTTTTCTTTGGTCACATACCCTTTCGCCTGTTAGGGGTCGGGCGCCCATGAAACAGATGCTCGCGCTATGAAAGACCTCGCGGCGGTCATGTTTGTTGCTTGTTTTCAGCCTCCAGGGACACCGACTCTGGGACGAACACAACGGCCCTGGAGGGGGGAGGGGGCTCGGGACTTCCGAGGGCCGCGCGCAAGAAAAAACAGGACACCACATGTCTTTCAACGACGGGCGACTAACCAGGCCTGAGCTGGATCGGGTCGCGACGTCGGGTCGGCAACGGATCGGATCGCCAGCAGGCCGAACCGAGATGGGACCACCGCGCCCGGCCTCGCCTGGCCACGGCCGACGCCGAGTTGCGGCTGTTTGCTGCTGCTGTCGGCCCCCCGGGGGCCCTTCACTGCTCGGGGGAGGAGTCGGGCGTGTGTGAAAAGGGGGGGGGACCTAGATGGGGGGTGAAGGAGGGGCCTTCAAGGGCCCCTCTCTCCACACCCCATGTAGGTCCCCCCCTGAACACCCGCCCGAAAGAACGAGCTGGACACCAGGAGAACGCCCCGGAGTCCAGGACCAGTTCCCCTCGCGGCCCTCTTGTCCCCCATTGCGACCCACGGCAGCCCCAGCACGCACGGACCAACGGGAGGACCGCCGTCCGGAGGGCGGCCTCAGAAAGGCGCGGGGGGAGAGTTGCACCCCAGGAGAAAACCTGGCGCGCTGGCCTGCATGAAGGCCCTCCTTCTCCTCCTCCTCCTCCTCCTCCTCCTCATCCTGCTCCTCCTCCTCCTCCTCCTTACTCCTCCTTCCTCCTGCGCACTGCAGCGTGCCCTCGCACATAGCTGGGGCTAAGCACCCAGCGTGCGCTTCCCGAGGCACTGCAGTCGCGCTTCGCAGGCTCATGTTTCCCGAGCGCTCTACTGCACATGTGCATGGCACCGCCATTTGCCCATCAGCCGTCCAGGCGCGGCTGTGTGGGTGAAACGCAAGGAAAGCGCGTAGTGAACGCACGGACAGAGCGAGGCGGAGCTTTGAAACTAGAAGCAGACAGCCAAAACTGCCCAACTGACACCTCATTTCCCGATGTAAAACAAGAGAAGTGCGAGCCCCTGAAACAATAGTTACGGGGCAGGGGGAATCAGCAATCATTATTTTTCAGAGATGTAAATTCACCAACAAAAGCACTCAATTTAAGATTGTTCGATCTTACCTGCTCGCGGGCCACTATGTATATCCCAAGCCCTCGATACCCGTCCTCTTCGTCTTCGTCCGTGCCCCTTTGGGGTATGTATGTATGTATGTATGTATGTATGTATGTATGCACGCATGCATGCAAGCATGTATGTATGTGTGTATGTCTGCCTGTATGTCTGCCTGTATGTCTGTCTGTCTGTCTGTCTGTCTGTCTGTCTGTCTGTCTGTCTGTCTGTCTGTCTGTCTCTGTCTGTATGTATGTATGTACGTGTGAGTTTCAGAAGTCTACGCTGAAGCTCTGATTATGCATGAGCTTTAGCTGTGCTTGGGAGGGAGGGAGGGGGGAGGGGGGGAGGAAGGGGGGGACGTAATTACCTGACGAATTATGTGCTCGGCCTGGCCCCCCCCCCCACCCTGCCAGCTCACAGGCGAGAGGGGGGGGGGAACAGGAGAGAGGGAGGGGGAAGAGGGGGGGGGGACAGGAGCGAGGGGGGGGGGCAGGAGACAAAGGGGGGGGGAGGGGGGGAGGGGAGAGGGGGAGGGGGGGGGGACAGGGAGAGGGGGGGGGGGGGACAGGAGAGAGGGGGGGGAAAGGAGAGAAGCGGGGGGGGGGTAAAGGGGAGAGGGGGGGGGGAGAGAGGGGAAGGGGGGACAGAAGAGAAGGGGGGGGTGGGGAGAGGAGGGGGGAGGTGGACAGGAGAAAGGGGGGAGAGGGGGGACAGGAGAGAAGGGGGGGGACAACGTAGGTGCGCTCGCGTCATATCTGACATCCTACCCCCCTCCCATCCCTTACCATGGCGCAGATCCCCTCTCTACTCTTTCAGTCGGATGCCGAGCAGAGCAATGATCCCGAACGGGTACGCGATGCATTGTAGAGCACGGCGTGGCATGGTGTAGAAGAGCACCGCAAAGCGTAGCATCAACCTAACATTGCAATGCACGCCGTGGCATGGCACGGGAAATGGCGCCAGCGCTGCAGCGGGAGCGCGTGTCGAAACAAGCGGAAACGCGGAAATGAGGCCAACGCTGCAGCGGGAGCACGATTCGGAACGAGCGGAAGCACGGAAATGAGGCCAGCGCTGCAGCGGGAACGCGATTCGGAACCAGCGGGGCCCGAAAATGAAGCCGGCGCCTCAGCGAGAGCAGCATTTTGAACAACAGTGCAAGCGAAAACCCAACTCCGAGGAAACCCATGTAAAAGAACAATACGCGGGGGGGGGGGGGTCGGTCACTTTCAAACCGTCATCAGGGGAAGAGGGAGAGTAGTATTCATATTGAATAATTGTTGAAAGAGGAGGGGGGAAGGGGGGACAGGAGAGAGAGAGAGAGAGAGAGAGAGGGGGGGGGGACAGCGGAGAGGGGCGGGGGAGGAGGGGGACAGGAGAGAGGGAGGGGGAGGGAGACGGGGAGGGGTGAGCAGGCAAGCTAGGTGCGCTCGCGTCATATCTGACATCCTACCCCTCCCCCCCATCCCTTACCATGGCGCAGACCACCTCCCTACTCGCACAGTCGGATGTCGAGCAGGGCAATGATCCCGAAAGGGTACGCGATGCATTGTAGAACACGGCATGGCATGGCGTAGAAGAGCACCGCAAACCGTAGCATCAACCTAGCATTGCATTGCACGCCGTGGCATGGCACGGGAAATGAGGCCAGCGCTGCAGCGGGAGCACGAGTCGAAACAAGCGGAAGCGCGGAAATGAGGCCAGCGCTGCAGCGGGAGCACGACTCGGAACGAGCGGAAGCGCGGAAATGAGGCCAACGCTTCAGCGGGAGCACGATTCGGAACGAGCGGGGCCCGAAAATGAGGCTGGCGCCTCAGCGAGAGCAGCATTTTGAACAACAATGCAAGCGAAAACCCAATTCCCGGGAAACCTGTGCATAAAAAACAGGACGCGGGGGAGGGGGGGGGGGGGGCGAACACTCCCAGCACGTCATCAGGGGAAGAGGGAGAGTAGTATTCATATTGAGTGATTGTAGAGAGGGGGGGGGAGGGGGAGGAGACAAAGGGGGGGGGGTGGAAAGGAGAGAGGGAGGGGACAGGAGAGAAGGGGGTGGGACAGGAGAGAGGGGGGGGGACAGGAGAGCGGGGGGGGGGAGAGGGGGAGGGAATGGACAGGAGAGAGGGAGGGGAGGGAGAGGGGGGGTGGGGGGGACCAGGAGAGAGGGGGAAGGGGAGGGGGACAGGAGAGGGGAGGGGGGGGGCAGGAGAGAGAAGGGAGGGGGGAGGGACAGGAGAGAGGGAAGTATCCCCCATCATCGTCATCGTCATCATCATCCTCATCCTCATCCTCATCATCATCATCCTCATTCTCCATCCGCCTCTGCATCCCCGCCTCCTCCTTCTCCACCCCCATTCCCTCATCCTCCTCTTCCTCCTGCTCCTCCTCCAACTCCTCCAGTTTCTCCCCGTGCTCCTCTCCTCCACCTCCTCCCCCCTTACTCCTCTCCTTTTCTTCATGCTCCTCTCGTCCTCCTCCTCCTCCACCTTCCATCTCAAACATATGATGTATATGATTCCCTGTTTCTCCGCCAACGTGCCCCCTGACGCGTTGAGGCGTGGTGGAATGCCAAGTGCTGTCTGGCAGGGTTTCGATACCGACACCGCTTCACAAGGCTTTGTCGGCGCCCAGACACGTCCCTGGCGCTCTCCACAGCATCCAAAATGCCCAAGATGGCCCTCCAAGACGAACTCGGAAACTACCAGAGCCGCCAGCATGACCGGATACCGCTCCAAGACTGCTGAAGAGGCCCCACAGACGCCCCAAAAGCGCCACACAAAGACCCCCAAGAGTGCCCAAAGAAGTACACACCATTGAGCTTCCATATGCTTACCAATGTTTTCACGCTATCGCCTTTCGAGCTTCCGACGCGCCAAGTCGGCCCTAGAGACGCCCGCCCGTCATCAGTCATCCGTCCTCGTCGTCGTCGGTCGACGTCGTCGTCTTCGTCGTCGTCGTCTTTCTCGTCGTCGTCGTAATCGTAGTCATCGTCGTCAGTCGCCTTCGTTGACCCGTTCGCTGGTCGTCGTCGTCGTCCGTTCCCACATGCACCATCACCCTCGTCATCATCACCGTCGTCGTCATCGTCGCCGTCGCCATCATCATCACCGTCATCATCATCATCATCATCATCATCATCATCGTCGTCGTCACCATTTCCATCATCATGGTCGTCAGCATCGTTACAATCATCGTCACCATCATGATGATCATCATCATCGTTATCGTGATCATCATCACCATCGCCATCCCCATCACCATCACAAGTGCCAGCGTGAGCACCATCCTTATCATCATCGTCACCAATGTCATCATCTTCATCATCATAGTCGTCGTCGTCATCGTCATCAACATGACCATGGTGAGGACAACCCTCATCATGAACACCATCACCATCACCATCATCGGCATCGTCATCAGCATGATCATTATCGTCGTCATCATCACCATCATCATCACCATCGTTATCGTCTTCGTCGTCGTCATCATCACCATCGTCATCATCATCATCATCATCGTCATCATAATCATCATCATCATCGTCGTCGTCGTCGTCGTCGCCATCATCACCATCTTCGTGATCATCATCGCCGCCAGCATCACTATCACCCTCACCACATCATCATCACCATCATCACCATCATCATCACCATCATCGTCTTCGTGATCATCATTACCATCGCCATCAACATCACAATCACCAGCATCATCATTGACATCACCCTCATCGTCATCATCATCATCATCAACACCATGATCATCATCTCCATCATCATCGTCGTCGTCATCATCATCGTCATTGACATCACCATATTGAACATATTGAACACTACCCTCATCATGCACACCATCACCATCACCATCATCAGCATCATCATCATCATCGTCGTCGTCGTCGTCGTCACCCTCGTCATCATCATCGTCGACGTCATCGTCGTCGTCATCATCATCACCGTCGTCATCATCACCATCATCATCGTCGCATCATCATCATCATCATCATCATCATCATCATCATCATCAGGAGCGCCCCGGATAGGCGGCACTGGCCAGAGGCCACTACAATATATATATATATATATATATATATATATACATATTGCCTGCAACGTGTATTTCGTGCAGCTCTCAATGCAGGGGAAGACAAGGGGGATGGATGGAAAGGACACGGGGGAGGGAGAAGGATGCAGAACGAGAGAGAGTGGCTCGAGGGGGGGTAGGAACAGAAGACACGTGGCAGAACCAAACAAGCAGATCGGGCGGGTAGGCCCTCACGGGCAGGTCAGAAGGCGGGCCCAGGCGGCCAGGTCGAGCAAGTGGGTTGATGAAGCGTGCGTCCTGCACGAATCGCGAAGAAATCTCCAGCGACAACGCGATTACCAACTCGATCATGAAGAAATCCACGGCGAGAGCGTGATTTCTGAGTGTAGAGGGCGCGGCGTCGGAATTCTTGGCGAGGAAGTCCCACGCGAGAGCGCGATTCTTGTAGAAATTGTGAGGACGTCCCTCGCGAGAGCGCGACTTGGGAATCAATTGTGAGGCAATATCAAGCGCGAGCCGGTGTTAGTGTCAACCAGGGCCAGCAACGCAACTTGGCGGCCCCTCGCTCTTCCGTGTAGAAAAACAGGGTGCGAGCCCCGGGAGAAGCATCACTTGAATTGAAAAATACACAAATTGCCGGAGGGGGTCAACAAAAACATATATTGTACGACATATTCCAACATCAACAACATCACCAGCAACAGCAACAACATCAACAGCAACAACAACACAAAACCATCAACCACAAGAACTATAACAAGAACAACAGCAGCAACAAACATGTTAAGGCGGCTCACCCTTACCTGCTCGCGGACCACTCAACACGTATGTCCCAAAGCCTCAGTATCCGCAATATTCGTCTTCGATCGTACCCTCATTAGGGGCATATTTTTCTTACCTCTGCGACATGTACTTCATGCAAAATGCAGGGGAAGCGAAGACGGATGGAAGGAAAGGGCAAGGGGGAGGGAGGAGAAGGATGGAAGACGAAAGAGAGTTGCCGGAGGGGGGCTGGGAAGAGAAAGCACGTGGCAAAACCAGACAGGCAGACTGGGTGGGTAGACCCCAACGGGCGGGTCGGAAGGCGGGCTCAGGCCGCCAGATCGAGCGAGCGGGTTGCCCAAGCGTGCGTTCTGCATGAATCGCGAGGAAACCTCGAGCGACAGAGCGATTCCCAAATCAATCATGAAGAAATCCACGGCGGGAGCGTGATTTCTGAGTGTAGAGGGCGCGGCGTCGGAATTCCTGGCGAGGAGGTCCCACGCGAGAACGCGATTTTTGTAGAAATTGTGAGGACGTCCCTCGCGAGAGTGAGATCTGGGAATTAATTGTGAGGAAGTATCAGGCGGGAGCCGGTGTTGTTGTAAACCGGGGGCCAGCGACGCAATTTGGTGGTCCTTCGCTCTTCCTTGGAAACAACAAATGTGACCCCCAGGAAAACCAGCACGTCAACTGAAACATACACAAGTTGCTGGAGGGAGGATCAACAATAGCATCAGTTATTATTTAGACATGGAAATATAGCAACAACGAGAACAACAACAGCAGCAACAACAACAGCATGAACAACAGCAGCACCAACACCAACAAGACCAACACCGACAATAACACGAACAATAACAGCAACAACAACACTCATGTTAAGTCTGTTCGCTCTTATCCGCTCACGTGCCATTCAACACGTATATCCCAAACCTTCGATACCCGCGATCTTCGTCTTCGATAGTGCCCCCGTAAGGGGCATATGTTCCTTACCTGCAACGTGTATGTCATGCAGCATTCAATGAAGGGAAGAGAGGGCATATGGAAGGAATAATATTACACGAGAGAGAGAGAGAGAGAGAGAGAGAGAGAGAGAGAGAGAGTAGCACGGGCCTGAGCAGAAAACTCGTGGCAGAACCATACAGGCAGATCGGGCGTGTAGACACTCACAGGCGGATCGGGAAGGCGGGCCCAGGTGGCCAGACTTCAATTGATCAAAACACCATGTGTCCCGGAGGGGGATCAACAATCCGCCGGCCCAACGGGCCAGAGGCGCGCAGGGCGGTCCCTGGGGGCCCCCAGACGAGAAGTACCCCAGCTGACCCCCGGCCGGGTCCCGGGCGATCCCCAGGGGGGAGGCTATTTTTCGCCACCCCTCACGAGGATCGTGGCCTCCGAGGGGGTGGCTGCAATCGACTACCCCCCCTCCCGCCCCAAGGGGCCCCCAAGAGCCCCTTGAGAGGCCCCAGGGGAGCCCAAGACGCCGCCAAGGAGCCCCAAGACGCTCCCAAGAAACTCCCAAGAGGGCCCCAAGACGGCCCCAAATAGCGCTCCAGGGCCGGGGGAATGAGCGAAGCGATTAAATAATCATTCTTCAGAAATGAGAGTTCAACGACGACAACAACAAAAACAAACACAACAACACTAACAATACGAATAATAACAACAAAAACCACCACAACAACAACACTCCGCACCGCAAAACATCACTTCAACCACGCACCCAGGGACCCGTGAATGACCGTTCGCCCCCCCCACTCTGGTAAATAGCATCTCCCTGTCGCACCCCGAGGCCGTTCGGAATGGCAGGGCCAAAAACGCAGCTCAATATTTACAAACTGCCTGACTTGTATCATCCCAGACTCCTCCTCCGCCCCGCCCCCTCCTTCCTCTCACCCTCCCCTCCTCGTCCTCACCTCCGCCTCCTCCTCTCTTCCTGTTCCTCCTCCCCCCCCTCTATAATTACACTATGTGAATACTACTCTCCTCTCCCTGATGACGTTCGGAAGATGAGCTGGCCCCCATCCGCGTACTGTTCTTTACACACAAGACTCCCAGGAATTGGGTTTCCGATGTTTTATGCTCCCGCTGAAGCGCTGGCCCCATGTTTGCGCCTCTGGTTGTTCCAAATTGTGCGCCCGCTGCAGCGCTGGCGTTTACGGTTCTTCCAAGGAAGCACCCAAATCTGAAAAATACCACCCGGAAAAACCAATCGGAAGTGCGGAAGTGATTACACATTCGGAGTCGATTCGTTGATTTTTGGGGGCCGCAGAAGCCCCGCAAGCCTTGTGTGAAACTGTTTGGAGAGCCGGAGGAGCATGACATGGAGCCACGACTCCAGACCGGCCCAGACCTCTCGAAGACGCTGCACTTACCCTTCGAGGAACCCAGCGCCAAGCCATGACATGATGTGCGGTGTTGTGCTCTGCGCCGCTGTGCGATGCCATGCTTGGAGTTGCAATGCTTTGTAATGCAATGCTTCACTGCGCAATGCTACGCCATGCTATGGCGTGCTACGCTCTGCCGTGCTCCTCTACGCCATGCCATGACGTGCACTACCATGCATCGCGCACCCTCTCGCGATCATTGCCCTGCTCGACATCCGACTGTGCGAATAGAGAGAGTATCTACGCCATGGTGAGGAATGGCAGGGATGGGTAGGACGTCAGCTATGCCGCGAGCGCACATAGCTTGTCCCTTCCCTCCTCCTCCTCCTCCACCTTTTGTTCCTCCTCCTCCGCCCCCACCTCCTCCACCTCCTCTCCTCCTCCTCCTCTTCCTCCTCCTCCTCCTCCCCGTCCCCCCCCTCCCCGTTCCCCTTCTCCTCCTGTTCCCCTCCTTCCCTCCTCCTCTCTCCCCTCCTCCTCCTCCTCCTCCTTCCTCCCCCTCCTCCTCCTCCTCCCCCTCCCCTCCTCCTCTCCCCTCTCCTCCTCCCTCTCCTCCTCCTCCTCCTTCCTCCTCCTCTCCTCCTCCTCCTCTCCTCCGCCTTCCTCCCCTCCTCCTCTCCTCCTCCTCGTCCTCCTCCTCCTCCTCCTCCTCCTCCTCCTCCTCCTCCTCCTCCTCCTCCCTCTCCTCCTCCTAGACAACTTCTCCCTGTCGCCCCCCCAGGTGGGTCGAAAGGGCAGGCCAGGCGTTCTCAGACTTCTTTGCCACTGCCGATCCTGAAACTTACACATTCACAATAGTTTGACAGATGGAGGGCGGGCCGCTTCCAAACTGTGGCTCTCGCATTCGCGCCGCGCACAATCTTCTGCCACGAAAAACAGGAGCTGTACGGATTGAGGGCGGGCGGTTTTCAAAATGTTGCTCTCGCCTTAACGTCGCGCGCATTCGCCCTAACACATTGCAAGAGCTTCACGGATTGAGGGGGGTGTTTCCAAAATGTGGTTATCGCCTTAACGCCGCGCGTACTCGTGTTAAACATTTGCACAAGTTTCACGGAATGAGGGCGGCCCTTTTTTCAAAATGTGGCTCTCGCAATAAAGCCGCGCGCGCTCGCCTTAAACATCTGCAGGCATTGCACTACCTCCCATGATTAACGTATCAAAAGCAACGTTTTGGAACGATTCAGGATTGTCAAAGCGCAACAACCATATTGATTCGCGGCGGAATCCCAGGAATTGTTTGTGTTCTGGCACGATTCAGGATCCTCGAGACGCAACAATCAGAAAATCGTGGCGCTGGCGTCCCGAGGACGGCATTTTGGCACGCTTCAGGATCTTCAAACGGTTGTCTCCCAACGGGGCACCTCCCTCAGTGGAGCTGAGTCCTCGCAGGGACCTATGAAGAGGAGCTTTGGGGGAGTGGTTTCCAACATCGTTGATGAATAGTGGGTTTACACTGGTCCTTTTCCTCCTCCTCCTCCTCCTCCTCCTCCTCCTCCTCACCCCTCATGCTTCTCCTACTCCTCCTTCCTCTCCTCCCCCTCCCTCTTCCCCACCCCTCCCCCTCCCCCTCCCCCTCCCCCTTCTCCTCCTCCTCCTCCTCCTCCTCCTCCTCCTCCTCCTCCTCCTCCTCTGTCTTCCTTGTAATGTAACTCCTCCCCGTCGCACCCTGATTCAGAAACATGGAAGGTCGTTTTCATATGTGGATCTCGCCCAAATGCTGCGCACATGTGTTAAACATTGGCAGGAACTTCGGCGATGGAAGGCGCTTCCTTTTCAACATGTGGCCCTCGCCTTAGCGCCACTCTCTTTCGTGTTAGAAGATAGCAGGAGCTTCACGGATGGAGGGGGGCGGTTTATTTCCAATATGTGGCTCTCGCTTTAACACCGCGCACATCCGCTTCAACCGTTTGCAGCAATTTCAAGGCTTCGTATAGTTGACGTCGCAGAAATGATGCTCTGTGTCCTTGCACGATTTAGGGTTGTCAGGGCGAGACAGTCACATTGATTGGCGGTGGTGACGTCTCAGAAATTGTTTTCTGGCACGATGTAGGATCGCCAGGCTGCAAAAGTAAAGTTGATTCGTGGCGTTGAAATCCAAGGAATGGTGCTTTGGAACGGTTGCAGGTTTTCAAACGGCTGTCTTCCATCGAGGTTCTTCCCGCAGTGACAATAACTTCTTATAGGAGCCTGTGAAAAGATAACTTGGACGGAGGGAAGGACGGTTTCTTGCAATATCGTTCGTGAGTCGTGGGTTTTCACTGGTCCTTCTCCTCCTCCGCCTCCGCCTCCGCCTCCTCCCCTTCCTCCTCCTCCTCCTCCTCCTCCTCCTCCTCCTCCTCCTCCTCCTCCTCCTCCTCCGTGCTCGGGTTTGCCCCCCCCCCCCCCCACCCACCCCACCCTACCCGGCCCCATCCTTGGCCGCGCCACCCCCCGAAAACCGCGCACCAACGGTCACCCCGGCAAAGGGCCACCCTGATGCGCGTTTCGCCCCACAGGGCACTCCACAATGCCGCAGCCCTTGGAGCCAAAGTTGGTTCCTGGCGGCGGCGCGACCCGCGCGGAGACCCCCCCCGACCTGACACGAACGAAAAGACACAGTGTTGCACAGTCAGGGCAGATTGAAAAGGGCAGAGGACACATAGTTCTTCCGAAGGCGGCCCGCGCTCCAGGAATGAGGACGACATGAAATGCGACAAACAAAACACAAGTAACACCCCTGACTTTGCATGGCCGACCTTTCGCACGCCTGATATGGATACGAGAAAATGGGCACGCCCAAAAACACATGTTGTCTGAAACACAGCGACCGCTCTTGGGCAGGCGACTTTGTCCTCAGTGCGCACCGTCCGCGGCGACATGACCACAAGCCCTGCTCAAAGATGGACAAGGCATGCTGCCAATCTTCGTGCCCATTCTTTCCGTACCCATGCCGATTGCACCGAGGCCTACTAATCATACCCGGCTGCGCGTCTGCCTCCGCACCCTAGAACCTGGACCCCTGGAAGCATCTCTTGGTCGCCAGTGCCTGGCCTCCCAGACCTCTGGGCGTCCCTGCCGACCCGCACTGACGGGCCCACGGCGATCACGAGGGCGCCCATGTGCTGCCTAGACGATGACAAAGATCACGGGCGCTTGCTAGGGCTGACCTTCTAGAAGCCCTATTCGAAAGCCCATATTCGAGTCGATAAGTCAGACCGGCGATCGACATGAATTTAGATCGGCGGAAATCGTCAGCCGCATCGGGAGACGTCGAATCGGCCGAAATCGGCAGGCTAGCAAGGCCTCATTTGAAACCGAAATCAAAATCGGGATTCGACAACGAATCGGATCGAAACCGAATCGAATCAAGAGGCTTCTAAGAGGCTCCAAAACTGCAGCCCAGAGGCCCCCGAGAGCGCCCCGAAGAGACCCGACAAAGCATCCCTGAGAACTCTGACCCACAACCCAGGCACGGTGGCGGGATAGGCCGAAGGCCATCAAATCCGCCGCCCCCTGTTGGCTTGGCACAGGGGTGCCTGGCGTGCTGAATCCTACTGCGTTCGGTTTTGGTTCTTTTCCAGAAATAACTCTCCCCTGGGGCTCCGGCCCAGTGCGCCGGCAACGCGGAAAGCACCACAAACCAACTCAATCCCACAAGCAATTCTTTTCTTAGACGGCTCAAGATGGCCTCCAAGACGGCCAAGATGGTCCCCGACGAAGCCTCCAGACTGCCCAAGCTGGCTCCGGGATGGCCCAAGACGCTCCGAGACGCCCCCAAGAGGCCCCCAAGACAGCCCAAGAGGCCTCAAAGAGGTCCTCAAGGAGGGCCTGGCCCAAAAGGGCCCCAAGACGGCCCAAGGCACCCCGAAGACGGGCCCCAAAGACCTCCAAGAGGGCCCAGAAGCGCCGAAAGAGGGATCCACAACTGCCCAGATGGCCTCTGAAGGCCAAGAGGTCCCTCAGATGCCCCGTTCCAAGAGGTCCCAGGATGCCCCCAAGAGGCCCCTCAGAGGCCCCCGAGTCAGAGCCCCAAGAAAAGTCCCTCGGGGGGGCATCAAGGCATCAAGAGACTCACAGAAAGCCCTCAGGACGCCACAAGACGGCCTCAGAGGCCTTCGTTGCCTATTCCTTCCTCCTCCTCCTCCTTCCTCTCATCATTATTCCTCTTTCTCTCCTATCCTCCAAGAAGTCCACAACGGCTGGGGGAACACATAGTCCTCTGGCTTGAATAGACTTTGGAACAGCGTATGGCCGCATGGGCGTTTCCAAGAGGCAGGGGGCGGCGGTGGTTCGCAATTGGCGTCTTTGGTCTTACTTGCGTTCGACGCTCCTGTTCCCCCCCATCCTCCTCCTCCTGGGCTTGGCACGCCATGGATGGGGATTGAAAGCCAAGGACGACGCCGAGCAGGAAGAGTCGCCCAAAACCGACAGCGGCCGCTGTTGGGGAGATGACGTCTGTCCCAAATGGACAACGTCTGCGGGAACACCGAGAGCAAACCCTGCCCACCATGGACAGGAACTGCTGTGGGTCTTCGTCATCTCCCTTTCCGTCCCCATTTCGACCTCCCCTACACGCAGCAACATCAGGAACGAGAGGTGGATTTCTCTCCCGACATCGTGCTTTTTCACTAACCCATGGTCTTTCTGAGGTGTGCACCCCTTCTTCGGGACTCTGGAATGGCCCCCGAAACGGAAGATTGCCAACACACATCCGTCGTGATTCTCCGCAGCGAAAGGAGAAAGAGGATAATGAGGAGGGAGGAGAATGAGGAGGGAGGAGGAGGAGGAGGAGGAGGAGGAGGAGGAAGAGGAGGAGGGGGTGGAGGGGAAGGAGGAGGAAAGGAGTAGGGATGAGGAGGAGGAGGAGGAGGAGGGGGGGAGAGGAGGGCGGGGGGAGGAGGAAGAGGAGGAGGAGGAGGAAGAGGAGGGGGAGGAGGGGAGGTCGAGCTGAGGTCGAACCGCGAAATCGGACCCGCGCCACAGGAGCCGCCCCGAACCGAGTCGAGTCGCCGCGCTCGGCGGGCGCCCCCGGCTGTGGCCGGTGCCGGCGACTTGAAGCGAATGGACTCCGCATCGTGCGGGGGCTGCGAGAAGTGCCCCTGGCCCAAGGTGCCCCCAGCTGTTCGCTCCAATCTTGAGCCCCCGGGGGCCCACTGGGCCTCGAGAGGGGTGCCCTGGAGGCCGTCTGGGCCACCCCGAGAATCCTGGGGGTACCCTGGGCCAGGGGTGCTTCTAACAGCACCCGAATCGTGACCGCGGTCCCAGGAGACCGTTTTGTTTGGAGTCGGCGGTAACCCGGGTTATCCTGGGGGGGGGGGGGGGCCGGCCGATAACCTAAGGCTCGCGCTGTGGGCAGCCCTGCATATGCCCGCGCCCCCCCTCCCGCGGACCTGCACAACCGGCAAGGTCACGTTATCCTGGGGGGGGAAGGGCAAGCCCGATAACCCGGGTTATCGCCCGCCCCTAAAAAGACAGCCCGGAATCGAATCGAATCGCACCGGGTCGGATCGAATAAAGTGGCCCAAGGGGACACACGCATGAATATCCGAGAGAGCGTGATCCACCGCCGCTTTACTGTGGAAAATTGCCAACCTTTTCCTCCGGAGCCCGGGGGTCTCCCCCCGAAATGGAACGAATTGCAACCGACTGGTCCCAATTCCAACCGTTCGGAGCGAATTGCAACCAGAAAAGAGACCAATTCCAACCACAAATGAGACCAATTCCAACCCAACCAAAAATGAGACCAATTCCAACCACGGATGGGATCTTCGGAATTTTTCCGGATCCCTTCGAATTCTTCGGAATTCCTCAGGATTCTTTAGGACTCCTTCGGAATTCCTCCGGATTTTTTAGGACTCCTTCGGAATTCCTCAGGATTCTTTAGGACTCCTTCGGAATTCTTTAGGACTCCTTCGGAATTCCTTACGATTCCTTTGGAATTCCTTACGATTCCTTCGGAATTCCTTAGGATGCTTTCGGAATTCCTTAGGATGCTTTCGGAATTCCTCAGGGTTCCTTTGGAATTTCTTAGGATTCCCTCGGAATTCTTCGGAATTCCGTTGGATTCCTCCTTCGGAATTCCTTTGGATTTCTCCTTCGGAATTCCTTTGGATTCCTCCGAGAGTTTACGGCTCTTCACATGTTGTACAACCAGAACACCAGGATGCAGGGGGAAACGGGATGCTGGGTAGCGGTATGGGTACCTTTTCCTCCACGGAATACCACCACTGCATGTGCCGGGCCAGCACCGCCGTGTGCAGCCGGGCGACAGCCGCGGTGGGCACCCACACGGCCACGCCCAGCGCGAAGCAGAAGGGCAAGGCACACGAGGTGTAGACCACCTGGCGCGCCGCGGAAGCTCCGAGGTTTTGGCGCTGCATCTCTCTGTCGTGAACCAGCAGAAACCAAACGATACCACCCCACCTACGACTGCTCGGCGCGTTTGCACGCATCCCCGGCAGCAGAGGGGGCTAGTATCCCACGGCAGGCTAGTATCCCACGGCAGGCTCTGGATGCCTTGCAGCTGCCCGCGTGGACAACCGCTCGCAGCCGTGGCGAACAAAAACCCGCTCTCGGATTGCATTGTTAGCGCGCCGCCACCGCCAGCTCTATTCAGAGATGCCTCTCGGCACGCTCCGCCCCCTCGTAACTGGTTGGCAGTTGGTTGGTGGCCTGGTTGGCTGGCTGGCTGGTTCTTTGGCTGGTTGGCTGCTTGGTTGGCTCGCTGGCTGGTTGGCTGGTTGGTTGCCTGCCTAGCTGGTTTGTTGGTTTGTTGGTTGGCCTACAGGCGTGCGCCATCTCACATGCCGAGGGGCCCGCCCGCTCGCGGATTGCATTTTTGCGTACCATTACTACCACTACTACTGCGACTACGACCACGACCACCACTACGACTACGACTACAACCACGGTTGCTACTACTACTACTACTACTACTACTACTACTACTACTACTATTACTACCGCTACTGCAACTGCTACTACTACTATTATTACCACTCCGACTACGACTACTACGACTACTACGACTACTACGACTATTACGACTACTA
>CAUYUJ010020026.1:258225-260725 GCA_963575745.1 Prorocentrum cordatum
CGACGACGACTACTACTACTGCTACTACTACTACGATTACTAGTACGACTACTACTAATACCAGCATTACTACTTCGAATATTATTACTGCGGCGACTCTGGCGACTACTACGACTTCTACAGCTATTTTTGTTATTTCTACTTATACTTCACCTACCACCACTACCACGACTATCATTTTTACTACTGCTACTACTACTTCTACTACTACTACTACTACTACTACTACGACTACTACTAGTAACGCTACTATAACTACCACCTTTACGACTCCTAGCACTTCCACTACAAGTCTTGTTTCAACACTACTACTTCGACTCCAGCGGTCTACTAGTAGTAATATTACTACATGTATTACGACTACTCTCACGATTACGACTATCAGGATTGCCACTCTTACTACTACTACTACTACTACTACTACTACGACTACTACTACTAGTACTAGTACTATTACTACAACACGACCAACAAAACTACTAATACTACTACTACTACTACTACTATTACTACTACTACACTACTACTACTACTACAACTACTACTACTACTACTACTACTACTACTACTAACACAACTACTGCTACTACTACTACTACCATACTAACTACTTACACTCCTTCTAACTCTGCTACTACCCTAACCACTACTACTTACAACTACTACTACTACTACCTACTACTACAACAACTACACTACTACTACTACTACTACTTACTACGACTGCTATCTACTACACTACTACTACTACGACTACTACTACTACTACTACTACTACTACTACACTACTACTTCTAACTCTTACTACTTTTACTACTACTACTACCACCACTAAAAACTACTACAACTACTACTACTACCACTACCACTACTACTACTACTACTACTACTACTACTACTACTACTAGTACTACTACTACTACTACTACTACTACTACTACTACTATTACTACTACTTCTACGACCACTACTACTACTACTACTACTACTACTACTACTACTACTACTACTACTAGTACTACTACTACTACTACTACTACTACTACTACTACTACTACTACTACTATTACGACGACGACGACAACGACGACGACGACTATTACTATTACTAGTTCTAGTACGACTACGACCACTACTCGCATTCTGGCCACCACTACTACGACTACTACTACTACTACTACTACTACTACTACTACGACGACGATTACTACGATTACCACTACTACTACTACTAGCACTACTACTACTACTACTACCACCACTACTATTACTACTACTACTACTACTACTACTACTGAAACACACTACTACTACCCACTACTCATACTACTACAACGACTCCTAATTACTACTACTACTACTATACTACAACTACAACTACTACAACTACGACTAACTACTACTAATTACTGCTACTACTACTACTACTACTACTACTACAACTACCACACCTCCTCCTACTCCTACTACTAGCTACTACACTACTTCGATTACTACGACTACTATCGCCACTACCGAGTACTACTACTACTAAACTTCCTACTACTCTTTTATCTACAACTACTAATTACTAACTACACTACTAACTACTATAGCACCATTACTACTACCACTACTATTAACTACTATTACTACTACTACTACTACTACTACTACTACTACTACTACTACGACTACTACTACCAGAACTACTACTACCACTACTACTACCATTATTTCTGTATTTACGACGACTGTGACTACTACTACTACTACTACTACTACTACTACTACTTCAACCTCTACTCCTACTACTACTACTACTACTACTACTACTACTACTACTACTACGAGTATTTCTACTACAACAACTACTACTACTACTACTACTACGACTACTACGGCTACTACTACTACTACTACTACTACTACTACTACTACTACTACTACTACTAGCACTACGAATACTACTATCACGACTACTACGGCTATTGTTATTACTACTGTTGTTATTGTTGCTACCCCTACGTTTGCTACCATGGCTACTCCTCCTCCTATTACAACTACTAGTATGCCTGCTACTGCTATTTCTACTACTACCACTATATGTACGACTGCTTCTACTATTTCTACCACTATTACAGCTACTGGTGTTGCTATCACTAGTATTTCAAGTACTACTACCACTACTACTACTACTACTACTACTACGATTACTACTACTACTACACAAATAACGATTACTACTACTGGTAACTACTACTACTACTACTACTACGACTACTAACTACTGACTTCTACTAACTACGACGACTACTACTATATATTACTACTACTACTAACTCCTACTATTACTACTCTACCACTAACTACTACTACTACTACTAACTTTCAGACTAACTACTACTCTACTCAGACTACTACTACTACTACTACTACACTACTACTACGACACGACTACTACTACTGCTACTACTACTACTACTAACTACTACTACTATCTACGAACTAGTACTACGAC
>CAUYUJ010020026.1:268225-300725 GCA_963575745.1 Prorocentrum cordatum
CAATCCAGCGGCCTTCGGCCCATGCCGCCACCGTGCTTCGGTGTTGGGTCAAAGGCGCAGCGGGAACGGTTGGCAACGACGTAGTCCCAGCCATGTTTTTGGTGAGCAGTTGCAGAGGGGGCACATAGAGCATGGTTGCGCAAGAGTGCTGCGGGCTCCTGGGATGCGGGTCTCTGAGGGGGTCCCCCTAAGAAACATGGGCAGTGTTTCGCTGCCTCGATGCGCCCGTTTTGAAACGCAGCGCGCACCGTGTATACAGCGTCCGTGTCGATACGTTGCGTTCTGGCTCCGCGTATTGGCCCATGTGTTGGCGAACGTATCGCGCCAGACCTACCGTTTCAGTCTGCGTGTTGAGCTCCGTGTCCGTGCGCCACGTGTGGCGTGCCGCGCAGCGAGGCAGCAGAGCTGGGCAGGCTGCGCCAGGAAGCCCCGAGGAGCGCCCCGCGAGGGCCCCCCGCGATGGAAAGGCACCGAGAGCGCCCAGGACCTCCGCGCCCGAGGCGAGGATTCGGAGATCGAGGCCACGGGCGGCATCTCGCTGGCGGCCCTGCGCGGCCTCGCCGAGGGATGTCTCGAGACTCGAGGCGGGGGGGGCGCCGCGGGCCAGGCGAACGCCGAGAAGCTGCAGGCCTGGCAGCAGGAGGTCACCAAGATGACGCTGACGACTCACTGACGACCACGTCCGCGCTTGCCGACGAGACTACTGTGTTACCAAGTGGGGCTCACGATATCGGTTACGCTGCTGGAGTCGCTGTATGCTGTTTTGCGACTGCTGCCGATGAGACCCAGAGGGGTGGAACTGGGCATCGGAGGCGAACCTTTACGGAGATGGATGGTTCTTGTTCGAGAATGTACTGTGGCGTGGTATCACATACTGGACTGCCTAAGTCTCCTGATGCTCGTGCGACCCCACAGGCCACAGGACCCACCACACGGGCTGCGAGTACGACCGCTGGAGGTTCTACGACGACTTCGAGGGCTGACGTTGAGGCCAGGACCGCGCCCGCCGCCAGCGGCAGCCTTCCCTCTGCTCCTCTTCCTCCACTTTCCCAGGGACCCGCTGCCAAACGTGCCCGTCTGGTCCGTGCTTTCCGAGCCTCCGGTTTGAGTGAGGGCCTGTCGGGCTCGGCCGTTCGTCACTTCGGTTTTTCGGCATGAGTTTATACAGTGCAACTTAGGGTTTTCAAGCCCTGTAAGTTTTGAGGGCGCTCGGAGGCCCGAGCTCGCGGCTGCCAGGTCGGTCCTAGAGCGTTCCGGTTTGGCTGGAGACATCCACTGCTCCGAGAGGTGTTCGTCGTCGTCCTCCTCCTCTTCCTCCCCCTCCTCCCCCCCTCCTCCTCCTCCTCCTCCTCCTCCTCCTCCTCCCTCCTCCTCCTCCCTCCCTCCTCCTCCTCCTCCTCCTCCTCCTCCTCCTCCTCCTCCTCCTCCTCCTCCTCCTCCTCCTCCTCCTCCTGGTCTGCAGAGGAGGCCTGAACAAGTGGCTGGGGCCTGCCTTGGCACTGTCTTCGGCCAGGCCGGGGCCCCTGGCCGCCCGCCCGGGTGACCTCGCGCCGGGCGGCCCCCATGTGCTGTGGGCGCCCCCCGTGCTGGTGGGTGCGGGGCGGGCAGTAGTTCGGGGAGGGCCGGCGAGCGGGCCAGGCTTTGGTGCTCGGGGCCGGCACAGAAGGGGGGGGGTCGATGACTAGGGGGTGGATATCATGGCATGGGCCAGGATATTTCCCCAGATTTCGCAACGCCTCTCGTCATTTCATTAGGACAGCATCCGACCACTCCCCAGCCCGGTCGGGCCAAACCACGGCAGCGTGCAGTAGTTGGAGCCTTGGCCGGTGCATAACGTTATAAGGTGCCGCGTCGACGTAGCACGAAGGCGGCAGAGAAACGAGAAACGTTGTGGCATATGCTATTAAGTTGTCTATCCTGAGGCCCCCCCGATTCCAAGCAGCACCACCCCAACCAGCCCAGCTTTGGCCTTTGAGTTGGGAAAACATTCACCAAACAATAGCTGAGTTGCTGAGAAGAGGCAGCACATCCGTTATTGTGCATCCCCTTCTTTTCATATTTCTATTCCCCCACTGCCGCGACGACAATTGATCATGGGCATGCGCGCCAGAATTATAGTCATACTTTATCCTGGGACTTGTGTCCCGAGCTTCGGAGCCACAACGATTGCGAACATGTGCAGATGGCGCAATTTTCAGCCACGCGCACGTGCTGACTATTGGCGTCGTCCGCAGCGGACTCAGAAGTGGTTTGTGAGTTGTTTCAATAACGGTGCCATTGTTCAATAGCGATGTTGCCACGAGACGTGCTCGAAACCGAAAACATATGAACATTGGTTTCAATATGTCAAAATACCGGTTTCACGAATATCGTGGGATCGGCCCGCTTTCCCGACATCCCTTGGTTTCATTACACAGGCGTGGTGGGGACATGTGGGCACGCATTCATATACATACATATATACATATACCGACTGATTTGGAAACCGCATGAAATAAACGTGGTATTTACATGAAGCGGTGTTTCCCCGCAAAGCAGCAGGGGATGACGATACCAAAGCGATGCAAGCAAAAATCATGGTTCAGAAATTGTTTTGGACGGGGCCAGCGGGGCGATCACGCAGCGAGAAAGGATGACGAGAAAGCGAGGACGATGATAAAAAGGAGGAAGAGGGAGGGCAATAACGCCCGCATATTCCACCAAGTAGTACTAATCGCAAAACCTGACTGGGGTGAAACACAGTTTCTGGCAAGTTCCCGGGAGTACGTTGGAACAGAGAACGAAGAGGAAGGAGGAGGACGTAACAAAAAAATTGTATCATTTAGCATGTTCATGCATTGCTTGCGCTTGAAGACCAATCCATTTTTGTATAAACGTATTTGCAAAGATAAACAACACATTGGAAATAAAACTACGTTCGCTTGGCTAGCAATGGTTGGGACTCTTCGATTATCCGTTAAGCCGTTGGCCAAACGGGACTTTTCTCCTTTTGGGAAATATGGATATGTGGCAATCATGGGCGCTAATGTAACAACGAAAATTGCACCGAAAGGTTACCGACGGAATATTGCAGAGGAACACCAACGGATCACCACGACAGGGCACCAAGTCGGGAGACCTACGCCCACGTCGGCCTATTGTATGGACGGTCTTTTGTCTTAACCGTTGTGCCAAAACGCCCATCGCCGAGATCCAGGCTGGACACCGGAGCAAATCCATGACCAACGACAATATTTGCAATTTCTTCGGACCGCGCAACACGTTGAGTTTGAATACGCTTGCGCGCGTGTGTCGACCATTCCCATTGTCTGAACTTACGTGCGCGTCGACCATTGCCTGGTGTCTGAAGCTTGTGTCGCCGAGCAAGAGACCCCAGAGGGAGTAGGTTTCAATTTCATGTTCGTTATGTGTGTGTGTGATCGAAGCGAAATTACGTAGGCGGAAGAAGATTCCGTTGTGGTTGAGGCAGGTTGAGAACAGAGGGAGGCCGCGGACCCATTGGAAGGCATTGAGAGAGGAGTCGCAGTTGGGAAACTTCCGAAATTCACCGCGCGTCGCAGTGGAGCTTTGTAAGTGTTTTTTTTCATGCACCCCGTCCGTTGCGGGCACTTTTTAAACCATTTTCGCGATCCGAAATTCGAAGATGATTCTCTTCAATATATAAGACGTATTATTTTAATTTAAACAGAAATATTCATCGCGATTTCCGACGCAAACCTTTACGCGCGAACAATCCCGCGCAGTATTGGGCGTACGCGTTTTTGAATATTGAATTTGGTTCGTGGCCATCTTTCATTGAAGCACAAACCCTAAACAAATATTACGCGTTGAATCCAAGCCGTGCGTGCAGAATCGCATACATTATTCATTGAATCCGCAGACCGTGCGCCGAAATGTCAAATCATATTCAACCGATATTGGGTCATTGAATCACAAATCGCGCGGGCCAAATCAGAATTAACATATGCTGTATAGATTGCGGGCGCCGAATCACAAATACACGTATTAGAAAGCAGAATGTGCACGTGGTGAATCACAGCTAAAATACATCAACTCAACCAGAGACTGCACGTATCCGTGACTTATCCGGCCAACTGATCTAGTGATCGAAGTATCCGGTGCACCTGTATTGGAGCCAACGATTTAGTGACCCAATTGATCCGGCAAATCAAGCTAGTTAACCAACGGATGGCTGATTGATTCATCAAGCTCTGATCCGGTGATATAGCGATATGGCAAATTAATCTGTTGATCCACTACTCTGGCCAAACTGATCCGTTAATCCGGCTGATCCATAAGGCTTCCACGAAATGGGTGAAGGATATGACGAAATGGTGTGGGTATGTAGACGGTGGCTTCAGCTGTTTCATTGATGTCTTTTCCGGGGCTACAAAGCGCAAAAGACGTGAACCAAAATAGGCATGGGTTACACACGGTTCGTGATTCAATATATGAATTTATGATTCATAGCGTGCGATTTGAATATCGTCTGTGTTTCTTCACGTGCGTGTGTTGTTTGGGATTCATCGCGTGCGGTTTGAAATTCTATGCGTATTGGTTAAAATTCGTCGCGTGCCCAATACGTTTTTCACGCATGCGGTTTGTGATTCAATATGTGTTGTTTGTGATTCCGCGTGCGTGATTTATGATTCATTGCGTGTTCTTTATAATTCGGTATGCGGTTTGCGCTGGTAGTTTGGCGCGTGCAATTTGTGATTCGTTTTGGAAGGCGACATAGGAAACGGTATTCCAAAATTCGGTTTCGCCTTCAAATTCCTGTTTCGAGGCTCGAAATTTCCGTTTCGAAATGGTTGGTTTCCGTTTCGTTTCGGTTTCAGTTTCTGTTTTTTTTTCTCTTTCTTCATTATTTTTTCCTCTCATTCTCCTTCTTTGTCTTTGTGTCTCTTTCTTTCTTTTTATCCCGCTCGCTTTCTCTTTCTGTTTCTCTCCTTCCCCCTCTCGTTCTTTCCCTCTGTCTCTCTCTCTCTCTCTCTCTCCCCATCCCCCTCTCTGTCTCTCCCTCCCTCTCTCGCTCTCTCCCTCTCTTTCTCCCCCTCGCATTTTTTGTTGTTCTCTTTTTTTTTTTTGTTTCTCTTTCTCTCTCTCTCTCTCTTTCTCTACCTCTCTTTAGAATTACACAATATGAAAATACTCCTACTTCCCGTGATAGCGTCCCGAAAATATTGCCCTCCCCCCACGTATTGTTTTTTTACACATAAAATTCCCAGGAAACGGGTTTTTCCTTAGGTTTTTTTTTCAAAATGCTGCTGTCGCTGAGGCCCTGGCATAATTTTCTGGTTTCCGCTCCTTCCGATTCGTGTTCCCTCTGCATTGCTGGGCTCATTTCCGCGTTTCCGCTCATTCCGAATCGTGTTCCCGCTGCAGCGGTGGCCTTATTTCCACCGGCGCCTGGGGTGCACGCCCGAGCGGCGCCTGGGCCGGCCGGCGCTCGGGCCGCCGGGTCCGTAGCCGGTTCTGACCGCCGCCCGAAAATAGAGTTCCAAGGCGGCGCTGGAAAAAGGCTATTCTCATACACATTCTTCTATTGAAAATGTTGAATTTTTGCTTCCGGCGCCCGGGAGGAGGGAGGCAGGCCTCTTTAGCCGATTCCGACGCCCGGGCCAGCGCCCGAGCCGGCAACCGGGCCGGCTCCGGAGCCGGTTCCGGCCGGCGCCGGAAAATCGAGTTCTGAGGGGGCGCCGAAAAAGGGTCATTCGAATAAAGCTCATTCTAATACACATTCTTCTTTTGAAAATGCGAAATTTCTGCTTCCGGCGCCCGGGATGATGCCTCCCGGGCCGATTCCGACGCTCGGGCTGGTGCCCGAGCCAGCGCCCGGGCCAGACGCCCGAGTTGGCGCCGGGCTTTCCGAGGCGGCGCCGAAAAAATACAATTTTAAATGCTGAATTTCTGCTTTTGAAAATGCTGAATTTCTGCTTTTGGCGACTGAAACCTCCCAAGCCGATTCTGGCGTGCTTCCATTCGTTCCGAATCGTGCTCCCGCTGCAGCGATGGCCTCATTTCCGTGTTCCGCTCATTTCGAATTGTGTTCCCGCTACAATTCTGGCGTTATTTCCCGTGCCATGCCATGACATGCAATGCAATGCTCGCTACGTTTCGTGGTGTTCGAGTACGCCATACCATGCCGTATTGTACAATGCATTGTGTACCTTTTCGGGATTATTGCTTTGCTCGACATCCGACTGTGCGAGTAGAGAGGGGATTTGCGCCATGGTGCGAGATCCCCTCTACTCGCACATGTGCGAGTAGATCCCCTCTCTACTCGCACATTGCGCGAGTAGATCCCCTCTCTACTCGCATCCCTCCAGTCCCTTACCAGGGACTGGAGGGAGGGATAGAATGTCAGATATGACGCGAGCGCACCTAGCTTGCCCCCTCTCCCCTTTTCCCTCTCTCTCTCACACTCTCTCTCTCTCTCTCCCCGTCTCGCTCTCTCCCTCTCTCTCCGCCTCCCCCTCTCTCTTTCTCTCTCTCTCTCCCTCTCTCCTTCTCCCTCTCTCCCCCTCTCCCCCTCTCTCTCTCTCTCTCTCTCTCTCCTCTCTCTCTCTCTCTCTTTCTCTCCCCCTCTCCCTCTCTCCTCTCTCTCCCCCTCTTTCTCTCTCTCTCTCTCCCTCTCTCTCTCTCTCCCCCTGTCTTCTCTCTCTCCCTCTCTCTCTCTCTCTTCTTCTTTCTTTTTCTGTGTCTCTCTCTCTCTCTATCACCCTTCCCCTCTCTCCCTCTGTGTCTCTCTTCACCTCTCCCTCTCCTCTCTCTGATTATTGCGTCGATTCTTACTAAAAGCGCAATGCCGTGCGTTTGTCCACAGCAGACCGGATGCGTAAAGAAGCAAGGTTCACATCGGAATTTATTTCCGGCATTGGTTTCTGCTCGATTGTAATGCGTCGAGTCGGACGGGGAAGCCATACCTATAATTCTAGACGCTTCGCGTATCCCCACCAGCCCGTCCAGAAATGAGCCCCAGAGGAGTGGAGGTGATGAGGGAAGCGGGGGAGCATGCAGAAGAACAAAGAGCGGGTTAAGCCGCCATACGTTCCAAGAGGGGGAGGATGTAGGAGGAGTCGTCGTCGTCGGAGTAGGAGGAGGAAGACGAGGAGCAGGAGGAGGAGCAGGAGGAGGAGGGGGAGGAGGAAGAGGAGGAGGAGGAGGAGGAAGATGAGGAGGAGGAGATGGAGGAGGGCGAGGACGAGGAGGACGAGAAGGAGGAGGAGGAGGAGGAGAAGGAGGAGGAGGAGGAGGGGGAGGGGGAGGAGGGAGGAAGGAGAAAAAGAGGAGGAGGAGGAGGACAATGGCGAGCTTGGGGGCCTCTTGGGCCGTCTTTGGAGCCTCTTGGCAGTCCCGGGGGCCTCTTGCGTATCTCGGGGAGCTTCTTGTGTCCTTTTGAGAGTCTCTTGGAGGCCTCTTGGAGGCCTCTTGGGGGCCTCTTGGGGCCTCTTGGGGCCCTCTTGGGGCGCTCTTGGGGCGCTCTTGGGAGCCTTCGGGGCGCTCTTGGGGCCATCTTGGAGGAGATCTATCAAGAAGGGGGGGTTGCTTATTAGCGTTGCCCCTCTAGAGTGCCTCGAATCGCCTCTTGGGCCTTCCTAGAGGCCAAAATCCGTCCAAAACCTAAGGAAAATCAATGTTTTTTGCTTTCTCGCCTTTTCGCTCTTGGAGCCGTCTTGGGCCATCTTGGGAGCATCTTGGGGCCTCTTGGGGGTCTCTTGGGAGCCTCTTGGGGGCATCTTGGGGGCCTCTTGGGGCCTCTTGGGGCCCTCTTGGGGCGCTCTTGGGGCGCTCTTGGGGCGCTCTTGGGAGCCTTCGGGGCGCTCTTGGGGCCATCTTGGAGGAGATCGATCAAAGAAGGGAGGGTCGTATATTAGCGCTGCCCCTCTAGAGTGCCTCGAGTCGCCTCTTGGGCCCCCCAAGAGGCCAAAATCCTTCCAAAACCTAAGGAAAATCAATGTTTTTTGCTTTCTCGCCTTTTCGCTCTTGGAGCCGTCTTGGGCCATCTTGGACTCTCTTGGGGCCTCTTGGGGGTCTCTTGGCAGCCTCTTAGAGGCTTCTTGGGGGCCTCTTGGGGTCTCTCGGGGCCCTCTTGGGGCGCTCTTGGGGCGCTCTTGGGAGCCTTCGGGGCGCTCTTGGGGCCATCTTGGAGGAGATCTATCAAAGAAGGGGGGAGCTCCAATTAGGGTTGCCCCTCTAGAGTGCCTCGAAGCGCCTCTTGGGCCCCCCCAAGAGGCCAAAATCCTTCCAAAACCTAGGTAAAATCAATGTTTTTTGCTTTCTCGCATTTTCGCTCTTGGAGCTGTCTTGGGCCATCTTGGACGTCCCGACACCTCGCGAGACGCCTCGTCCAGGTCAGTGGGGAGGGGTAAGGGGAGGGGTAAACCCCTCCCCGAAGGGAAAGAGGGGGTTGGCAGAGGAAACGCTCTAGACCACCTACGCCCTAAAGGGCTGGTGGGATTAATCTGTTCCGTGGCAAGTAAACCCGTCAATACCCGAACCCCTCGCATCCGGCCATATTGTGCTTCGACGCGGTACTCTCTACATTTGGTAGGTTATTCCGCGTATTTCTGGCCCAATATGAAACACATGTGCGTTTTGGTATTGATGTCGAACCCAGTGCCTTCGCCTTCACGCACGCAAAAGTCCCACCAGCCCTTTAGGGCGTAGGTGGTCTAGAGCGTTTCCTCTGCCAACCCCCCTTCTTTCCCTTCGGGGAGGGGTTTACCCCTCCCCTTACCCCTCCCCACTGACCTGGACGAGGCGTCTCGCGAGGTGTCAGGGCGCCCAAGATGGCTCAAGACGGCTCCAAGAGCGAAAAGCGAGAAAGCACAAAACATTGATTCTACCTAGGTTTTGGAAGGATTTTGGCCTCTTGGGGGGGCCCAAGAGGCGCTTCGAGGCACTCTAGAGGGGCAACCCTAATTGGAGCTCCCCCCTTCTTTGATAGATCTCCTCCAAGATGGCCCCAAGAGCGCCCCGAAGGCTCCCAAGAGCGCCCCAAGAGCGCCCCAAGAGCGCCCCAAGAGACCCCAAGAGGCCCCCAAGAAGCCTCTAAGAGGCTGCCAAGAGACCCCCAAGAGGCCCCAAGAGAGTCCAAGATGGCCCAAGACGGCTCCAAGAGCGAAAAGGCGAGAAAGCAAAAAACATTGATTTTACCTAGGTTTTGGAAGGATTTTGGCCTCTTGGGGGGCCCAAGAGGCGACTCGAGGCACTCTAGAGGGGCAGCGCTAATATACGACCCTCCCTTCTTTGATCGATCTCCTCCAAGATGGCCCCAAGAGCGCCCCGAAGGCTCCCAAGAGCGCCCCAAGAGCGCCCCAAGAGCGCCCCAAGAGGGCCCCAAGAGGCCCCAAGAGGCCCCCAAGATGCCCCCAAGAGGCTCCCAAGAGACCCCCAAGAGGCCCCAAGATGCTCCCAAGATGGCCCAAGACGGCTCCAAGAGCGAAAAGGCGAGAAAGCAAAAAACATTGATTTTCCTTAGGTTTTGGACGGATTTTGGCCTCTAGGAAGGCCCAAGAGGCGATTCGAGGCACTCTAGAGGGGCAACGCTAATAAGCAACCCCCCCTTCTTGATAGATCTCCTCCAAGATGGCCCCAAGAGCGCCCCGAAGGCTCCCAAGAGCGCCCCAAGAGCGCCCCAAGAGGGCCCCAAGAGGCCCCAAGAGGCCCCCAAGAGGCCTCCAAGAGGCCTCCAAGAGACTCCCAAAAGGACACAAGAAGCTCCCCGAGATACGCAAGAGGCCCCCGGGACCGCCAAGAGGCCCCAAAGACGGCCCAAGAGGCCCCCAAGCTCGCCATTGTCCTCCTCCTCCTCCTCTTTTTCTCCCTCCTCCCTCCTCCCCCTCCCCCTCCTCCTCCTCCTCCTTCTCCTCCTCCTCCTCCTCCTTCTCGTCCTCCTCGTCCTCGCCCTCCTCCATCTCCTCCTCCTCATCTTCCTCCTCCTCCTCCTCCTCTTCCTCCTCCCCCTCCTCCTCCTGCTCCTCCTCCTGCTCCTCGTCTTCCTCCTCCTACTCCGACGACGACGACTCCTCCTACATCCTCCCCCTCTTGGAACGTATGGCGGCTTAACCCGCTCTTTGTTCTTCTGCATGCTCCCCCGCTTCCCTCATCACCTCCACTCCTCTGGGGCTCATTTCTGGACGGGCTGGTGGGGATACGCGAAGCGTCTAGAATTTTTCTTTACTTTGATGTCCGCGGAGCTTTCGTTTTCTGTTCATCTTCCCCGTCTTCGTCTTCGCGTTCCTCCTCCTTCCTTGTCTTGTCCTTCTTCGTCCTCTTTATCCTTCCATTTTTTCCATTTTCCTCGCCTTACTCGTCTTCCTGTTCCGCTTCTTAGTTCTCCTTTATTTCTTATGATTATTTTACTTATTTTATTGAGGTCGCCTTGGTTGGTTTTCACATGTGCCGCTCAATTTGCTGTACTCTGGATTTCGGGTTTCGTGGGGTCCTTGCTTTTGCTGCATGTGCGGCACCATAACATTTGATTTTTGTTTTCAAATTTTAGTTTCGTTTTGAAATTTCGGTTTCACTGTTTGATTTCATGTATTGCTTTGTTTAGGCCGCTTTTGCAGGTGTGAACAGCAACCGTTCAACAAACTACAAACGTTTCAATAACCAAATCAATGTTTCAGTAACCTACCTCGCTCGTTTCAGTAACCAAGACAAAACGCTTCACTAAACAACCCACCCAATAACCAAGATAAAACGCTTCAATAACCAATCCCACCCGTTTCAGTGACCAAGATAATCGCTTCAATACTTAAGACAATAGTTTCAATCTCTTTTAGTTGCCTGTTGGGAAGCCTGGAGAGCATTGAGGTCTCCAAGTCTCAATTTTGCCAGGGGTTCCTTTCGTTACGCAAGATGGGACTCCAAGCTGATCTCCGGGGGGGTCTCCTAGCTTCCGAAAACCCCCACCCACCGAAAAATAACGCATGAATATATCTTCCGGGGCCTCCTTGGGCACCCGTCGGCTTTCCCAAAACTTCCGTTGGATCCTTCCTTCCCTAATCCGAAGAACTCCTGGAAACCTCCCGTGGAATTTTCATTGGATCCTTGGTTGGGCCTCTCCTTTGACATTCCGTGGAATTGCACCTGTGAAGCCTTCCTTGGGCACCCCTTTCTGCGCACCATGGCGCTCTCCGTGCCCACGGGAACTATTATTTCATATCTTCCCTCAGCCCTATCCCCCTCGCCCCCTGCCATTTTATCGCGGGCCCCGCTGGGGTCCAAGCAAAAATGGGCTCGAATTGGAAGATTTTTTACCTTTCGAGCCCGCTTTTCGTTGCCGGGCCCCTGGGGGCCGTGTCGCTTCCCCGCTCCTGGTCATTCCCACATCCTCATTGATTCCCGCCTGCTCCCACTAGATTGAAAACTGGCACACGAAACCAAAACCAATGTCAATGAAACCGAAACCTGAAACGTCGGAACCAAAACCAATCAGCAAAACCGAAACCTCAAAACGAAACCGAAACCTGAAAACGAAACCAAATCCCATGCTGCCGCGTTATGTGCGTGTTGTGATTAATGATTAGTTTGCAATTCAGAATGCGCCCCCGTTTCCAATCCGCGAGGCTCTGCCCAATAAGTTTCCCGGCGGGCCGGGGTTTTCCTGAAAGCTGGCATGCCCCAAAAACATAAAATTTGTGTTCGATAAGTCCTGTGCCAACGAGTTGCCTCTCTAGGGCTCACTTAGATGACAGCTAAGAATTGAACAAACGCTCGACTGAAGACCCCGCCCGCAACTCGGCGGCCTTCGGAACGCGCCTGGGATCGTACGGGCATCCCAATCCATCCTAGCAAATTCGCTGACGAAAGCTAAACAAATTACAAAGCACGGAGGTCTAGCCTACGCAGCACTGAATCGGCACGACCCCGCTTTGACTTCTTTGCAGCCACCCTCCTCGGCCAACAAGAAATGCACCACAAAGACGTGGAGCGTTGAGTGGCGAAATGTGGTTACTGCCAGAGCTACCGCTTTGCTTGCAATCATCGTTCTCGCGTCTAAATCTGGAAGGCATGTCGCTCGGGCGCCGCCCCGTGAATTGGTGCCCCCCAGCGCGACCTCTGCCGGGGCGGCATAAGTGGCATGTGTCTTAGCTGCAACGGCCCTCGAAGTCCACGTCGATCCCGTAACTCTCACTCAAGGTGGTATATGGCACTTTGTGGTCCGCCCACTGCGCGATGTGGCGAAACGTCTCCTCAAGCAACATCGCCCAACCCTCCGCGCGCGAAGCTGTGGGGCATGGAGGCCGGCATGCACCGCTCCTCCCAGCTTGGCAGCCGGCACACTGCATGCCAAGGGTAACGCACCGTGCGAGGGCGCCTTCATCCAGGGTGCAACGCCAGACGCAAATTCAATCGTTACTGCCAACATGGGTCAACTATCGGGCTGGCGGGAGGTTTCTCGCCCTTCCATTTTTGGATCTCGGCGAAGAAAAAACCCGCAAACAAGTCGAGCAGCCGGTATGGGGTGCCGCGTCAGCCACTGTCGCGCCTGGAGGTCATTCCCTCAAGGGCTGGGGCAGCCATCGAGTGCTTTTTGCTTACAGCTGCTCAGGTCGTAAGCGGCAAAGGGACTTTACAAGCAGAATGCGCGCGAGGCTAGCCTGGCGGGGAAACCGCTGTCCTGGGCGCGCCTCTTGGACTGTCTTGGGTCCCTGTTGGGCCGTCTTAGGGTCCTCTTGGGCGCCTCTTGGGTTGTCTTGCGGCGATCTTGTGCCCGGGGGCAAGGATCCTGATGCCAAATGGGGGTGTTGGGGGCCAGGGCCGCTTCTAGGGAACCGAAAAACGGTTCGGAAGGCCATCAATCAGTCGCGAACCATCCTCGAGACGGCCTCCAAAGGTATCCGACAGCTCACGAGGCGTCTCGGACGGCCCCAAGGGCGTCGAAGACGCTTCAAGACCCCTTTAAAGGGTCTCCGAAGAAGGCCCCGACACCCCAAAATCGTCCCATTCCCGCAGTAAAACTTAGATGTTTACCATATTCACAATTTTCGTTTTCGTTCTGTCCTTGACGACCTCCGAGACCCGTTATATGTATAAATTCTTGGATTCATTGTCTCCAATTTGGTTGGTGGTCGCAGCGGGTGCACGGGTTTCAATAACAGAACACCATTTACCATTACTGGGCGCACTGGTTTCAAAAATTGCGGACAGAGATTTCAAGACTTGTAGACAGACGCGCGCTTACGTAAGCGGACAAAAACGGGGAAATGAAGGGGATGAGGTTTGGAAATCGATCCCTCCCGACAGGGACATCCTTTGTTTACACAGGTGGTTTGGCATGCTGGGAATGGCAATGCAACCCCCCTATAGATAGACAGGTATGTAGCCATCTATATATATATATATATATATATATATATATATCCATCCATCCATCTATCTATCTATCTATCTATCTATCTATCTATCTATCTATCTATATATAAATATAGATATAGCGACCCACGAATCAACCAAATGGAACCAACGTGCCCCCTGGATGAGCTGCTGGTCGCGTGAACCCGCGCCCTGCTGGCCAAGCGAACGCGGCCTTGTCCTCCTCCTCCTCCTACTCCTACTTGGGCACTTCTTAGCGTGAATGTTGATCTACCTTAGTTTCATCATGCCCTGATTTCCAAGCGGGATCGTGCACAACCGGTTCGTGGTTCGTTGCTGTTTGCAATCAAGTGTGATTTGTGACGGGGACGCCCTACATCAGAAAACCATCTTTCGAACACAGTCCTCGGCATCTACACACCCAAGGGGCTACATTACTCTGAAGGCCTCAGGCATCCGAAAGCCACAGGCTAATTCGACACGCCAAGCTGAAGAAAAGGTCACCCACGCACCGTGCCGGCAAATGCACGCTAACGCATCTTTATTCCAAACATCTTTGCCAAAACAGCCTCAAAAATTCAGGTTCCCAATGGATCCCACCAATTCTGAATCTGATTTCCGCTGTTTGCATCCCGTCCCCTTCCCGCCCCCTTCGTTCTTCTCGATTTTCATCTTAGTCTTGGTCCTCTTATTTGTATGCCTCGTCGAGGGTAGGTGTGAAATCCTCGTCGACCGTGGTTGATTATCTAGGAGTGACAACCTAGGTTCATTATCTTCAAATGATACCCTATGGATTATTTTCCTGTGAATGGATCGGGCTCAGCCCCCTCCCCTGGGCGAGTCATTATGTTCCCGGAATAGCCAGCCTAAGTTTAATATTCCAACATTGTGGAGCAGGGTTTCTTGCAATCCGGAAAGTACTCTCAAACGGCGCCCCCAGAACTCAATCATTATCATTCCAGAACAATTAAACCGGGGCCAATTTTCTGGAAAAATTACGAATCCGGGTTTATTATCTCCTGGAGATAATAAACCGGAATCCATATTGCGACATGAAAAACCTGGTGGGGAACCGGGGAGTTCGGGGGAAGAAAAAAATTACTATCATTCCGGAATTACGAAAACTGGGTTCATTATTCCCGGGACGTTATAAACCCCAGTCAATATTCCCGGAACATTATGAACCCAGGTTTATATGTTTTCGGGGTTGATATCCCCAGAACATTATAAACCAAGGTTTACAATGCTCCGGGGGGAACTATGTGAACCCCAGTCAATCTTCCCAGAACGTTGGAACCCAGGTTCGTAATGTTCCTGGCGAAACATTATGAACCATGGTCAGTAGTCCCCGAACATGATAAACCCAGGTTAATATCTTTCTGAAGTCCATCCTGGCCTCGTCCTCTTGTTCATGATCCTTCCTTGCTGAATCCCCACGTAACCAGCAACAAATGTACCACGTGTGTCTCTTCCATGTCCGTAGAATCCTTATTCAGAATATGTCTGGATACTCTACGTTGCCGATTGCGCGTCGGACGGCGTCGTTGCCGGGTACGAGATGAAGAAAACGAGCAACACACAATAATGTAGTGATAGTTCAGGGCGGTCAACATGTTGTCAGGATCTTGGCTTTTCTATAGAAACAATAGTTTGTTCGCTTTCTTACAGAGGCCCTCATGGACGCTCTAACCCATCGTTGTCCCCCCCCCCCCTTCCAGGTCCAGGGGTAGGGGGTAGGGGGAGGGATGCCCCCTCTCCGAGGGGAAGAAAGGGGTTGGAAGAGAAAAGAAATTCCTTCAACCACGCACGCCGTAAAAGGCTGGTGGAATTTCCCCAGCCCTCTTCCCTCTTTGGTTTCCGTTCTCATCCCCGCACTCCTCCCAAAAGGTCGCGGGATGATGGCGGGGCGGGGGACGGGGTAATTGGACAAGGGAGGACAGAGACTCAGAAGCGGTCTTCCAGAGTTGGACTCCAGATTTTTCAATAAAAGCGAGTCAGCTGAAGTTTGCTAATGGCGGACCTATGCGATGAAACTTCAGGCTCCAGGGGACGACGCAGCCACTCTTCCAGAGGTCTTATTCTGCCAAGCCCTCCAACACACGGCCAGTGCGCATCCAAAACTGGTCGACACTCTCGTGCTGCAACTGATGGTGGCGGCCACCGCGACTGGAAAACCGTTGCAACAAAAACTTGCTAGGGCAAATGCAAGAGACGGCTCTCGCAAAGCACGGTCCGCCCCAGCACCGCTCGAGGCCGCGGCGTTATGGCGTTCTCCTCCACCACTTTCTTCTCAACCACTCCCTCCCTTTCCTCCTCCTCCTCTTTCTGCTCTGCTTTCTGCCGAGCTCCATCCACCGTCGCCGAAGACGATTCGGTTTGTGCTGCCATGCTGCTTGGGCTCCGTTGCTGCCTCGCGGGCGAGCAGTCGAGCGGAACGAAGTAGGTGTTTAGACGGAAGTGGCGAACACAGAAGCTGCTGGCCAAATATCGAAACGTGTGTCCGCCGACGCCTCTTTGGCTTTGATGATCTACTGTGGTGGACGTCAGCGCGGGCCACAAACGACAGGTTCGTGTGCGCGCGATGTGGGACTTATGTGCTGCAACCGATCCGTTGCAGCCCATGTGTCATGAGAGCGGCCTCTGGATTTCGCCCTGCGCACGTACTGTACGGATCATGGATTATGCATGGCGATCCTGGGCCCACGCCTGAAGAAACACTACAACGGAAAACGTCGGACCTACACATCATAAACTTTCGGAGGTCTGTGTGGATTTCTTGAATCTGCTATCGACACCCCCGGCATCCCAACGCCTCCAGGGCGGTGCCCAAGGCGTCGCCCAGGGACCAGAAGGGCCAACAAAAACACCTGCCATAGCCACTGGATGCCCAAAACGATGTAAAAGCTGGCGAAGGCCTCTGCCCCCGAACCTCGAACAGCGAGCCACCGCCGTTCGCCGTCGTCGCCGCCAACCCCGTCGTCGCTTTCTCGGGGATGCGCTTCACTGGGCCGAATCACGTAGCTGTCGCGTCCAAGCAAGCTAAACCATCAGTCGGGATTGGCTTACTCCAGCATCCTTCCTTGTGGTTTTTGGACTATATATACCTCGGGACCCAAGAGGCCTCTTGGGACAATTCTGGTCCCCCTCCCGGTGAGGCGCAGCTGATGGAGCACACCCTGGGTCCCGAAGGCCCCCAAAAACGTCGGTCACTGTCGCGCAATCGTTTTCAGGAGCCTTCTGTGCACCCAACCCCTTTGCTTGAGCATCGTTTATCCGACCCCCATCCCCAGCGGCGTGGCCTGGGCCCCACTGGCCGACTTACACCCTTAGATGGGGAGATAGGCCGTTCCCTTCGGGTTTCGAATGGCATATCCCCAACTGGGGTGGTAATTTGGTGGGGGTCTCCAAGGGGATGAGGATGGGGATGGGGATCGGTCAAACGATACTGACTGCTTTTCACTCAGCGAAGAAAGTCGGCCGCAGAGAGGCGGCCGAAGAGGGAGGGGGTGGAGGGAAGGAGGAGCGGGGGGGGGGGGGGGGGCGGGGGGCACGCAGCCTGCACGCAAACTGCCCGAGTTGCGAACCAATCTGGCGGTCCCGGGCGCTGCGCCGAGCGCGCCTGCAGCGCATCGCGCCAGTCGGCCTCGCGACCGCCAGCCCGAGCACTTTTTCGGGGCGAGGGCCGCGTTGCGGCCGCCGCGCCGGCGCGGCCGCGCCGCGGAGGGGGCCGCCGCTCCGCCGCGCGGCAGGATGATGATGATGATGATGATGATGATGATGATGATGATGATGATGATGATGATGATGATGATGCTGATGATGATGATGAGGAGGAGGAGGAGGAGGAGGAGGAGGAGGAGAAGGAGGATTTTTTTCCCTCAACCGCGCGCATTCAGCCCAGCGACGCGTCGCGGCGCCCGCCGCCCCGGCGCGGCGCCCCGCGCGCCCGGCCGGCGGGCGAGCCTGGCCGGCACGACACGGGGAAAAACGACGGTGGCCCCCAAAAAAGGGGCTGCGCGGCGCCGCCTTTAGCGAAAAAGACGGCGCCGCGCCACCCGCCCCCAGGGACCCAGGACCGGAACCCAGGACCGAAAAAAGGACCGGACCCCAGGACCGACCCCCCCCAAAAAAAAACGGCACGACACGACACGACACGACACGACGGGGGACGAAACGGCCACGACCGACACGCACGACACGACACGGACGAACGACACGACAAAGACGAGCCGCCGGTCCCGCCCCAGGGCGGCGAGTGCTGGGGGGGACCCAGCACCGCCCTGGAGGAAGCCACGGGACCTGGCGACCCCCCCGGTGGCGGCGTCCCCCGGAGCGCGGGGGCTTTTCGCCCCGAGGGCCCAGCGGTCCCCGCCTCCGCCAGGGGGCCGAAGCCCGGGGAGGAGGAGGAGGAGGAGGAGGAGGAGGAGGAGGAGGAGGAGGAGGAGGAGGAGGAGGAGGAGGAGGAGGAGGAGGAGGAGGACGGGAAAAGGAGGGAGAGAGGAGGACGCCCTCCTCAGCCGCGCAACAAGTGAGCCACCGCTCGCTCCACGTCGCCCTCCGCGAGCTGCAGCGCTTCCGCGGCCCTGCGCCCCAGCCCCCGCGAGGTCCGGGGGCAAGAGCAGGTGGAGGGGGAGGGAGGGGGAAGGGCACGCCGACACTGCTGCTTTCGTCTTCCCTCTTCCTCCCCCTCCTCCTCTTCCTCCTCGTCCTCCTCCTCCTCCTCCTCCTCCTCCTCCTCCTCCTCCTCCTCCTCTTCCTTCTCCTCCTCCTTCTCCTCCTCCTCTTCCCCCTCCTCTTCTCCCTCCTCCCTCCTGCCCCTCTGCCCCCCAGGTGCTCTTCCCCCTTCTGCTCCCTCCTAGAGCCTTCGCCGCGTGCAGGAGATGAGCCTTCCTCCTCCTTCTCCCTCCTCCTTCGCCGCGCGCAGGACGGAGGGGGGGCGGGGAAAACGGAGGGGTGAGGACAACAGGAAAATTATGAGCAGGAGGAGGAGGGGGAGGAAAGACTGCACCTGAGGGGCGCGAGTCCGTCGAATATTAAATTAGCGCCACGGCAGGAGTCATTCGTTGACGCGGCCGAAAAACTTGGAGGCGAGGGAGGAACAAAAAATAGGGGGATGGGGGCGGGGGTACGGACGACTGGGGGGGGGGTGCGGACGACCTCAGATCACCCCTGTCGAACGTACCCCACGTGGCGAGTTCCCATCTTCTGTCTCGATGCTGCTTCTCTCGCGTCTGCTTCAATTTTGGCGCCCTCTGCTGTTGATTCCTTCGTCGCAAAACCTGGGGGATCCCCTGCGCGCTGGATTCCAAACTCCCACGATTAACCGACATAGCAACAACAAGTTATGGTGCTATAACTGTTTATGCAACTTTGGGAGGAAGCAGCGCTTTTCCAACACATTCTTGCTTGCACTTAACAGGTTCTTACTTCTTTTCTAAAGCGCTGGGCATGTGCGTCGGTCTGGCGGTTATGTTGCCACTGTCGCCGCCCCGTCGCCGCTTCGTCGCCACCCGACGTCTGCGGCTGAGCGTCGGTCTGGCGGCTATGTTGCCGCCGTCGCCGCCTCGCATAGATTGCGCCGCATAGTTTGTACCGCGTATATTCTCCTCTCCAAGGAAGAGTCAGGATCGACCCCCCCCCCCGTGGGACTTAATGGCCCACAATTTCGTCTTGCATTTTTCATACGATTCTGCCCCGTCGTCCAGCCTGAAAATAAATTCGTGCCATCCCAGGAAGGCCGGTATCGCCCCCCCCCCATTAACCTTCGGCAAAAGATAGTATGCGCTCGCACTCGCAAATTAAAAACAATAATGTTCAATCATCCTTCGCAAACAAGGGGACGAAATGCGCACGCGTGCGTCGTCGCGCGCGCATGTCGGAATCCTTCAAACAGTTCCCTAAGGATTTCAAAACGAAGAATCGCGACAACATTTAGAAAGACATGGTTTTGCAACGAATAGTTTCAAACAAAACCTGTGCCCGCGGTCCTGTGAATTTCTAAGAAAACGAGCTTGTCATCATTTTTCATGCAATTCTGCCAACAGGGCCTCTCGCGCGCGCATATCGAAATCGTTCGAAAGCCCTTGCGCGCTCTTGTCGCAACAGCTCCTTGCAACAAAAGGGACGGAGTGCACGAGCGCGCGTCGTTGCGCGCGTCGTTGCCGAAGTCGTTGCCGGAGTCCGTCAACAACCATAGGTTCGTAAAGATTTCAGGAACGTCTGTCCCGAAAACATATAAAACACCTGACCTTGCGGATTCTTCACAAAACCATCGGTAGTTCAACATGCGCATGACAATCTGCCGAACGGGCCTCTCGCGCCGCATGTCGAACTCATTCGAGCGCTCTTGCGCGCGTGCGGGGGCGGGGGGGGGGCGCGACCCGTGTCTAATAATGCCACGCGGGCCATTCGCGCGCCTCGGTCGCGCGCGCGTGTCGAAATTCCTTCAAATACCTTCATCGCCTACGCGAAGACATCGTCATCGTTATCGGCGGACGTGATCAACGTCGGCGCCGTCATTGGCCCTGCCGCCGTCATCGCCGCCATCGTCATCATCGTCGCCGTGATACCGCGCCCGCCCAAGTCGCCGACTCGCACTGAAGTTCCCGCTGGGAAGTGCCAAGCGGTCGGCGCCGCCGCGGCCGCGTCGGTCGCGCCAAACTAGCTGGCCGCTGCGGGCGCGAGCGTGCGCGGGGTAGCCCGGCCGCAGAGACGCACCAGCCAACGCCAAGCGCTCATCGCAATCGCCGCCGCATGGCTTATGCAAACAAAGTTGCGGGTGGGTGGGTGATATTTTTGCAAAGGCATGGGATGTGTCAACTTGTGTAAATGAATTGCACCGCGTAGATCCTCTTTTTTGTGAACAACAAAAATACACTCCATCCCCCCAAAGATTATCCGCCCCCTTTCCGCATGTCAATTTGCATGCGATTCTGTCCCTTCACCCATCCTAAGTATGTGTTCGTACCATCCCAACCCAGCCGGCCCCCCCCCCGCCATCCTCTGCAACAACAACAATGCGCGCATCACAAATCATCAGTTTTCAAAAATCCTTTTGCAACAGTTGGGGCGAAGTGCACGCGCGCGCATCGTCGCGCGCGCGTGTCGGAATCCGTCAAAAAACTTAAGTTTCGTGAGCCCCCACATTGCTGGCGCACCTCCGTCCGCGCCCGCGTTTGCCAAGTGCTCTGTCGCTGAACGAGCCGATGGTCGTGGCTGTGGAGTCGCGCGATACTGACTGCGACGCGCGCCCTGGGCCCTCTCGGCAAGCAGATGGGCAAGCCGATGCTGTTGGCGGATGTAGCCCTTCCGCTCCGCCTCCACCAAGTACGCCCCAGTGACGTGCGACGTTCAGCCCGACGGCGCCTGGCCCGCCTCCTGCAAGTGCTTGTTGAACTCGCTGGTATCGTCCAGCTGCCGATCCTCGCGCGCCGACTCAAAATCCCAGGAGCCCAACTCGGGCGCCCTCTCCCTCTCCTGTGCGCGCGGCGACAAGGTGGTGCCTCTCCTGCGATCTAGCTTCAGCGGCGTTGTGTCTGGCAGGCGGGTGTCGTTTGTCAAGCTCCTGGTCCACATGCTGCGCCGACCTCACCGCCAGGCGCTAGTGGCCGTCAGCGCAAGGATCTTCGCGTAGGTTGGCGAACTCCTCCGCGTGAGCTGTCAACTCCTCCTCCAACAGTGGTAGGACTCTATCCCTGCACTCCTCAGAATGTAGCGCCTCAGGGAAGCGCGTGTAACTTGTGGGTCCCAAGAGATGTGGTTATTCTTCTTGCGCTTGCCGTCGTGCGCCTCCAGCAAGTAGCCCAGCACGGGCAACAACGGACAATTATCACGAAACCGTCTATCTGGTATGAGCTGGAACCGCCTGCCGTGGCAGTAGCTCTCCTTGAAACCAAGAGCGTTCACCAACGCAGCCTCTGATATGAACCAGTGGTTGACACTGTTCGTCACACCGTCGGCCCCGAAGTACGTGGGCCCACCCTCGCGCCACCATATACTATGCGAGCACGAAAGGATCGTGAGGCAAAACTGCTCCGCCAGATCCCCCAGAAGAGATTGGCGTCCCCCTTTGAAGTCGCCAGCAAATGTCTCCGCCACCATCCAGCACGGAATCGATCCAGGCATGTGTGGCCCTGGACGCCGCCTGCTGTGCCGCGACCTTCTTCTCAGTGGCCCCGCCAGGTGGTGGGCACCTCACTGACAGCACGATGCCAATCTTGCCACTCTTGACCCCCAGGCTTCCAGGACGTTCTTGAGTAGACTTGGGCGGCACGAGCACGTCGACCACATCCGTCACGCGCAGCGGCCTCCCAAATATGATGGTGCAACCAGCCGATTTGCTCGTCCATGCCGACGGCGCCCACCCGAAGTGCTCCGCCGAGCACCCGCTCCCCACCGCCTCCACCTGGTATTGCCCTCCCGCCCAGCACACTCCTCCTCCTCCTCCTCCTCCTCCTCCTCCTCCTCCGTCTCCTCCCTCCTCCTCCCCCCCCTCCTCCTTCTCCTCCTCCTCCTCCTTCTCCTCCTCCTCCTCCTCCTCCTCGTGCCAGGCACGGATCAGCTTCGAGCTCGTGTGCCACCTCGCGGCGCCAGCCCACTGACACCAGGAGGAACGGGCTTACAAGAACAGTCGATGTGGCCCCAATGTTCGCATGCTCCGGCCACTGGCCGCGAGGTGGTCGGAACGATGCGGAAGAGATATGAGATGATGAGGGGGTAGAGGGCGACGACGACAATGACGACAAGGGGTGGAACAAGGAGGACAGCGAGGAGGCTAATCTGGGAAGAACTGGACGAAGGTGATGATGATGAGGAGGAGAGGAACGAGGAGGAGGGGAACCAAAAGAAGCAGAGAGAGGACAATTCAGGGCGCATGGGTCGCAGAAGTCATGCCCCCATTCTGTATTCCAGCACCCCGATCTCATCCCGCGCATGCTCTGAGCATCCCACCCCCCGCGCATGGTCTGCGGGAAGCCCATCGCTATCAACGCCTGCACGGGGCGCTGTCTTACCGCCGAGGACGGCGCAGACGAAGAGAGGAATGCTTCGAGCCGCGTTCGGTGGCTTTCGGATGCGTTCGGCGGCATTCGGAATCTCCTGGGAACTTGGGGACCTCTGGAAGTGTCCAGAGGGGGAGCGCGATCAGCATCAGCAGCAGCTGGGAGGAGAAGGAGGTGAAGGAGTGACGGAGGTCCGGATCTTGCTACCAAGTCGGTGACGAGATGAAGCCGTAGCCTGCCTGTCGCCTGGTCTGCCCAGCTCGGCTGGCTAAGCCTTAGGCCAGACTCCCCCCCTGTCCGCGAGGCGCATAGGGAGGAGGAGGAGGCGGAGGAGGAGGAGGAGAAAAGGAGGAGGATAAACGCTGCAACTCCGTTGGAAAAGTCCGCTCAACGTCAACAAAAGGAGGAGGAGTAGGAGGAGGAGGGGGAGGAGGAGGAGAAGGAGGAGGCGGAGGAGGAGAAGCAGTATCATCGGCAGCGGGATCAGGCGGTGCAGATGGGGATGAAGATATGGAGGAGAGGAGGGGAGGCGGACCAGGAGCTGCAGCGGCGGGAGCAAGATCAGGAGGTACAGGAGAAGGTGCTGACGCATGAGGAGGGGGGAGGAACTCCGGGAGGAGCAGCAGCAGCAGCAGCAGCGGAGCGACATGAGCAGGACGACGAGGAGGAGTTCGGGGTGCGTGCCTAGGTGCCCTCCCCATCCATCCTTCCCCGTCTCTCCGTCTTCCCACACGGCCCGCGATATGCCACACAAGAGGTAGCGTCGGAACCACCCTGCGTGCACACGCGTTGTGTCGTCGCAATGGAAAGAAAAGTGGGTGATATAGAGAGAGCTTGTCATATACAACATTTGCACGACGCACGTGCGCATCAACATTATACAGGTATACATCGATAATACATATATATATACACATGGTATGCACGCGAAGAGCGGTATTTAATACACAAACCATAGGCGTGATAGGGTCCCTCGCTAGGCAAGACAGTATACCTTATACGCGTGTGTGTCTTTATCGGTTTTATGGGTATGTCCGTACAACCATGCTGCGTGCGTATGGGATGTGAATATACTGGCACACTAACATCGGACATAACCGTGTGAGAATGTGCGCACAAACAAACCTCATCACCGTACACTGAATCATCGTGAGCGGCGACAATGCAATGTGCACCAACCAATCGTCTCCTCCAGCGAGACGCCACCGCACTCTTGCGAAACACGTAACCGCTGCTCGTTTAATCAATGACAATGTCCGCCATTCTTCCGCACATCACATACCAACGTCGGTCAGTGACTCAACCTGAAGCACGTTCTCTTGTATTTGTAACGCGCGCTGCCACTCTTGCAATACATGCCCGCGCCAAGCATGTGTGTACATTGTCTGGAGGTCTCTGACTTTCTGAACCGTAGAACTAGTCTGCCGCGTATGCACGCTAAGACTCGCGCCGTCCCCGATGTATGCAATCCATACTGGGGATATGCGCACGCGCATTGGCACACAAAAAGGCATGCACTCTCCATGCGGCATGAAACTAATCGGACCTCTGTGCGACCTGTGGGCACATGTAGCATTCCCCTGGCTTCCCCCCTCAAGTCTGCCCAAGCCCTGGGGAGAGGCTGCCTCCCCATCCCTCCTCAACCTCAGCACGGGGTCACAACTTCGGGGCCCGAACCGTGCAACGGCCTCCTCTGTCGTCTCTGCGGCTGGACACTTGGACAAACAACGCACCGTGCAATATACATCGTGGCTTGTTTACCCGTCACTCGCAACAAGTACGTGGAAACATGAAGTAGGAAGGCGGCTAAAGTAGATTGGGCTCGGGCCAGCCCAGAGAACAACAAAGCATAGCAAACACATGCCGGCTCTTGAGGTAGGAAGGCGCTCCAAGTATACTAGGACTCGGGCATCCCAATTTACCGACTTTCAACGGCAGGCGTGTACTCTTGGCCTCCAAGACGCCCCCCTCAACTGGCGAGGCGTTCTCTCCCCTGTCTCGAGGCTCTCTGACGGGCTGGAAGGCCTTCAAGAGGCGCCCGCGAGACCCCGCCAGACTGCCCAAGATGCCCCCACGAGGGCCTGAGGGAGCCAGGGGAGGAGGAAGAGGAGGAGGAGGAGGAGGAGGAGGAGGAGGAGGAGGAGGAGGAGGGGGACCTTTTGACCTTGCAATTCTGGGCCCTCTCCGATAAACGGAGACCCACATTGCTCAATCAGTGCCCAGGCGGGAACCTCACTCCACTCTTTGGGGGAAGGCCTCGCCCCATACGGGACAGCATCTCACGGCCCGCCTTGGTGGGGCCCTCAGGTGGGCACCGCTCGGCCAGCGCTTGAACCTTGTCAACGCAATGCCGACCGCAGAATCTGCAACACAGCACCCCACGCAGGCAATGCAACTGATGGCTGCTGTGCACCCGAGACCAACACGGATGGGCCATCACCGCATCGGGGCCATCGCGCAGCGCAGGAGGGCCCGTACATCGCCCAGGCCGAAAATCGGCTAGGCGGCCCACAAAAGGCCTTGAACATACGCCCGCACACCTGGCACCGCAACAGGCCTTTCTTAGCGGACCCGACCGAATGGCCAGCCCCAAGCAGCCGACGCCGACGGACCACGTCGGTGGGCAGCGACCTCGGACGAGGTGGCGGCCGACCAACGCGTTCGGCCTTGTTGCGGTGGCAAGTGAGGCTAACCTCCCGATTGACGTCCAGCGATCGGCACAGCACTTGGGAGGTTAGCAAATCGACATCTTGAACTAGCTCGACATATTCAGGGACTACCTCCCCTTTAGCAGCGGCCACCCAAGCGAAATAATCAGCACATGCATTCAAAAAACACTCGGCCTCGCTGAGGCCCCAGGCATCACGCAACGAAGCCGTCGCATGTGCTTTTGTCCATTGCAATTCGACATCACCAGACCGTACAAGTCCATCGCCTCCCATCTCTTGGCCCATAAGTCCATCATGAGAGACGTCTTGGATATCATCTCGCGAGGCCTGCGGAGGGCCCTGACCAAGGGGAGGTAGTCCGAGTACGCCACGACTTTGCCCGTGGTCATGATCAGCAGCTGGAGCAAGGCATATAATTCAGCCCTAGGACTGGATTGTTCACGAGTAGGTAACGTCCCGCAAAGGACTCCATCAAATCTGAAATCGCCAGGACCCGAGGTATCATCCATACGCAACATGGCCCAACCGCACCTCCGACGCCTCCAGTCATCCGCGTGTTTGTCCCCAGAGCCATCAAGGCCCCATACGCCTCCAGACACAGGTTGTCCAGCAGATAAGACACCCCATCCGAAGACCAAGGATGCTGGCGGCGGAACACGATTGACGGCGGCAACCAATGTAGGGATCCCTCGATTCCAGAAGGCACTTTCATGGCACGTACGCGCGGCATCTTGGGCACCAGGAACCAAATGTGCAGACTGACCCATACCAGTGGACTCAATCGTATCATTGCAACTACAGAGCCAAACGCGATGCATCATTGTTTCCTGACCAGCGCCGCATCGAGGACATACTCCGCCAGAAAGGTAGCCAGCCTGCCGAAGCCATGCTTCGGGCCAACATCCACTACATACAATGCAAGCCAGCAGCGCCGCATCCTGATGGAAACCGTCGGACACGAGCTTCCTATACATGCGCCTGAACACGGTAACATTGAAACCTTCATCAGCACCGACCCCGCAATAGTGCTTGCTCGCACCCGTCCAGTTCTTCAAAGAAGCCGTATGCTTCACGCATTAATCCAGGAAGTACAGGAAATCAGACTTCTCAGCATCAAGCGCCATCAGGGGGGTCCTCCATCTTGTCGGGGACAGTGGCTCCCAACCTAGATCTAAAAGGGCAGCCGCCATTGCAGCAATCGGGCCTTTTACCGTCGCCCAGCGACGGTTGGGTGCTATAGAGAGCAGCCTAGCCCGCACAGAGGTCCACGTCCGAGCCGCACCATTCCGAAGGCCCAGGGACAAAGACTTCCAAATGCACGCCAGGTCCCCAAGCTGCTCTCTACGAAGTATATACGAGGGGTCGTCGGCATACTGATGGTGAATCGTCAACACGGTCGAAGTACACATCCCAGGAGACCAGAAGCCCGAATACTTAGCCGCATCAGCACGGAAGGACTGGACCTCAGAGACAGGCAATCCCAAGCCACTGTGACTCCAATTACCGACGCTCAACACGCCAGGTTTGAACAGCATCCGAGGCCCCCCGCACAATTTCGCCAGATACTGCAACCTCCTAGCTCTCCTGAACGCCGTCCTCCTCCTCAACCTAACCTTCCAAGCGCACCTTCTCCTCCCAGCCGTCGACATCACTCCACGGTCTTTCATGGCCTCGGAGGCGCGAACAGGGATATCCATCCGCTTGAACTCATCAGCTACAGCACGCTGCAGGGACGCCGAAGATGCCACCACTCCACTCTTCGTGGAGACCTTGCACCCACATGCAATGACGTCACGAAAGAATTGGAGCACTGCAGACGGTACCGCGCTCATGATATACTTACTCGTGCCAAGCGCAAACTGCGTGATGTCATCCACGTGCGACTGCACAGGAACATGCGGAATGCGGTGGTGCGCACGGTGCAAGACATCTTGCAATAAAGCTTTCACCCAAGGCATAGATTGCGCAAAACCAGCAAGGATAGAATTACCTGTGGGGATAACCTTGGACAACATAGCTTCAACTTCCACAACGCGAGGAGAGGAATGCACAAGGATCCCCAGGCACAACAACATCGGAGGATACTCTAGCTGCAAAGCCAGTTGCACAAGCATGGAGACAACCACGCTGTCGACACAAAAACTTTTCCATGTCCCAGTGGACGGCCAACGATTCAAAAGACTGATTGCCGGCCACCTCGAAGCACAGGGCGCGTAACAAGGCGCTCTGAAGTGCCGACGAACCTCGGACCGCGCAGTCCCAACAATCGGTTTGCTGACGATTCCAGTCATCAATCATGCCGCCACGCATACGAGCATATACTCTGTAACATGTAGAACACAGCACGTTCATCACACTCACTCTTAGGCAACATGACCATGCTATTCAACAAGCATTGCGATGGAAACGTCAGTTCCTGCTCAACACGTTGGAAGATCTGGAGGGCCCCATCCAGCCCATGCGGAGGCACGGACAGCCAAGCGCGAGGAGACCATTGATCAGCTCCAAGTGCCGTCGTAGCAGAAAAACAGCGGCAGGCTTGCACTAGATCTCTCACCTCATGGTCAGGGGCCTCCATGGCCGCAAGTTGTGCAGAAGCCCGCAACTCTCCGAGAAACTCTTCCAGCAAACGGCGCCGCGCGCTATCAGGGGTGCACCAACTTCCCCAAACATTGCTCACGGTACTCCATCATATCTTTGGGATTCTGTACAACATCTTTAAAGCCTTTGAAGAACCGGACCGTGACCCGATCATTGACCTTCATCCGCCGGTGCAACTTAGGAGCGCCACCAGGGAGACAAGCACGAAGCCATTCGCGAATGCCTGCTTCAGTGCCAGAACGAGCTTCAGCCCGCGCCTTACTACAAACATGCGTGGCCTTGTCGACCATGTTCTGAACGCTATCAAGGGCACTCGAGTCACCAGCCAGGGCCCCGGACCACCAGGTAGCATCTCCAGGCTCATCCAAGGGTTCAATAAAGGTGTAAACATCGTTAGACAAACGATTGAGCAGACTCTTCAGGTCCAAGGTATATTTACTCCCAGGGGCCTTGCGGAGGCACTTCAAGTACCCATAAAGCCGCGAGCGCACCAGGGACCAGAATCAGAGATACCCACATGAGAAACTTTGCAGTCTAGCCCCACGCCGCCACAGAGACCCCGAGACAGTAACTAACCCCAAGCCCCTCCCAAGAGCTCTCTGGAGATCCACAGTAGCACAGGCCCTGGAAGCGAACGCGTACTCCGCGGACCTGGACCACAACGCATAAGCCCGAGAGAGCTCAGGAGGAAGGACTTCCGAGGTATGCCTGAGGAACGCGCCAGACATCTCTCCAGGAAAACGAGCCTGAGGGTCATCCTTAAGCGCCATGTTACAATAGTACAGCCAGACATGATCAGGGCCACAAGCACGGGGAATATCACGACACCTCACGCGCCTGGTGACCTCCATGCTAAGGACGTCGGCGTCGATCTCAGCCAGCAGGCATGCATGCGTCTTCAATGGAGCCGTCAAGACTGCCTTCAAATCAAGGGCGCGATGCACGTCTCTGGAACATACCAGGAAATCGATCATCGTCTCACCCGCGTCACAAGTGAACTCCACGCTTTTTGGAACCAAGGGGCGGGGCCTAGTCAACTCAAACCATCCAGAATCAGCCAGCCCTTGAGGGTCATTATTGAAATCGCCCAGGAGGATCCAAGGGGCCGCCTGGGCCCGAACAAACTGACATATATCGCGCATCCGACTCGGATTCTCACCAGCCATGCCGATGGATGCCACCACATAGCAGACACCTATCGCGATGGAGTGCCCGTCTAACTTCAGCTCCAGGACAAGCCAGCAGGCCCCACAACCAACTTGAATGGTCCCAGAACGCTGAGTCAGGAACTTCTGAGACGCTAACCCTTTCTGCGCCAGGAACGCCACCCCACCGTGAGTACCTCCCCAGGAGAATCCAGAGCAGCCTGAAAATGCGGGGCCCACCCCATAGCACGCGCATCCTTCTTCGCATTGCCCAGGGCAGAAGCCCGCACATGGTGCTCAGCGAGAAGGAAGGCATCGACCTCGGACAAAGACTGCGACACGTAGGACTTCGTGGGAACCGACCAGGAGGTAACGTTCGCAAAGCACACCTTGATCTTCTCACGCTTCTTCCTGGCCCGCCGCCACTCGGCGGGCACGCGCTGGCTAAAGCTGCGATTCACTCCCCGATGCGCCTCCAGCGCTCGGGGGAATGGACTGGAGCTGGAAGGCCGCTGCACTACAAAAGGTGCCAGAAAGGCTCGCAGAGGCCATCCGCTGCTGGACGGCCTTGCGAGCGCGCTTGCCTGCGCGGGCAGCGGCAGCGGCCTGGAGCAACTCACCATACTTCCTGGAGTCTTCAGGCCCCAGTCCGTGCTCTGCAGCCCGTTTGCGTAGATCACGTAGTTCACCCACGTCAGAAACTTCAGTGCCAGCATCGCTGATTTCATCATCGAACTCCATGGCGATATCCGCCTTCTGGGACTTGGCCCACATGAGCATGTTGCGCCACTGCTCCATGTTGAAACGGACCGCCCTTCGAAGCGGCCGAGATCCTGCTCCTCGAGGGCGTGCAGGTGTTGCTCGACCCAGCCGAAGTCGACCAGCCCCGTGGGAGTAAGACCAGGTACTTGAGGACCAGCAGGAGCAGCACCTTGCCCGCCAGGACCTCCAGGTCGCGCAGGGGCACCTTCAGCGCCAGCCGCGACTGGTGGGACTCCGCGAGCAGCCCCAGGTGCCTGGTCACGCTGAGCATCTTGGGCAGCGCGAGCATCCACCTCCGCTTGCCTCTGCTCACTCTTCTTCTTCTCTGCCCACGCGCGCGTCCTCATCGAACTGGCCAGCTTCCTCATCAGCCGCCAGCTTGCGCACTTCAGCCAGTCGAACAGCTTCACGACACTGCTCGAGACCAGCACGGACCTCACACAACTGCTCCTCGAGCTTGGTGTACTTCGACTTCTTCTGCTGCAGAACTTGAAAGGCAAGCCTGACGGCCTTGGCAGCATCCTCCGCCACCCGAGCCAGCCGAGTACGCTCCGCGGAAGCCGCACTGGCCAGCTGGGAGGCCGTCCATGGGACCGCAGCGGGCGGCGGAGCCTGGATGAAGGCCGCCAACCCACCACGCAGATCAGGTTGGGCTGCCACCAGGAGGGCCGCCGCAGCACGAAGAGCATCACCTTGATCAGCAGGTGGAGCACCAGGCTGCCCCACGTCACGTTGGCCACCTCCAGCACCAGGAACACCAGCGCCATCAGGAAGCCGAGAATAGTATGCACCGCCACACACCGTGCAGCACGCATTGCCGTAGAACTTGAACTCCCAGTGCGAGCACACACTGCACACGTCGTACTCGCCGCCATACTGCTTGCGTCGCCCCTTCCGCCACGGCGCCTGACGGTGCCAGGACCGCCAAGACATGGCGCGACGAATGGAACGCACGGAATCGTGGAAATGCTCCAGCAGGAGCTCACAAACTTCGCAGAAGGGCCACTGGGGAGCCTGACCTGGGCTGCCCCACCAGTGGCAACAAGCTGTCCTGGCCAGCTGCCTTGACAAATGGCAACTTGAGCCAAAATGGCTTGAGCCAAAATGGCTACGGCATGAGGAGGAGGAGGAGGGGGAGGAGGGGGAGGAGGACGAGGAGCGGGAGGAAGAAGAGGAGGAGGAGGAGGAGGAGGAGGAGGAGGCCTGCGGGAGCCTCCAAGGGGGCTTCCGCAACGCGGCCCCCACAACGCGTTGGCCGCAAGCGTGCACGCCGGCTCCTCCCCTTATTTTCCCATGTCCATGTTTCTTCCCCACCCACACTTCCATCTTTTCCCATCTTCTCCAGGGAATCGACGATTCATAGTGTCTGTCATTTTTTCCCCCTTCTGGCAATCGGTCGTTTCCAGAACGTCAGGTCGTTCAACGTCGACCGACTTTGGGTCGCAGGCGGCATTCAGCAGGGAACGCTGGCGGCGGGGTCGCCGCCGGTCGACACGAACGCGTACACCTGCCGCACAGGCAGATCCTGGGGGGCGCATCCTCGGCTCGTGCACAGGCCAAGAGGCCGCTGACGGAGTGCGATGCTCCAAGAGCAGAAGAAGAAACAACGCCATAAACATAAACTTTTGGCGCTCCGCGCAGATTTCTTGGATCTGCGCCGGACCTCCCTCCTGGCGCGCGGAGCGCGCCAGGGGCGGCGCTGGAGGCGCCGCTGGGGGGCCCAGCGCGGATGCAAGAAACCCGCGCGGAGCGCAAAAAATTATGTTCATAGCGTTTTGTCGAGACGCGGGCCCCCGACCTCCCGACCACTGCCCCGGGACCGAGGTTTTGGACGGTCCCGGGGCCCGGCGAGGGCTCCGAGAGGCCTCGATCCTGCAAGATCCTGCAGAATGCTGCACCCAAACTGGGGTCAATGCGACCCTGGCCCTGCAGGATCCTGCAAGATCTGGCGCTCTGGCTGACCCCCGTCCCCAGAGATCCGATGTCATGATTTTCTCAATGCGGGGTCCCAGAAGTCTCGACCCATTCCCCAGGACCGGCTTTTCATCCTCAGTCGTTTTTTGACGGTCCTGGGGCCCGGCGAGGGCCCCCAGAGGCCCAAAACTTAAAAAAAAACCTCCGTCTTGATTTTTTCAATGCGATGGATCTCTGGGTCCCTTGCGAGCCCCGAGAGGGGCGGAGGGGCGCAGCCCCGGGCAGACGGCGAGCGGGGGCGGAGCCTCCACGCCCGGCGGCCCGGCACCGGCGCCGCCGCTGCGCCGGGAGGGGCGAGCGGGCTCCAGCACGGGGCTGACCTGGGGCTCGGGCCTGATCGTCCGATCCACCTCCTCCTCCTCCTCCTCCTCCTCCTCCTCCTCCTTCTCCCCTCCTCTTCCTCCTCCTTCTCCCCTCCTCCTTCTCCCCCTCGTCCTTCCCCTCCTCCTCCTCCTCCTCCTCCTCCTCCTCCTCCTTCTCCCCCTCCTCTTCCTCCTCCTTCTCCCCCCTCCTCCTTCTCCCCCTCGTCCTTCCCTCCTCCTCCTCCTCCTCCTCCTCCTCCTCCTCCTTCTCCCCCTCCTCCTCCTGCTCCCCCTCCTCCTCCTCCTCCTCCTCCTCCTTCTCCCCCTCCTCCTCCTCCTCCTCCTCCTCCTCCTCCTCCTTCCGCAGGGTGGCCTCTCGATCCCTTGGGTGGGGTCCTGTAATTATGCTCGGGGCGGAGGCGAAATGGGCGGGGGAGGGGCGGCTCCATGACCATGCCCGTGTCGTCGCAAGCATCCTGGCCACGTGGCCAGCCCATAATCATTTCTTCCTAGAATGTGCCTGCACCCAGTCCCATGCGCCAGCGCGCTGCGCCTGCTGCCTAGATTTGTGCGTCGTGCGCATGATCCACTCGTGCCAGGGCTCGCCAGGTGCTGGCCAGGAACCGCGTCTGCGTCGCGTCATCTTGCCTTGGGTGGACCTGATTGCGCTGTATTCTGCAGCTCTCGGCGTCCAAGAACCCGCTCCGTACAGCATGCAGCCC
>CAUYUJ010020026.1:305725-308225 GCA_963575745.1 Prorocentrum cordatum
GCAGCCCAGGCCATCAGATCATTCGAGGGTGCTCTCCCCCAGGATGCACGACAGCGCCCAACAGGCACCAAAAACATTAGGATACCCTTCCCGAATCGACCTCGATCGGCGGTGGACAACGTCCCTTTAAGAAACCACCCTTGAGTGAAAACGGCCCACGACCGAGACCGACGGACCTGGACCCGCAAAAATGACGGCCGCGACGCCCTCTCGCCAACCGACAGCAGCCAATGCGCGAATCGACGTGTCAGGGTAGGAGGTCTATCAACCTCCGACTCGATATCACATCTCGGTCCGACCGTACGCGACGCCCAATGCGCCGACTGCGCCGAGACTCCGGCCGCGCCTCCGCGCTCGCCGCGGCCGCGGTCGGCGCCGAGCGGCCCCGCCGGCGGTGGGCCTCCTGCGGACGCCGCGCGGCGCCGCGCGGGTGCTGCGCGGCGGCTCACGGCGGCTCAGGGCGGCGCGGCGGGTCGCTCCGTGGCGGGGGGCAGCCTGAAGTGTGGGGCGGATGGGGGAGCGGGGGCTGGGAGGGGGGGAAGTGGCCAGGAGGAGGAGGAGGAGGAGGAGGAGGAGGAGCAGGAGGAGGAGGGGGAGGAGGAGGAGGAGGAGGAGGAGGAGGAGGAGGAGGAGGAGGAGGAGGAGGAGGGGAGGAGGAGGATGGAAACTCCCCTTGGGGATGCGACCGCCGCGCCCCCACAGGGGCCTGGCCAACCGACACCGGCGGATCCTCCGTCCCCTTCTCCACTCCGCTTTTCCTGCGGTGAGGGGCTTAGGGGCAGGGCTGTCTCCCCCCCCCCCTCCCCCCCCCTTTCCACTTTCGGTGTCGGTGTCACCGCGCGCGCCTTTCTTCCGCCTGGGGGGCGCCGCTTGTCTTGCTACGGCTGCGTCCGGGCGCTGTTCGCGCTGCGCTGTACTGTCCGCGCTTTAGCGCGCGATGCGCTCTTGTCGCTGGCACTGCTGGTTCGATGTAAGGAGGGTACCCAGGTCTTCCGCGGGCTCGCGCGCCTCCTCCAAAACTGGCGGGTGGGCTGACGATCCCTGGCGGTGATGCCGTCCTGGGTTCTCGGCTCCCTCCTCCCCAGCATGGGAGCATGGGGCGTGGCCGTTTGCTCCCACCAACCGCGCGCGGCTCGTCCGGGGGAGCTCCCGCCTGGGTCCCAACAGGGGGCGGGACTGTGGAGATCCGCGGTGGAGTCGATGGCTCCTCCTCCTCCTCCTCCTCCTCCTCTTCCTCCTCCTCCTCCTCCTCCTGACTCCTCCTCCTCCTCCTCCTGCCACCCCCCTCCCGGCGGCCAGCGGTCTCGCCTCCGTGGCTCCCGACAAGAAGACGAGGCCGCCCTGCTCAGCCTGTCAGGTTCCCCTCGGCACCGCGGCGGGGAGGAGCATGACAGCTACGAGATGGAGCGCCCCTCCGGATATTATTTGCATGGGCGGCCAGGCTGGGCGTGTGACTTGAGGGGGGCGCCCCCCTCGGCAAACTTCCCCCACAGGGGGTGGGGGAAAGGAAGAGGGGCACATCTTTCTGCTCTAGGTTCCACGCGAGCAGCGAGCGGAAACATGTGAAAGGAAGGCGCGCTGCGCAGAGGCGAGAGCCCCGTATCGAAAACTCCTCGCCTCCTCCCTTGAAGCTGCCGTCGAAGTGCACACTTGTCACACTTCACGGCAAGGCGGAAATCTCATGCGACACGCCCAGCCCACCCCACCGACACGTCTGGGGGTACGACAGGGAGAGGTTGTTTTCCAAGGGAAAGGAGCCGAGGAGCACGCGGGGAGCGGGCAGAGGCCACTGGAGACGAGGGAGGGCGGGAGGGGAGGAGGGAGATGATGAGAGGTGAAGGGGGTGCAGCAAAGATGTGGACGAGGATGAAAAGAAGACGGACGGGGAGGAGGAGGGGACGGTCCCGTCCTCCTCCTCCTCCTCCTCCTTCTCCCCCTTCTCCCCCTTCTCCTCCTCCAACTCCTAGTCTCCGTTCGTCCGTGGCCGTCCTCAACGTCTGTGCGTCTGACCTCGACGCCTGTCTCGTCGGTGTCGTCGTCGGAATCGTCAGTGTCGTCTGTGTCGACGTTATCATCGTCGAAGTGTTCGAAGGGTGATGAGGATGCAGGTGGATGAGTAGGATGAGGAGGCGGAGGAAGAGGAAGAGGACGATGATGATGCTGATGATGAGGATGCTTATGATGATGATGTTGATGATGCTGCTGCTGCTGATGATGATGATGTTTAAACAGAATCGGGGCTCAGGGGGAGGGGTACATTGGGGTCAGCACGCGAGCCCTCTGCCCGCCTCGAGAGCGGAAGTGCACCACGGAGCACTACGCACACCGTGCGGCCTGCGGGGCGCGCCGCCACAAGAGAGAAGGATAATGAGGAAGAGGCAGGAGGCGGGGGAGGAGAAATGATGATGATGCAGACGATGATGCTGATGATGATGCTGATGGTGATGCTGATGAGGATGAGGATGCTGATGACGCCGATGATGGTACTGATGATGATGAT
>CAUYUJ010020026.1:310725-325725 GCA_963575745.1 Prorocentrum cordatum
CTCCTCCTCCGCCGCCCTCTCCCAAGCCTCCTGCCCCTCGACATCCTCCTCCTCGTCACCCTCCTTCTACTCCTCCTCCACTCCCTCTTCCTCGCGCTCCTCCCCTCCCTCTCGTGGCTGCTCTCTCTCCGCGCACCATGAAAGGGGCCCTGGGACACACAAATAAATTACACACAAATAGAATATTCCCAATATGTCTCGTTTTTTTTGTCTTCCCCCCCCCCCACAAAGCTGTGCGTAGCCCGCCTAGCTTTTAGCGGAAGAGGTTCGCTCTCGCCCCGCAGATCAAAAATTGCCTCCCCCCCCCACTTCGCATATTTTCCCATATTCTCTGGGGAATCGACGATTCATTGTGTCTGTGTGTTTTTCTCCCTCCTGCCGTTGCCATGTTTTCCCCCCCCCCCCCCACCCCCCCCCCCCCCGTGAGACGAAGGCGTGGCACGACGAGGATCCAACGCTGACGAGGACGCAGCAGAAACCCCTGGGAGCCAGAAGGGCCCCCAGACGCCGGCCGCCTCGGAAGAGAGTCGAGACGGAGAGCTGCCGGTCGTTCTCGGCCTCCCGAGGCCGCCGCCGGGCCTCGGGAGCGTCAATCGTCGACTCGTCGGGGATCTTCTGACCCGGGTCAATCCAGACCCGGGTCAGCAGGAAACCAAAAGCTGCAACGCAGGAAAAAAAACCGCAACGCAGATCTTCGCAAACGCGGGTCAGCCAATATGCGCGGCCGCCTCGCGGCCACGAGCGGCTCGCTAACCCGGGTCAGCCAGAGGGGGTCTTCGCAGGATCCTGCAGGATCTGGTGCCCTGGCTGACCCCCGTTTGCATTGACCCCCGTCTCAACGCTCCCGAACTCGGGGTTGAAGACCAGTCCCGGGGAACGGGCCATCGCTCGGACGTCCATCCCCTGTGCTTTTTGTTCGGTCTCGTGCGCGGTGTCTTCGCCAAGTGATCAAGGATGCTCCTCGATGGACCTCGCCGAAGGAAAATTACCAGCCTGGAACATATCCCTATCCCTAAGCTGGGCATCGCCTCAACACCATGCCAATCTTAGGGAGTCCCTCAGTTTTTCAGGGCGCATCCCCAAGATTGCCATCGCCTTCTGGCGTGTCAATCTTATGGATAGGGATGCGTTCGAGGCTGGTGAGAAAAATGCACACGTCCGAGCCGTGCCAAGGGAAGTGGTCGGGAGGTCGGGGGAGCGCGCCTCGAACGAATCGAGACGTCGCATGTCTAGGTCCGGAGGGTGTACCAGGCGCGGCGGCCAGTTGCAGGGCGCTCCGGGGCGCCCCAGGAACTTTCGGGAGCGACTTATCCACATCCTGCCGGTCTGCCTGGCCTGGGCCCTGTTGGGGCGGCCTGGGCGCATGGCGTTGCGCCGCTGGGCAGGTGAAACAAGAACTTGCACGTCTTGGAGGGGCCGATTGTCATTGCCGCGGACGGAGCCGCCCCCAATATTCTCTATGGTTCAAAGGTGGGGTCCAGAGGGATGGGGCTCTAAGGATAAGACAGGATCCAAGGGTGTATCTACATTGTTTTTTTGTGCAACTCGATCTCAAGACCCAAACCTTGAAGACTCCATCGGGTCTTACGCGAGATGGCGTAGCGACCTTACGCGGTGGCTTACGCGGGCCGCCAGCGCGGCACACTGCGTGGGTAACGAAGGCGCTTACGCGCGACCTTCCGTGGGCAACTTGCGCGCGAATGTCGGTGCGGACGACCCCGCTTTTTTTGGGGGGGGGCGTCGCTCATCTCTGAGCCACCGAAATTCTACTTCCGCTGGCCTTCCACCGATTTTTATCTTCAGGGCAAACAGAAGCACGCAACAGAAGAACATGTCAACCCCACCGGCCCCTTCGGAGGCGAGGCCCCTCCTTAGGCACCCTCCATCGCAGACGTCCGCCGACATGTTTTTTTCTATCCGCGGTCCCAGATGTCCCGACCGCTGCCTCCAGGGTACGGCCGGACCTGGGACAGACACACACATCCTTCGAGAACGTGAGACCCTCCGGCGGCCAACCTGAAGAACATCCGAGGGCTACCCTCTCCCAGGATGCACAAGAACAGCCAACAAGCACGAAGAACATGATGCCCTCCCCCAAGCCGACCTTGCTCTTATACCTCGAGCCGACCGTCAACCGAAACCACGACGACGAAGACAACCTCGGACAAGTCGGTGATCTCTGGGATCCGACGGTTCCGGAGGACGCGTCGGGCGCCGCGGCCTTCTCAGGAGTGTTCGGGAGCGCTCTGAGCGCGTTCTGGAACGCTCTTTGGGGAACTTTTTTTGGTCGCAGCCACCAGCGAGCGCGCAAGCGGCGAGAGAAATTGTCCGGGCCGACGGGCAAACCTAATTAGCTACTGAGCGCCGCACGAGCCGGCCGGACTCTTTGGGGAACGAGCAGTGACACAAACATAATAACTCGGAGGTCCTCGCGGATTTCTCGGGTCGGCACTGAGGCCCCCTGGCGGCGCCTCTGGCGCCGCTCCTGGCGCGCTCCGCGCGCCAGGGAAGGGGGTCCACCGCGGATTCGAAAAGTCCGCGCGGACCTCCGAAATCAGATGTTTATGCAATTTTTCGTCTCCCTTGGTCTGGAACCGATTGATCCCTATCCTGGCCCGGCCCGACCTGGGGGCAGTTATTCTCGCCCCAGGTCTGCTTCTGCTGGCCCCGTGGGCCGCTGGGATCGGTGTCCGCTGGTGCGAGGCGGGGACATGTGTGTGTGTATATATCTATATATATATATATATATATATATATATATATATCCGATATATGTACGAGAACGCGTTTCACGGGCGCTTGCATTGGGAACATTCGGCGGCGCGTTTCGAACGGAGGGGGGTCCCCCCCCAATACTCGGCGCCGTCGATCAGAACCAGGAGACTCCCCTCCCCCTACCCCCCCCCCTCCCGAACCCCAAGGGGGGGATCCAACCCCCCCCCCCTTCCGGCGCCAACGCTGGCGGCCGCCGCAGCGCCAACGCAGCGACGATGACCAGAGATGGCCAGGAGGGGGGGGGGAGGGGTTTTTCACCCCCGGCGGGGCTTCAAAACCCCCCCCCCCTCCCCCGCGCCGGCGCCGGCGCGCTGGCGGCGGCCAGCAGCGCCGACGGCGGGGACGCAGACGTGAACCGAGAAGGGCCTAGAGGCCGCAGAGGGAACACACAAATCGCGCCATTTCGAGCCCTCACATGCTCCCCAGACTCCCCCGCCCCCGAGACCCTTTTGACGAGACCTCAAGAGGCACCCATTAGAACTCTGACCCCTCGCCAAAGCACAGTGGCGAGAAGAGCCGAAGGCCATACCACCACCACCACCACCACCACCACCACCACCACCACCACCACAGACCACCATACCACCACCACCACCGCCACCACCACAACCACCACCACAACCACCACAACCCACCATCAGCACAACCACCACCATCACCACAAACCACCTCACCACCACCACCAAAAACGAAACCACCACCAGCACCACCACAACCCACCACAACCCACCACAACCACCACCACCACCACAAACCACCACACCATTACAACCACCACCACCAGTACCACCACCACAACCACCACCATCATCACAACCCACCACCAACACCACCACCAAACCACCACCACCACCACCACCACCACCCCACCACCACCACCACCACCACCACACCACCACCACCACACCACCACACCACCACACCCACCACCCACCATCCACCACCACCACCCCACCACCCACCCACCACCCACCACCCACCACCTCACCACCACCACCACCACCACCACCACCACCACCACCACCACCACCACCACCACCACCACCACCACCACCACCACCACCACTACCAGCAGCACCACCACTACTACCACCAACACCACAGCCCACCACCACCACCACGACAAACAACAACGCCACCACAACCACAACCGCCGCCCCCACGACCACCACCATCACCACTTCAACCCACCACCACCACCAAACCACCACACAACCACCACCACCACCACAACAGCTCACCACCACCACCACCACCACCGATACAACAACCCACCACCACTACCACCATCATCACCACAATCTACCACACCACCACCACCGCCACAACCACCACCACTTCTACCAGCAGCACAACCCACAACCACCACCACCACCACCATCACCACAACCACCACAAACCACCTCACCACCACCACAACCACCGCCAGTACCACCACCAGCAACACCCCTGCCGCCGCCGCCAGCCGCCGCCGACGCCGGCCCGAGGCGAGGGAGAGAGGAAAAGTAGGGGAGCGGGGGGTGGGGGGTTCGAACCCTCCCCCTCCATCCAGGGGGGGGAGTCCGGTTTCCCCCCCCCCCTCCCTCCAAGCGGCCACAGAACGCGCTCTTTTTACCTAACAGCGAAGACTGATAGGTTTCTAGTAGGGTCAAGAGAGAACATCATGACGCCCCTGGGGGGTCTGGGCGCGATCCGGGGGAGGGTGCCGGGTTTTTTTTGCCAGCAATTACACGCTTTGTGGCCTTCGAGGTCCCAGAACTCCATTCCCGGGCCACATTCTGAATGCCCGGAGCCAACTGTAGGCCACTTCGTGCTCTTCGAGTTCCCAGAACTCCATTCCCAGGCCACATTTTGAATGCACGGAGCCAACTGTAGGCCACTTCGTGCTCTTCGAGTTCCCAGAACTCCATTCCCGGGCCGCATTTTGAATGCTCGGAGCCAACTGTAGGCCACTTCGTGGTCTTCGAGTTCCCAGAACCCCATTCTTGGGCATGATTTTGAATGCTCGGGGCCAACTGTAGGCCACTTCGTGTTCTTCGAAATCCCAGAACTCCATTCCCAGGCCATATTTTGAATGCTGAGGCAGGCTGATGCTGAGGCTGAGGCAGGCTGAGGCTGAGGCAGGCTGAGGCTGAGGCCGAGGCTGAAGGCAGACTGAGGCTGAGGCTGAAGCAGGCTGAGGCTGAGGCTGAGGCAGGCTGAGGCTGAGGCTGAGGCAGGCTGATGCTAAGGCAGGCTGAGGCTGAGGCTGAGGCTGATGCAGGCTGAGGCTGAGGCAGGCGGAGGCTGAGGCCGAGGCTGAAGGCAGACTGATGCTGAGGCTGAAGCAGGCTGAGGCTGAGGCTGAGGCAGGCTGAGGCTGAGGCTGAGGCAGGCTGAGGCTTAGGCTGAGGCTGATGCAGGCTGAGGCTGAAGCAGGCCGAGGCTGAGGCCGAGGCTGAAGGCAGACTGAGGCTGAGGCTGAAGCAGGCTGAGGCTGAGGCTGAGGCAGAGGCTGAGGCTGAGGCTGGCTGATGCTGAGGCAGGCTGAGGCTGAGACCCATGCAGGCTGAGGCTGAGGCAGGCGGAGGGGGAGGCCGAGGGCTGAAGGCAAAGGAGCTGAGGCTGAGCAAGGCTGATGCTAGGCTGAATCAGCCTGGGCTGAGGCAGAGGCAGGCTGAGGCTGAGGCTGAGGCGAGGCTGAGGCTAGGCAGGCTGAGGCTGATGCTGAGGCTGAGGCAGGCTGAGGCTGGCTGAGGCTGAGGCCGAGGCTGAAGGCAGACTGAGGCTGAGGCTGAGGCAGGCTGAGGCTGAGGCTGAGGCAGGCTGAGGCTGAGGCTGAGGCAGGCTGAGGCTGAGGCTGAGGCAAGCTGATGCTGAGGCAGGCTGAGGCTGAGGCTGAGGCTGAAGGCAGACTGAGGCTGAGGCAGGCTGAGGCTGAGGCCGAGGCTGAAGGCAGACTGAGGCTGAGGCTGAAGCAGGCTGAGGCTGAGGCTGAGGCAGGCTGAGGCTGAGGCTGAGGCAGGCTGATGCTGAAGCAGGCTGAGGCTGAGGCTGAGGCTGATGCAGGCTGAGGCTGAGGCAGGCTGAGGCTGAGGCCGAGGCTGAAGGCAGACTGAGGCTGAGGCTGAAGCAGGCTGAGGCAGAGGCAGGCTGAGGCTGAGGCTGAGGCAGGCTGATGCTGAGGCAGGCTGAGGCTGAGGCTGAGGCTGAGGCAGGCTGAGGCTGAGGCAGGCTGAGGCTGAGGCCGAGGCTGAAGGCAGACTGAGGCTGAGGCTGAAGCAGGCTGAGGCTGAGGCTGAGGCAGGCTGAGGCTGAGGCTGAGGCAGGCTGATGCTGAGGCAGGCTGAGGCTGAGGCTGAGGCTGAGCAGGCTGAGGTTGAGGCAGGCTGAGGCTGAGGCCGAGGCCGACGGCAGACTGAGGCTGAGGCTGAAGCAGCCTGAGGCTGAGGCAGAGGCAGGTGAGGCTGAGGCTGAGGCAGGCTGAGGCTGAGGCAGGCTGAGGCTGAGGCTGAGGCTGATGCAGGGTGAGGCTGAGGCAGGCTGAGGCTGAGGCCGAGGCTGAAGGCAGATTGAGGCTGAGGCTGAAGCAGGCTGAGGCTGAGGCTAAGGCGGGCTGAGGCTGAGGCAGGCTGAGGCTGAGGCTGAGGCAGGCTGAGGCTGAGGCTGTGACTGCGACTGCCGTTGTCACTGCGACTGCCATCGCGAATGCGACTACGACTGCGAGAACAGTAGAATTCTACAACCGGGTTCTCATTTGAATCTTAAGGGGAATGCTTCCAGATATGCTCCTACTTATCGCTGTCAGGTTGCTTTGCTGGGATATATATATGTACATACACACATACATCTATCTATATATATAGGTGTGTATATATATATATACACAAGACTGCAGTGGTGCTTCGCGCCATGCACCTTGGTCCTTGAAGTTTGGTGTGCAGGCGGACTAGCAGGAAGATCAAGCCGACAATTTAGCGATAACTCCTTGTTGCCTTTCTGGCATCGCCGCTATAATAATGTTATTCGTTATCCTTCCTCCATGCTTCTTTTTCCTCATTTTCGCCATGCCCTGCGCATTCTCCCCATCCTCATCAGCTCTTTTTGCGGAGGCTCCTCCTTGGAGAGCCTCTGGGGGCCTCGCAAAAATTACTTCAGGCTTTCTTAAGGCCTTCTGGAGGCCTCCTGGGCGTGTTTTGGGGGCCTCTGGGGGCTTCCTCGGGGCACCCTGCCTCCAACCGCGGTCTCCCTGAACGACTGGGTCACAATTTGGAATGCTTCGGAGGGTGTCTTGGGGCCATCTTGGGCCGCCATGGGGCTCTCTGAGGGCCATCTTGGACCCCTGTTGTGCCGTTTTGGGGCTCTCTTGGACTGCCTGGAAGCCCTTTCGGATGGTTGTGGGGCGATTTTGGAGCCTCCCACGCGGCTTCGGACGCCCAGAAGACCGCCGTCTTGGAGCGTCGGGAAGCCGAAAAGAGGAGAACCCCAAATAAACCATAAACCAACAGACAATTAATGATTTTTGCCTCTTGGGGCCTTCTTGGGAATGCTCTTGGAAGCCTCTTGGGACGCTTCGGGACACTATTTGGGGGTATGACGGCTTCTTGGGGGTCGTCGTGGACCATATTGGGGCTCTCTGGGGTCGTTTCGGGAGCGCGCCACGCCCTGCGAGGCCCGGGGGTCCGCTTCGAGGCCCGTCCGAAAGGTCCCATAAGGCCCAGATCCCGGGAGTCCGTTTTTTTTGGGTGGGGGACGGGTGTTCCCCCCACCTGGACTTGTAAACCTATAGGAGGAGGTCTCTATATTTTTATAATATATATATATATATATATATATATATATATATATGCACATATGTGTGTATGTATGTGTGTATGTATGTATGTATGTATGTAACTGTGTGTATGTATCGATGTATGTATGCATGTATGCATGCATGCACGCACGCACGCATGCATGCATGCATGCATGCATGTATGTATGTATGTTTATATAGATATGTGAATATATGTAAACATGTTAGCCCTCGCGGCATCAACCTCCCACAGTGACCTACCTCCTCCTCTCTTCGTCTCCTTTTCTTCCTCATCGCTTCCTTCTCCCCCTACTCAGGCCGCATCTCCTCCTCATCCACCATTCTGTCTCACCTCTTCACTTTTCCAATTCAACCCTCATTTCTCACTTTTCAGCCGTTATATAGGTTGGAGCTGTTAAGCCCATCTCCTTCTCTTCTCCCTCCCTTTCTCCTTCTCTCCTCCCCTTTGTATGGCTCCTCCTCCTCCTCCTCCTCCTCCTCATCCGCCTTTCTCCTCCCTCACCTCCCACCCTTCATGGGCATTGACATATAATTGAGGGATGGTGGGGGTGAGAAGAAGAAGCGGAGAATTGGATAGGCCGTGGTTTCAGTGGTAGTTCTGCCTCTGGAACAAGCTGTTCTGTATTATTTTATGCTCTGCTATCGTGTTATGTCTTTCTTTTCCATGCCAACCTGTCCGTAACCATGTTGGCTCCAAGCTGAACGCGTTGATTGCACCTGTAGCCATGGTCGTGCCATGCGAGAATGAAAAGGTGCGGCTAACTGGGGAAGCCCAGCGGCCAACCCAGCCAGCTTAAAGTCAAGGGCTTCTGCCATCCCTCGCCGACGCTGGTTGCGGCGGTGCCCTTTTTCTGCCGCGGGGTAAATTGGCTCGGCCACTTGAACAGAGGTACGATGTGGGCCCTGCCAGAGTCGGTGCAGGCAAAGGACAGTCGGCCCCTTTGCCGCTCCTCACAGGTGAGCGGCAAGGACGTGCGGCTGGAGCCACAGCTCACGAAGGTCAGGTACCACGACACTGCTGACAGTGGAGGTTCCAACAAGAATAAGCGCATCTGCGTGGCGCGGGCAACTTATTGTGGGCGACTTATTGTTCCGCTATTGGGGTTGGCCGAAGCCCGAGGCAGCCGCGGTGGCCGACGGTGGCGAGGTCGCCGAGAAGAAGGCAGCCCCTGACAAGGCTTGGGGTTTGTGCAGACGGAAGCGCCCCGCGGGAACTTCGACGACCAGGGGCTTTCGTGGGTGGAGCGTCAGCGCGTGGGCCCAGAATCCCCGATTCACATTCTGAAGCGGGGGTCGTGAACAGCTGCCTGAAACTAATAGCTGACCGCGACCACTTCGCCACCGACGAAAATCATTATCCGCCGTTGAAGCCTGGCACCCGCAAGGGGCACCTGCCCGCCGTGAACTAAACCGTGAAGACGATGATGGACAACGCTGTGCTTGCGATCGGCTAGGCGGGTTTCGGGAAGACGCCCTTCGCGTGCATCCTCGCCATTGCGATCGGCTGGCGCAGCGCTGACGGCGCGAATGAGCGTCGCCCTGGCCGTGCTCGCGCCGCCGTTCGCGCGCCGGCGGACATGGGCTTCTTCCGCGGGGGGGTCGGCGGGACCTGGGCGTCGTGCATCTTCAATGACGGCGACCTCGCAGACCAGCGGCCGCGCGTCCTCAGGGCTTCCCTCGACCCCGCGCAGGCCGAGGTCATGACATGCGCGCGCTGGGGGGCAGCGAAGTTCGCGCGCGGGCAGGCCAGGTGCCGGGCCGAGCCGAAGCGTTGGGCCCGACCAAATCTGAGTTGCATCGCGGGTGTTTTCCTGTTTTGGGAGGGTGCTTTGGCCATCGAAGCGGCGAATGTGGGGCGATGGTGCGCGGCGCGGTCGTCGGCCGAAACGAGCTGGCAAGCCTTTCGTTTCGCTTGGGCTCGGCGGCGAAAACGAGTTCAACGCCCGCGCCGAACCGACGGCCGAGGAGCGGGCCTGCGCGGCGACTTCCCCCAACACAACTATGCAAACTACATCGTAGTTGGTGGAGGTGATCCGACGCAAGGCGCATGTCCGAGAGCAGCGTGGGGGGCATGCTCAAGCGCTGTAACGTCCTGCAAAACGCGAAGCGCTCGGTATCTTTCAGGCCCGCTGGCAACGACTCGTCTGTCGAGAATTTGCCCCTCATGGGTGGCCATGTCAAGCCCGAAGCAGGGCGGATCCTCGCGCGGTTCCTCAGGCGCAAGGTGCGCTGCGACCATGAAGAGCATGACGGGCTCCTCGCCTTCGAGAAGAAGGATGTTCTCACGCTCGTGACCGAATCGCGCGCCGCAGCAGCGGGCGCGCGCGACGACAGGGGGGGCGGCGGCGCCGCCGCCGCCGCAGAGGGCAGCGCAACGGCGCGCGCTCCAGGCGGCGTTGAGGCAGCGCCCGTTGGCGAAGAGAACGTTCGCCCACGACGGCGCTGCTGACGCTGGGGCCGACGACGCTGTCGAGGAGGACGTGTTCGGCTTCGGTGGCGGCTTGGACGCGCCCGGGTCGACGCCCCCCAGAGAGCTGACGAAGGCGCGGGGCGCCCGCGTGACCGAGCTCATCACTGCCGAGGCGAACGCGGGCATCGCGGTGCCGTGGCAGGCGGGCGCTGCTTCGGGATCGAGCGGCGACGCGATCGCGTGGAGTACCGTGGCGGCGCCCTCGGACGCAGCGTCCGACGCACAGCCCCATATCGTCGGCTGCCGAGGACGATGTGGAGCAAGTGGCGATCTTCCGCAGCCTCGCCAAGGTCCATAACGGCGCGCCAGAGGACCTGGTCACCCCGCCGAGGAGGACCAGGAACACCACCTTGACCTGCAAAGAGCCGCTCTCGCCAATCGACTAGCAGGAGCAGCAACTGATTTTTGCATCGATGGTTGATCGGGCGCACGGGGAAACCACCGCCGTTGACGATGCAGAGTTGGACCTCGAGGCCGAGATAGGGGGCGATGCTCGATGCCGGCGCGGCGGAGATAGGCGAGGGCGCGGGCGCGCAGCCTTCAGTCCAGTCGGACTGCGCGAGCCGCATCCGATCGAACCCGCTCATTTTCCACGCGTGGATGCAATCCGCGTTGCGATATGTTGGGCGGTTGGTTGAGGACTGCCTCGGCGAAGTGTGCGCGGGCAAGCATATTGCTTATGACTGGTGCGATCGGCGATGGACAGAGCCTTATTCAGCGGCGTCTGGGCGCGATCGGTCGTCTAGTCTTCTGTCGTTCGCGTTCCATTGCTTCTGCCCGGTGCGTTCGCATCCTGTCGGTTTGGGCTCAAGGATGGGGATGGGGAAGCAGGACTCTGTGAGGATGGTGATGAAGAGAAGGAGGAGGAAGAGGAGGAACATAAGGAGAAGGAGGAGGAGGAGGAGGGAAAGGAGGACAGGGCATAATAGGAGCATGGACCACGGAACCATGCCAAGCACAAGTTTGTTGGTTTTTTTGGTCAAAGATACCACGAAACCGCGCCGGGCACAGGTTTGTTGTTTCTCTTTTGGGTTGCGGGAGGAGCGTGGCCATGAAACTATGCCAGGCAAGGTTTTTTTTTGGGGGGGGGTCAGAGATACCACGAAACCGTGCCAGGCACAGGTTTTTGTTTGTTTTTTCGGGAGACTTTGGCCACGGATATCTGTGGAACCTCCTAAAAACAACCAAACGAACAACAAAAACCTGTGCCTGGCATGGTTTCGTGGTACCTGTGACCCCCCCCTTAAAACAACTGTGCCTGGTATGGTTTCGTGGCCACGCTCCCTACGAAGCCATGCCAGGTACAGTTAAGGTCAGAGGTTCTGACCAACAAACAAAACAACCTGTGCCTGGCATGGCTTCGTAGCCACGCTCCTCACGAAACCATGCCAGGCACAAGTATTTTGGTTCCCAGGAAGTCTGGAGACCTTGGCCACGGAAATCTTCGGGACCGCCTGAAAAAAACAGCAACAACAAACCTGTGGCTGGCATAGTTTCGTTGTATCTCTGACCAACAAAAGCCCCCCCCCCCCCCCCAAAATGTGCCTGGCATGGTTTCATGGCCACGCTCCTACGGCGACTCTCCTGACCAAGCTTTGTGGAGGAGGAGGAAGAAGAGGAAGAAGAGGAGGAGGAGGAGCAAACGATTAATGATCGTTTTGTGATTTTGGTGGTTTGAGGGGTGCTGGAGGGGGGCGTCCATATATAGATGTATATATATATATATATATATACATCTATATATACATACAGATATGTATATATATATATACATATATATATATATATATATATATATATATGTATGTATACATGTGTGTATATATATATGCCCCTGGGGGCCCAACTGTGTCCATATCCACCGCCTGTGGAGGTCCGCGAAGACCGACCTCCCACGCGGCGGCTATGGACAAGTCCCCGCTTCGGCGTTGGCGCGCCGCTGGGCGCGGCGCGCCGTCGCCGTGCGCGGCGCGCCGTTCGGCGCGGGCTCCGCGGCGTTCGGCGTGGGCGTTCGGCGGGGCGCCGCTGCCGGGCGCGCGGCCCGGCCGCGGGCGGCGCCCGGCGCCCTGGGCCAGGCGACCGCTGCCGCCGCGGGCGGCCGGCGGGGGCCTGCCAGGGCAGGCGTCGCCTCGGGCGGCGAGGGGGGGCAGCCCCAGACATGCTCGCGGCTCGGCGGTGGACAAGCCTCCGGTGGACAAGCCTCGAAGATGGTCGACAGATGTTGGGCTTCATTCGGGGAGTGCGCCTGCGAAGCGATTTTTTTGTTGCTCGGCAACTTTTGCACCAGCGCGTTTGTGGCTTGCCCTGAGTCTCTGTAAACCTCCCCTGAATGAAAACGGCCTAGGACCGAAACCGACGGACCTGGACCCGCAAAGAGGACGGCCGCGACGCCCTCTCTCGCGAGACGAAAACGGCCAATTCCTGAGTCGACGCGTCAGGGTAGGAGGTCTGTCAACCTCCGAGCGTCGCGAAAATAGAGGCCTCCTAGATGGGGTTGGAGCGGATGGGGTCGGACGACCGCGCCGCTCGGCGATGCATCGGCGATGCACCAGCGATGCACCGGCGGTGCATCGTCGAGGTCGGCGATGCATCGGCGGCGTCCACGGGAGGCACATCGGGCTGCACATCGAGCCGCATCAGCGATGCATCGGCGATGCGGCGCAATCCTCCGACCCCATCTACTCCGACCCAATCTAGGAGGCCTAGAAAAAAACACGGCGGGAAGCTGTTGGCTAGTTCCGGCCTCTGGAGCCCCTCACAAGGTCTTGGGGCCGTGGACAAGCGATTCAGGACGACAAGCCGGTCCCGGGGAAAGGGTCGGGACTTGTGGGGAAGGGGCATTGAAATAATCAAGGCGTCGCATGTCTGGGGCGCCACGTCGAAGCCCAGATCTCGATGGGCGCGGCCCCGCCAGCCTGGCTGGTGACCGATTGCGGCTTTACCCTTCGAAATCTTCCGATCGACCTCAGATCAAGATGGCGAGCAGGTGTAAGATCCTAGCTTCCTGGAGCAATTGTTTAAAAACCCCAGCGAACGGTTAAACTTCGAGCAACGCTTCTCAACCAGGCTAGGAAGTACTCACAAGTTCCGTGGAGTTTGTCTGGTGCCCATCACCGCCGCCAGGCCTCGTAGACGGGGACGCGGATCCACATACGCTCCTCCTCCTCCTCCTCCTCCTCCTCCTCCTCCTCCTCCTCCTCCCCTCCCCTCCTCCCCCCTCCCCTCCCTCCTCCTCCTCCCTCCTCTCTCCTCCTCCTCCTTTTCCCCCTCCTCCTCTCCTCCTCCTCCTCCTCCTCCTCCTCCTCCTCCTCCCTCCCTCCCCTCCTCTCCTCCCCCCTCCTCCTCCTCCTCCTCCTCCTCCTCCTCCTCCCCCCACGGGCCCATATGAGGCACACCTCATCCCATGGCCCGGGCGCCGATGACCTAATTAGGCTCAGACTCGGGACCGTGGAGACTTGGTGGTGCCCTCTCCCCGGGCATCCGACGGCTGTGAGCAGAAGCGAGCACCATGCCGAGCGGCGCTCACGACCTCGTCTCCGTGCGGGACTCGTCGAGCCGCATCGAGCCGCGAAGGTCATCCCAGAAGGGCACCCCAACACGGCCTCACGGACCTCCCAGGCGTCCCGGAAGCGCGCAAACAGGGCCCCCAAACGGCCCAGAGTGACCCCCAAGACGGCCTCCGAAGGCCAAGGGGGCCCCCTTGCCCCTACGAGGCCCCCTACGAGGTCCTCGGAGGCCCCCAGGAGGACCCCAAGAGGCACCCTCCTCCTGCTCCTCCTTCTCCTCCGTCTACAAGTACTCAATATGAATACTACTCTCCCTCTTCCCCTGATGACGGCTTGAAAGTGTCCGATCCCCCCCCCCCCGCGTATTGTTTTTTACACACAGGTTTCCCCGGAGTTGGGTTTTCGCCTGCATTTTTTTCAAAATGCTGCTCTCGCTGAGGCGCCGACCTCATTTTCGGGCCCCGCTCGTTCCGAATCGTGCTCCCGCTGCAGCGCTGGCCTCATTTCCGTGCTTCCGCTCGTTCCGAATCGTGCTCCCGCTGCAGCGCTGGCCTCATTTCCGCGCTTCCGCTCGTTTCGACTCGTGCTCCCGCTGCAGCGCTGGCGTCATTTCCCGTGCCATGCCACGGCATGCAATGCAATGCTAGGTTGATACTACGCTTTGCGGTGCTCTTCTACGCCATGCCATGCCGTGCTCTACAATGCATCGCGTACCCTTTCGGGATCATTGCCCTGCTCGACATCCGACTGTGCGAGTAGAGAGGGGATCTACGCCATGGTAAGGGATGGGAGGGAGGGGTAGGATGTCAGACATGACGCGAGCGCACCTAGCTTGCCTCCTCCCCTCTCCTCCTCCCGCACATGTTCCCCAATGGGCTTCCACAGCGGCTGGGGGGAACACCTAGCCCAACGGCTTGGCAAAACTTCGGCACAACCTTTGGCCACATAGGCGTCTCCAAGAGGCAGGGGGCGGCGGAGGTTCGTCGCAGGCGCCTTCGATACCTGCGAGCCTTGCTTTACTGTGCGATTGCGACGCCCCGACGCCGAGGCCCTCGCCTCAGCAGGCCGCCGCCGGGGGAGCGCCGCCGAGGGCGCGCCGCCGGCGGCCGCGCAGGAGGCCGAGGAGGAAGCCTCAGCAGCACGCGTCGTAGGTGGTGGACTGCCGGCAGGAGCGGCACAGACGTCGGCTCGTGGGGGTCCGCGCAGAGTTCCGGGGCTCGGCACCGGGAAGCTCCTCCCCGCCCCCCCGCGCTTTCCCTCTCGGGGCGCACCCCTGGCCATCGCTCGGACGTCCATTCCCGGTGTTTTTGTTCGGTCTCGTGCGTGGTTTTTCCGCCAAATGATCAAGGGTGCTCCTCGATGGTCCTCGCCGAGGGAAAAGTGCACACGTCCGAGCGATGCCGAGACCCCTGGCGGCGCCTCCAAGATCGCCCCGGGGGCGGTCCACGCGCCCG
>CAUYUJ010020026.1:330725-343225 GCA_963575745.1 Prorocentrum cordatum
TGAGGAGAAGCAAGCTGCATAGCGCGCACACCTGCCAAGGCACAAGCGTGCTGTTGCTCGGGTGAGAGGGCGAGGAGGGGGAGGGGGAGGAGGAGGAGGAGGAGGAGGAGGAGGAGGAGGAGGAGGAGGACGAGGAGGAGGAGGAGGAGGGGGAGGAGGAGGACGACGAGGACGAGGACGAGGAGGTGGGGGAGGAGGAGGAGGAACAGCCCCGCTCGAGCGAGCGCACGAGGGTGCCCGGGACTGCACTCGAATGCGCGTGATGCCCCTCACACGGTGCCCACCGCGGCATGGAGCGAACGTCAGCCTGTGGCGACCACTCGTGAAGAGGCTCGCCCGCACGTTGCAGCGGGCCCAGCCAGGTCGTGCGCGCCCAGCCACGTGCCCAGACCTCCGACGACGTTTGTTTTTTGTTGTTGCTTCAGTCGCGGCGCTCTCCCTTTCTGTCGGCCTCGGGGGGCCACTTTCGGGCCCCGAGGCCATCGCGGATGGGCCCGGGACGCAGCACTGTCCCCCAGGGGTCGGGAGCTCGGTGGCCGCAGATTGGAACAAACACATCCGAGGATGGCCGGGTACACGAAGCTGCTCCCCACTTCGCGAGGCCGCCTGCGCGTGCGAATGCTCGCGGGGTGTGCTCTCGCAGAGTCCCCCATGCAAGTCCACGTGCGCGTGCGTATGCGTGGGGGCAGGAACACCAGCTACTCCAGACGGCTTGGGGAGATCAGTTTGCTGCGCGTCCACGCTGCGCGGTGCCCGTGCACAAGATGCTTCCATGAAGCACAACCCCGTCGTGCGCTATCACGTCTCAGCTGGCACAGTGAAAATGACTCGCGCTGCCACTACAAATTGTGCCCCCCCCCACCCACACACACGCACGACAGCGCTAAGCAAGCCTGATGCCCGCGGTTCCTCTCGAAGCATGCCCTCGAGGATGTGTGCAACGGGAGAAAGGAGCAAAGCGGATGAGGACGGCAAGAGAGGAGCAAAGCGGAGGAGGACGCGGGTCGGGAAAAGAGACCAAGGCGTTGTGGGCGGGAGCCCCAATTGTCCAATCGTCCGTTGAAATGATCCACGCATGGGCAGCCAGGAGGGAGGAGGAGGGGAAAGAGAGAAAGAGAGAGAGAGAGAGATAGAGAGAAAGAAACAACAGAGGGAAGAAGGCAGGAAACTCATGGAACACAGAACTCGCGCCTGCGTGGCCCGACCTCCAAGGCCAGTGCCGCCGGTGGTGCCCGCGCTCGTGTGCCACGCGAGTCGAAGACAGCAGCGCCGGAGCAACACCTGGAGCCTAGGTGGAGTGGCCGCGCCAAGTGAGCGAGCGCACAGCGCAACGGGCGGGTGACGAAGGCGGGGGAACGAGGAAGGGGAGCAGAGCAGGAAATGGAACACACACACACACATTCCCAGGCATCCGACGTCTCGGTTGTTCCGAGACAGGGGCCCCCGACCTCCCGACCACGTCCTCGGGGACCGGTCTTCCATCCAAAAATCGTTTCTCGACGGCTTCGAGGCCCGGTGAGGGCCCCGAGAGGCCAAAAACGACGAAGAACCTCCGCCTCGATTCATGTCGAGACGCCCCGGTGTCTGGGACGGGTGCGCGCGCGCCAAGACTTGGCGGCGCGCACAGGGGGGTATGGGGAGGGGGGAAGGCTTCTTAGAAGCACCCCTGCTTCTTAGAAGGCGCGGGCCTTGTCTACAAATGTAAGGCCGGCGCCTTCTAAGAAGCAGCCTCCTTCTAAGAAGCCTTCCCCCCTCCCCCTGCCCCCCTCTGCGCGCCGCCAAAAGACAGCGCGCACCGAACTGGGAGGCGCGGCGGTGCCCGGCCAGGAGCCGCTGCTCCGCAGCGGCCGGTGGGGGGGGGGGGCGAGCCCGCGCCGAGGGTGCGCGGCGGCCGCAGGGCACCTACAGGAGGAGCACCTACAGGAGGAGGAGGAGGAGGAGGAGGAGGAGGAGGAGGAGGAGGAGGAGGAGGAGAGGAGGATAGATGCTAGAGGAGGATAGAGGATAGATGATAGAGGAGGAGGAGAGGAGGAGGAGGAGGAGGAGGAGGAGGAGGAGGAGGAGGAGGAGGAGGAGGAGGGAGGAGGAGGAGGAGGAGGAGGGAGAGCATGATGATGATGATGATGATGATGATGATGAGGAGGAGGAGGAGGAGGAGGAGGAGGAGGAGGAGAATTGGGTCGGCGGCCAGGTGAGGGTACAGTAGGGGCTCGACCACAAGAAACCTTCCACGCGAAACTCAACCCTGAGACCCCAGGACGTCCACGGATTTTTTGGCGCGGGCACGTCACGCTCGCCATAGCAAGACCATCGAAGCCCAGGAATCCCAGGGCACCCTGGGGAGGCAAGCAGGGTGTTTCTTGGCACGGGTCTCCACTGTACTTGCACGCCCAGCCCGCACAGGCAGGGGCCCATCCCACCACCTGTTCGGGGCAGGAGAGGTGGGACAGGAAGGAGGGACCCAAACATCGGGCGTCTCGAACAAAATCTTCGTTTTTGGCCTCTCAGGGCCGTCGGGCCTCGGGACCGTCAAAAAACGACTCGGGATGAACAACCCGTCCCGGGGAAGTGGTCGGGAGGTCGGGGGCCCGTGTCTCGAAAAAATCGAAACGTTGGATGTCTGGGGAGAGGAGCACATGAGAAGCTCCTCCACACTGCTGGCCTCGCTCGCACTGCTGCCGCCCGGGCAGATCGCAATGCAACCGGAGGACCCCGTCGTACGACACGGGCGGTGCAAGACGAAGTGGTCACTGCTGGCCTCACTCGCACTGCTTCCGCCTGGGCAGATCGAAACGCAACTGGAGGACCCAGTCGTACGCCACGGGCGGTGCAAGACGAAGTGGTCTGGCCAGACCCGCTGTGCACGTGCGGTGCCCGTGCACAATATGTCTGGCCAAAGGTCGAGAGTTGGTCGAATACGCTTCAGGTCGAAGAATGTCTGCGCAGATCGGCGGTGACGCTCGGCGGACTGGCACCTTAACACCGCCGAAAAGTACGCATGCTGCTGGTTGCTGGGCATGGATGGTGGATTGCTGTTCCTGCTGCCCCGGGGGTCCCGTCCGCGGGGTGCCAGTGCCTTCTGGGAGCTCCTGGGGCCGTGGCTGGGAGGAGAGGACAGAGAGAAGGGAGGAAGCGGGGAGAGGAGGGAGGGGTGGCAGAGGGAGGTGGAGACTGGAGGGAAGGGGCGAGGAGGGAGGAGGAAAAGAGGGAGGGGTATAGGGGGAGGCAGGAGAGAAGAGAGCGGAAAAGGAGGAGAAGGAGGAGACGGAGGAGGAGGAGGAGAAGGAGGAGGAGGAGGAGGCGATTTGTGAGGGCAGGGAAGGGTGGCGGAGTGGGGAAGGAGAAAGGGGTGGAGGAGGGAAGAGTGGAGGGAGGGGGAGGAAGAGGACGTCGACGACGAATACGGAGGCGGCAACCACGACGACGCACGACGACGGACGACGGCGACAACGAACGACGGACGATAGACAAACGACAGACGTTGGACGACGACGAGCACGTACGCGACGACGACGAAGACCGATGTCGCCCGGAGGCCACTACAGGTATCTTTGGAGGCCCCTGGGAACCCCGAACATCGAAGTTTGATCATCGAACCTCGGAATTCGATCGTCGAGCTTCGAGCTTGCGATCCTCGCCTGCACGACAGGTGGTGACGACGACCAGGGCGCCAGCCGCAAATGAATCGGCTACACGCAAGAGTGACCCTATGCAAGAGTGACCTTTGGTGCGGCCGAAGGGGTGGGGCTCTTTGGGGACACCGCCAGGCGCGCATGCCACTGCTATCGCATCGCGTTCAGCGATCGGGGGGGCCCTGGTGGGCCCGCACCAAAGGTCACTCTGGCGAAAAGTCACTCTTCCCAGTCATCCGGCGGCTCAATTTTTGTCCGATGCGTGAGCCCCCGGAGGTCTGGACCACCTCCCAAGGGCTGGTTCTTCGCCCTGCGTCGTTTCTTGACGGTCCCCAGGCCTGGCGAGGGCCAATTTGCTTTCGAGGCGCGAGCCCCCTGGAAGTCTGGACCACTTCCCCAGGGCTGGTTCTTCGCTCCGAGGCGTTGTTTTGGCGGTCCCGAGGCCTGGCGAGGGCCCCCGAGGGCCGACTCGGCCAAACACCGCCGCAGCCAAAGACGTCGGATCTCTGGGTTACGTGTAGTCCAACGAAGATTAGGTCGGGCATGTCCTACTACAGGCGGATTTTGGCAGCAAAACCAAAAACAGTCAAACCATATTCAAATACAGTCAAAACATACAATCAAAAATCATAGTGCAACCGTTCCCTGACTTTTTTGTGTGTGTGTGTGACCATTTTTGCATATTCCTCCTGTAGAGGAACGTGTTCGACTCAAAACGAGGAGGACGGACAACGACCAAGACATGCGACGTCCGGATTTTTTCAATATAGGGTCCCTGGAAGTCCCGACCTTTTGCCCCGGACCAATTTTTCGTCCTTAGTCGTTTTTCGCCGGTCCCGAGGCCCAGCGAGGGCCCCGAGAGGCCAACAACGACGAAAAACCTCCGCCTCGATCTTTGTCCAGGCGCCCGATGTCCGGGAAGCCAGAAGCGAGAAGGACGGGCAACGACTGGCCGCCGCCCACGATTTGGACGCCCGAAATGGGCACGGAAAGAATGGCTACAATGGCCAACAACACCTGTTGTCCCAAACCAACAGCGACCGCTGTTGGGCAGGCTGCCTCCTGTCTCACATGGACACAGGCCGCAGCTGCGCGGACAGCGAGTCCTGCTCAGAATGAACAGGAACTGTTGTTGGGCATCGTGCCCATGCTTTCCGTGCCCATTTCGGGCGTCCAAACACGACGGCGACCCAAAGATCCGACGTCGTGATTTTTTCAATGCGGGGTCCCTGGAAGTCTGGACCCTTTCCCCGGGACCGGTTTTTCGCCCCGAGTCTTTTTTTGACGGTCCCGGGGCCCGGCGAGGGCCCCTCGAGGCCAAAAGCTGCGAAAAACCTCCGTCTTGATTTTTTCAATGCGTTGGATCTCTGGGGACACGACGGCGAAGAGAAACGACGCGACGGCGCCCCGGGCTCGCGCCTCCCCGGCACGGCCCCCGCGGGCGCCCGAGGCGCGGGCGGCGGCCCCGCGGCCGCGCCGACGGCCCGCGGTGGCCGCGCCCCACGCCCCTCGCGCGACGACGAGGCCCTCGCGCGGAAGGCTCCCTCGCGCGGCACGCGGGGGGCTCGCGCGGGGGCCCCCGCCCCCGAGGGCCCCCCCGGGGGGGCCCTCGGGGGGCCCTCGGGGGGGGGGGCCCCGGGAGGGCCCTCGGGAGGGCCCTCGGGAGGGGCCCTCGGGGTGGCCTCGGGGCGCTCTCGGGGCGGCCCCGCCTCCGAGGGCCCTCGGGCTGCCCTCGGGGGGGCCCCTAGGAGGCCGCCCCCTGGGAGGCCGCGCCGAGCCCTCGCGAGGCGCCGGAGGTCCTCGCGGGGGTCTTCGGGGGGCGGAGGCCCTCGCGGAGGTCCCGGCTTCGGATCCGCCGTGCTTTCGGCGGCTGCGCAGGCAGGGCAGCAGCTTCCGCCCTGCCTTGTCCCCTCGGTCGGGGTGCGTCGGAGATCGCAACATATCTACCAAAAAGAGCGGCGGATCCGAAGCCACGGGAGGCCATTTAGCGCCCCTCCCCGGAGCAAAGGGCCTCGGGGGCTCTCGGGCGCCCTCGGAGGCCACTCGGGTGCCTCCGTGCACATGGGGCACTCTGCGAGGCCACGGACACGTGTGGGTGATGGTGATGCTGACACTGGTGAGGACACACAGAGGGCATGGGCAGGCATTGGAGGAAGGAGCAAGGTGAGGTGGGACGCGGGGCGGTCTCGTCCAAACCAGGACCCCAAGACCACAGGATTCCAGGCTGCACGCAAGAGTGGCCCTGGGTACGAGTGACCTTTGGTGCGCGGCCATTTGGGGACCGTGGGGGGGCCAAACACGAGCGCGCAAGACGCTGCTGCCGCATCGCATTCGGCGATCGGGGGGCCCCATTGGGCCCGCACCAGAGGTCATTCCGACGACAGGTCCCTTTCACGTGTAGTCGAAGGATGGGTCGGAAAGATCACGACGCCGGAGATCTGGGGCCTCCGGTCAGACCTGGTCTTAGGTCGGGCATGTCATCCGTCCTCCTGCAGGCGGCTTTTGGAAGAGAAACACCAACCACAGCAACAACCCAGACATCCGACGTCTCGGTTTTTCGAGACACGGGCCCCCGACCTCCCGACCGCTTCCCTGGGACCGGTTTTTCGCCCCGAGTCGTTTTTTGACGGTCCCGAGGCCCGGCGAGGGCCCCGAAAGGCCGAAAACGACGAAAAACCTCCGTCTCGATTTTTTCGAGACGCCCGATGTCTGGGAACATGCTCAGAACCAAAAAAGATAGCAATAATCACCAACCTGTCCCGAAACTGTGTTTTGACTGCTCTTGGATACGCTCCTCCTGCAGAAGGGACGTGCCCGGCTTAAAGCCTGGTCTGGGCATGGCATCCCCCCCCTCGGGAGGGCCTTCGGGCCAGGAAGCGCGGGCCTCCGGCAGCAGCTCGGCACGCCTCGGGCAACCAAAGAGCGCTCCGGGCGAGGCGCAGCTGCTGGAAAGCGCGCCCGAGGCGAATGCAACCTGTCAGAACGCACGGGAACCCAGAAATCTCCCGAGTCGACCCTCCAAGGAGGAGGAGGAGGAGGAGGAGGAGGAGCAGGAGGAGGAGGAGGATGAGGAGGATGAGGAGGAGGAGGAGGAGGAGGAGGAGGAGGAGGAGGAGGAGGAGGAGGAGGAGGAGGACCATCGTACAGCTTGATGAGTTCGAGTTCACGGCGCACCCCGCGCCGAGACAGCAGTGAGACCTGCCGAGTCTGAAATCCGCACGGCCCCTCTGGGGGGTCTTTACTCCTCAGGCGACGGGCTGGGAGCTGCGGCTGCCGCCAACGTTTGGCGGTAAAACAATTCGAAAGGAACTGGCGGGTGAAACACCTGGCGAGCACGAGGGCCAATCCTCGGGTGGGCCAGCGCCTGCGCTCTTGTTAGCTGTGTGCTGGTACTGTTCGACTGCGGTTCTTTGAAGCACTCTCTAAACAACAGGCCCGTGGTTCTCGCTCGCGAATACGAGCCACAGTTGAAACGCATGATTACGGTGCTCGAGTTGAGCAGGTACTCAAAAATGAGCAAGCAGTGGCCCCAGGAGTTTTGCGCCAGCGAAGCCAGGCCAGCGCAGAAACCAGGGCAGCGCTCGAGACGTCTACGGTGGTACTCCGCGTCGTTCTGAGCTGTGGATCGGCACGGCGCACAGAGGTGGCGGCCGTTGGCATACTCCCACCGATGGGTTTCTCCAACTGCCCCAGGGACAGCAGGAGGCGGAGGAGGAGGAGGCCTCGGAGGAGGGGGAGCGGCCCCTGGGTCCCAGGCGCAGGCAGCGGAGGCTGCCCCCACGGGCGGGTTTCTACCCCGCGGCTTCGCGAGGTTTCCCGGGGCGCGGGGCCAGCGCGGGCCACTTGGGTAAAGTCTTCGCGACAGAGAGCAGGAAACGGCGAAGCAGGCTTTCGTCGTATTTGGCCCACTCGATGTCGGTCTCGGAAGGCCTGGGCAACTTCCGAGCAGCTCTCTTGGCCGCCTTGTCTGCCGCATCGTTACCCGGAGCGTGGTTAAACATATTCCTGATCGTTACACTCCTGGCTCAGGTCCTGGCGGGCTTTGCCTTTGACGAGGCAACTCTCAGGCGACACGACGGCTTTGCCCATCAGAACCTTGAACCCTGCATGCACATTCTTTCTGGGGTACCCAGGTTGTTGATAAAGTTGAAGCGTTCCGAGGAAATCCGCGTGGACTTTCTGTGCTGGCGGCGAAATGTTGCAAGCTGCGACACTGGCCAGCATTTCCGCCACCCCTGAGCCTTGCGGGAACATGTCTCCTACTTGGCCTGCAAGAGTGGCGTGAGGTTCTCCTTCTTTCATGGAGGCTACCGCACAGCCTTAAGCGCGGTGAGATGGGTGTTGCAACGGATCGCTGCTGCCGCCGACATACACCTGAACCTCGAAAGCTTCTTCAAGCGAGCATGCGGGGTCGTTGCACCAGAAATCGCAACTGCTCAACCCTGTGCCCTCGGGAGCTCCAATGTTAAAGTCTGGCGCCTGCTGGTGTCCGAATCTAAGGGGCGGATCTCTGTCATGATTGGCAATCATATCCAGCTCTTCGGATGAAAAGGCCTGGGCTCTCTCCGCGTGGGTCAGGGGGGCAATCAGAAAGACGGTGGCTGATGGGGTCCGAGGGGAATCCACGCCCACGCGCAGTCTATGTTATATCCAGCATCTGTGGCTCTGGCTTTCGTCCAGCAGCCTTGCGCGAGAAAAGCTAACCAACGGGCCCCGTCGTGCTCGCTGAGGGTCGGACTGGACAAACCGCGGGGGGCGACTCTGGAGTCGAGGGCGACGCTGGGGTGGCCGAGCTTGGAGGCCCCGGTTTCAGCGGGCTGTTTCTCCCAATCCCGGCGCAGCAGGCTTTGTTGCAGAGCCGAAGGACAAGCGAATAAAAAGGGCACTGGTGTCCTTCTCTACTCGGGAAACAAGTGGGTGGGGGCCAGCTTCCATCCGAGTCGTTGCAATGATAGCTGCATGGCGCCGAACGGCCCGCGCGCGCTGCCCCAGCGGGAAAGGGCTTGGCCCATCGGGGCCCCTCCGCGGGCCCGAAACCACGGCGGGGATGCAAGCCGCTGTCCGCGATTAGTGGCGGCCGTCCACACACTGCGAAAAGCCGCGCCGAAGCAGGGCCCGCGGCCCATTTCCATGTGGGGTCTCCAACCAACATCAAACTGAGGGTCCTGCTACGGGTGAAGCATTTTGGCCCTGCGAGCTTCAGATATTGCTGCTGGGCGACGGCTAGCTGCGCGCTGTTGGGGCGCGTGACTTCGTGGCCGAGTGATGTTGCCGCGAAGATCCCTGTGTTGTAGAACTTCTTGGTGTCTCCTCCTGCCCTTCTGATAGCTCCCAGCCTCCTCATCCTCTTCTTGATCTGGTTCATCCTGGCGGTGGCGAGGCGGTCCTTTCTCCATCGGCACTGGGGGGCTCCCGCGGCGGTCTTGCAGCCGAGGTCGGGGCCAGAGATGTCCAGCGACGGACCTGCTCGGTCTCGAAGCTTGCGTTTGAGACCCTGTCCCAGCGCGGTGCAGGGGGCTGGCGTCTGCGTCTTGGCGGGAGCGACCGAATTGTCTAGATCCCGCTGGATGCACTGGATGAGGCCTCTCGACCTGCGGTCTGGCCTCATAATGACATCACTCATGTCGATCCAATGCGACTTTATGAGGAAATCATCGATGAACATGTGGAGGTCCAGATGAGGGTTCTGCTGGGACCAAGAGTCGATGGGGGCCTATGGTATGCACCTGTATGTTATACGCAACAAACCCACACCCCGCCGCTCCCACGTACTATGTTGCCGGCCGACGCGGCGAGGTCCTGAAGGGCGACGGACCTGGGGCTTGCGTCGATGCTGAGGGTGATCCGTAGTAGCGTAGTCGAGAACCAAGTGTCAAGCGACCTGGTGGCAAGCTTGCTGGGGTTAATATGCTCGTGGTAGTTGCTGTGCTGAGATCGTAGAGGACCATTCCATCGCGCAGTTGCTCGTAGCGCTTGCTGTAGCACTCGCAGTCCGAACTGTGCTTGAAGACTAGCTCGACTATAGAACGACCAGCTTGATGGGCCAAGAATGGGCGCCTCTGCTGCCTCTCCCATCCGCGAACCGCTGACTGACGGACGCGAGCCCAAACGTGATGTAGGCCTGACATCGCCCCAATCGAACTCATAGCGGGCTTCGTGGCTGAGGGGTCTTGCCGCTTGTGTTTCATGATGAGAGCCGAGATTCTGGCCTGTATCTGAGAGGGCACGAAACTGAACCTTTCAATGATCAGGAGCAGCTGGGCGATCAGGTCCGCCTGCTGCTCTGTAATCAGGGCGAGGTGCCCAGGGTGGACTCCGCCCCACGTGGAAGCAATGCTCGCGGCGATGCTTTTCGCGGCGTCTTGGAGAATATGACCCGTCATGGGTCCCAGGGCAACCCTGTCATGGATGCCCCTTGGAATTGGAGAAACTTGTGGTTTCGAGGCAGTGTCCCAGATATTCGCCAGCCGTTCTGCTTCCCCTTCGAAAGTGCCGCTGGGTCGCCCTGACCACTTGCCGCTGATAAAGGTGGTGGCAGGCTTCCAAGCGTCGAGGTTCTTTGTCCATCTGCGGGCCCAGCCGACGCCCCCCCCCCCCCCCCCCCCCCCCCCCGGAGTGAATTTTGGACCCGCGAAGCCCAGGATTTGGAAGCTTCCGAACAACTCTGCTTTCGCTCGTGCTCCATGTCCTTGTCGAGATCCTGGAGAATGGCGCCGATGGCGTGGTCGGCTGCGCCCGCGGATCGGACTCCGGCTGCGGCGCCTGCATGCAGCGGGTCGCATAGACCAGTGGCTGCTTCCACGCTGTCCTTCAGGCTCAAGGCAATGTGAAACTTTGCTGGTGGGTCCTGGATACTCGCGATCAGATGCACGACCTGCGACATGTCCTGCTTGCCGACGGCGAAGTTTATGTCGACGGGGCGGTTTCGAAGCCACCTGTGCGGGCTATGCAGGGATCTCCAACAGGTCCTGGTTCGATGTTCTGTCTGCTTGGCTCTGACCCGCTTGATTTCGATGGGGGCTTGCTCGAGGCGTCGACGAGTGCCGAAGCGGGGTGTCCGCGACGCTGCCGATCGACTTTCCGAGGTCGTGGACGACGGCGAAGTAGCAATAATCGAGGATCGACTGCTGCTGCGTTCCGAGAAGCTTGGCGGCATCGGTAAGCAGGGGCTTGGCGCGCTGTAGTGCGGCCTGGCTCTGCGCCCACTTGCTTCAACGAGGCTGGGGCCCTGTCGGCGCTGCTGAGGGTGGCCTCTGCGGCTTCTTCAGCACTGGAACCCGGCAATTGTTACTGCCTTGAACGTCTAGGCAGACTGGCCTGTGCGGCGACGGCGGATAGCGGGTCCACGTTTGGACCTTGTCAATCTTCTCACGCAAGGTTTCGCTGATCAGGAACAAATCCAAGATGCTCTGCGACCTTGGCTTTGGGCACGCAGGGGCCTCGGGGGCAACGGGGCGCAGCGAGGCCCTGTGGAGGAACTCTGTGATTTCGATCATCTTTGGGGGCAAGTTGAAGTCCCCGGCAACGATATTGGGGAGCTTGCTGAGCTCCTGCTGCACTGCTATGTTTGTTAACAGGCCCAGGTTTGCCCCACCTAGACCTTGAGGCGATTCGAAGTACGCACACATAATGCCCACCTTGGGAAGGAAGACCTGGCACCTCTAGGCGGATGCCCGTCAGGCGGCTGGGGTCGACCGAGGCAGGGAAAGCGTGGGCTCGATCCCGAGGTCGAGCTGGTCCCAGATGACAATGGCCACTCCGTTGATGCGCTCGGAGTTGTCGTTCGCAGCTGCTGGTGGAAGGTGAACAAGCCAGCCCCTGTGCGCTGGCGCCACTGAATCTTCTGAGCAATGACGCCCCCATCGATGAGCCTGAGCTCCTGGACACAAATCACCGTCACGTCATTAGAACAATCAGACTCAAGGAACTGCTCAAACGTGTTCCAGCAACTGCCGTTGAACATTACCATCTTCAGGTTAAAAGCTAGACGGGGCAGCGGGGTCGGCGCCGCTGGTTGAGGCGACGGCCTCTTTGATCTTCTTGGCGGTCTCGGTGTCGGCGTTCTTCTCCATGAGATGCGCCACTTCCGAGATCGCGTCCGCAGTGCTCTTGTCCCCGCTGCAGAAGCCCACGAAGGCCATGGCCTCGTCCTCTTCCTCCGAGTCTGGGCCGACTGGGATGTGCTGCGATCTCTCGGGCGGGTGCAGCGCGCTGGCAGCGAACAGCGGTGGCGCCTGGAGCGGGGCTGCCTTCGCCGACGGCGGTGGCAACTGCTGCCTCGGCGTGGGGGGCCCTGCTGCGGCTGCGGGCGGCGTGATCTGCGTTGCCATGCCCTGCTCGTGCTGCTGGTGCAGCTTGTCGAACGTGTCGGCCAGGGACTGCACTTTCTCCTGAAGCTCAGGAGGGACCGCACCACGTGTCGGCATCTTGGCCTGCAGCGCAGCGCAGACGAGATCCGAGATGTCACTCTGGGCTGTGGCCTCTTGTGCCGCCGCCGAAGCTGCCACGGCGCTGGGCCTCCAGCATCTGCGGCTCCTCCTTCGCGTCGGCAATCTCCTTCGTGCGGCTCTGGTACGCTGTTGCCAGCGTTGCAATCTGAGCGGCGGTGTCCTGGAGGTCGGTCTCCAGGTCGTCAAGCTTGGCTTTAATGGATCTGCCCGCTGAGCGACTGCGTCTGTTGCAGGCTCTTGCCTCGAAGCGCCTACATCTTCGCGTTCTTGAAAACCTCCAAAGCGCCGTTGTACTCCTTGGCCTGGACCCCAACCCACTTCCGCCAGAACGTGACCTGAGCCTGGGCCAGGGCCACAGGGTCGGGCGCCTTGGGGCTGTCGACGGGCTCAGCGTCGGCCGTGGCGGTGCCCTCTGGCT
>CAUYUJ010020026.1:345725-365330 GCA_963575745.1 Prorocentrum cordatum
CGAAATCCAAATGATTTTTTGTTTCGCTTTCGGCGTCCGGGATCTGGGAGCTCTCTCGCCGGACCCCCCAATCGTCGAACCACTATTCGTTCGCTCGCTCGTTCGCTCGCTCGCCCCAGACATCCAACACATGGGACAAACTCAAACCGATATTTTGTTCCATAAGTTTCGGCGTCCGGTGGGCCCTCGCTGCAACCCCAGGCTGTCAGACACCTCTCCGGGACAAATAACTGCCCCCCAAAGAGCGGGAGAGCTGTCGGTAACCCGTATGGAGAAAACAAAAATGTCGACAGTCTGGGGTCGTCGCCGACGTCGTCGCCGTGGTCGTCGTCGCCGTCGTATCAGAAGCCTCACTGGACCGACTTTGCGGACGTGCTGCAGCGGATTCTTGGGTGGATTTCAATCAATGTAAAACCCCGAACCGGAGAGCGAATGACGAAGTGAATTCCACGTGGATTTTTTGTAGTCTTCATTCCTGGCCCCGCTAAAAAATCCGCGCGAAATTCACTTCGAAATCCGGAGCCGCACTCGCCAGGGCCATCTGGGCCCATGTCATGGTGGCTTCCCTGACGAAGTCCGCTCTGCGATGTTGGCGCCATGAGAAGCCCCTCGAGGGGGCCAGCCCGAGGCGTGGGGGGCGCGCCGGGAGCTGGAGCGCCGGGCCCAGGTCTCCCGCGCCGCGAAAAGCTCGCGACGGCCAGTCCCAAATGTCCGACGTCTCGGTTCTTCGGAGACGCGGGCCCCCGACCTCCCGACCACTTCCCCGAAACCGGTGTTTCATCACGGGTTGTTCTTTGACGGTCCCGAAACCTGTCGAAGGCCCCGAAAGGTTGAAAACGACGAAAAACCTCCGTGTCGATTTTTCCTGACGCCCGATGTCTGGGGTTGTACCTCGGTGCTTTCGGCCTCGTGGCCCCCCGCCGCGGGGCCCGCGGCTCTCGGGAGAACGATCCCGGGGTGCAGTAGCGTCAGCTTGTGATTCAACAGATCCGTGGGAGGCGCGCGCTTTTAAACAAAAACCCTGTTCGGGCGAATCGCGGGGTGACGTTCGCCAGATTGAAAATCAACGGCGGCGGCGCTGGTGAATAGCGCCGACGCCCAGTCGCCAGCGAGAAGGCGGCAGACAGCACAGACTGTGGGGGGGGAGGGGGGGCGGGAGGCAAGTACGGCAAAAGCAGGGACCGTGAGCCAGGGCGACACCTGCTCGAAATGAAGAGAAGAATTGCTGTCGGCGCTCGCCCCCGCACTTTCCGTGCTCTCTTCAAGTCGAGCCGATGTGTTTCCTCTGCCCTGGCCGCAGCCCAGGGGGCGCCAGTTGCTTCGAGGGCGCGCGAGCAAAGCGGGCTGGACGGCTGGACGAAGGGGGGGCGTGGCCAGGCGGGCATGTTCCCAGCTGCTCACGTGGCTGATTTTCCGAGCGCTCCCTGGCGCCGAAAGCGGCCATGCATCGAGGACTGGCCCCTCGGCGGGGCGACCGAAACCAGCTGCGCGCAGCACGTTTCGCACTCCCCCCTTTCCTTCCCCAGCCTTTCGTCCGACACGAACCAGGCGGGCAGTCCTCGACCCCCCCTCAGTCGCGGTCTCTGTCGTCGTCGACGACGACAACGACGATGACGACGAAGACAAGGACGAGGACAAAGACGAGGAGGACGAGGACGAGGACAACAGCCAGCGGACGGCAGAGAGCGACGGACGGCGGCGACGACGACGACCCCCTGCGGGTGCCCCCATGGGGGGGGGGTGCTGCGCAGGGCCGCTGCGGTCGACGACGACGACGACGAAAACGACGGCGACGACGACGATGGCGCACTGCGGATGCCCTATGGGGTGGACGGGGGGGGGGCTGCGCAGGCCCGCTGTAGTCGACGACGACGACGACGCGACGACGACGACGACCGACGACGACGACGACGGCAAAAAAATCGCTTCGGATGTGTGCGACCCCTATAACAATTTCTACCTATACGACCACCTTTGGGGTGATAAGGAGGTGAGGGGGGGGAAAGGGACCAACGTCGCACTCGATCGATCTTACTATCGAACTCACTACCGATCTCATGATCGATCTCAATCGATCGATCTCGCAATCGATATGACTATCGATCTCACAATCGATCTCACAATCGATCTCACATTCGGTCGCGCTATTGATCTCACAATCGATCTCACAATCGATCTCACATTCGATATGACTATCGATCCAACTAGCGAACTCACTTTGGATCTCGTTATCGGTCGTACATTCGGTATCACTACCGATCTCACTATCGATATCACAACCGATATCACAATCGATATCACATTCGGTCTCACCATCTATTTCACTTTTGAACTCACTATCGATCTCATTGTCAATCTCAATCGATCGATCTCACAATCGATCTGACGATCGATCTCGCAATCGATCTCACAATAGATCCCGCTATCGATCTCACATTCGGTCTCACTGTCGATCTCACTATCGATATCACAATCGATCTCACAATCGATCTCCCATTCGGTCTCACAATCGATCTCACTACCAATACCACTATCGATCTCACAATCGATCTGACATTCGGTCTCACGCTCGATCTCACAATCGATGCCACTATCGATATCACATTCGACCTCACTATCGATCTCACTATCGATCATCAAAATAAAACACCAACATCATCATCACCATCATCATCAACAACATCAACATCAACATCGTCATCATCATCCTCATCATCATCATCATCGGGTCACCGACGGGGCACCGGCGGGACACCGGCGGGGCACCGCGGGGCCCCGGCCGCCCGGAAAGGAGACATTTGATCCGGCCGCGCCTCAGCCACACGGGACACCAGCGGGGCACCGGCGGGGCGCCGCGGGGCCCCGGCCGCCCGGAAGGGAATCATTTGGTCCGGCCGCGCCTCAGCCACAGGAGACTTTCTCTCGCCCGCCCGCGCAGCTTCGCCTCGCCCGCGCGGCGCGCACGAACGCGAAACCGAAATCGATTTCCCGGTAGGGGGGCTCTCCGTTCCACTTCGATCTCACCCCCTCACCTCCGATGCGAAAGAAGCGGCAATCGTTTTCAGGCTGTCATGCAGGGGTGCGCACGATCCCCTCGGCGGCGCCCGCGACGACCCCCCGGCGCCCGCGATTAAAGCATGTTCGCGCCCCGCGGGGTCTATTCGTCACCCCCGGGGGGGAGGGGGGGCGCGCATTTGTTAATCGCAAGATGACATTCGCGGTTTCCAAAGATGGGGTGTGGGCCCCACGCCCGCGAACAAAGTTTGAGCCGTCGGAGGTCCAGGAGACGGGCGGGCCGCGTGGGCGACGTATGATGGCGACGACGGCGCGGGCGAATGGCGACGTTGAGCGAGGGCGATGGCGACGGAGACATCTGGATGACGACTGAATGACGGCGGCTCGACTACGAATGACGACGACAACGGCGACGACGACAATGGGAGTGCGTAAGTCTGAAACCCGCACCGATCCTGGCCAGGCCTAATACGGCGCGCACCCCTGCTCAGAGTTCAGAGCATTTTACGGTGAGAAAGTGGACTCCACTCTAAGCGTTTTCTTATAACGTATCCCAGGTCCTGATATACGCACGTCCAATAAAACGCCCGCGCCCGCGACGGCCTCGAAAGTGACCCGAGAGGGGGAACGCGAACCGAGAATCCGAGCGCTCCGCCCCAAGAGGCCCCCAGGAGGCCCCAGGAGGCACCCAGCGAGGCCCCAAGAAGCTCCAAGAGGCCCCCAAGTGTCAATGATGTTGGAGATTGACCGGTCTGCATTCTCCTACCGCGCGTAAGCTCCGCGGACTCGAGCAATACGAGGGCGGTCGTCTGCGCGACCAATCAAATGCAGCACGTAGAATTCAGGGAAACCCCAGTCAGTGACTGGAACACAACCGCTGATAGCTCGAAAAGGGGACCCTCTGATATTATTGAAAGAAACGGCCGCAGCATATATCGTGCGGCGTATAACTATTCCAGCTTAGAATCTGGAGATCAGCACGTTCCAAAAAAGGCACCGCCGTCTCCGTCGAAGTCCAAATCAGGACGGGCCAAACGCATCCGTTCACGCATGAATCCAGAACGCGCCAACTTAGAAACGAAACTCACTAGGTTTCGCAGCGCACTAAGAGAGAATCCTCGTGACCGATTCTGCCTTGACTCCTGAAGCTGGCACGCGCGGCTCGCGCAGAATAGCCTGCAGATCGCATGCTCGCGTGCTCTCGAGTCTGCGACGCGCGCCCGATCGGTCGCCCTCTATCATCGGACGGAGTCTGTCGATAACACTGATGCAGGATCAGCTGTCATCTGCAAATACTGCCAAATACAAAAACGCAACGCAATCATCATAATCATTCCGATCAGAAAACCAATCGTCGAATGGCTGAGCCATAGACGTTGGAATCTGGCAAACTGCTTGTTCCGACGCGGTTGTCGCCGCCGTTGCTGCTGCAGGAGCTGGCGCGGAAGGTCCAGAAGAAAAGGTGCTCGCTAGAATTCCTGCAACACGCGTGGCACGCGATGGGCGTGTCGCAAATGTGCCAACTGCCTTACTCACTTCAGAATGGTACGCAAACTCATGTACATCAACCCTTGCAATTTCGTCGTCAGCGCTGTAGTCCTTCGGTTTGGCGTAGCACGCATTCATCTCGTCGACGTCCTCTTGTTATTCAACTCGGTGTGCTCGCTGCGTTTCCTCCCGGGGATCTGCCAGCTTCCGTCTCCTGAGCGAAAGGGCTGGGGGGTCCGGTGGGACACCCAGAGATTCTCGTAGAAGACTCGGTCGCGGTATGGTGCGTCCATCTTCTCGGTAAATCCGTCGGCCAGCGGCTGCTCGGATCGGGCGAATTTGAAACCTTCGCGCTGGCATTCCTGCCTGGCGGTGGCTGCGCCTAGAGCAAATCTTCGATCTGATGGGTGCGCGCGCTCCTTCGCAACGCAGCCCCGCAAAGAACGGCAATCTGTGGCCAAAGCTCTGTTCCACTCCTCAGCTGCCTGGCGATACTCATGTCCAAGCCTACTAGCTAGAAGATATGGGCGCACACTGCATGTGTCCAACAACAAACAACTTGAGCTTCATAACAAATGTAACCCTCTGCTGAAAAGGGCACTCCGTACTGCGCGTCGCGTCCGCTCGACCATGCCAAGGGCATGCGTGGATGCAGCGTCGTGTGGTCGTCCATCATGTTGCCATCTCCCACCATGATCTCAAAAGCCACGTTGGCTCTTCCAGTTTGGCACGTTGTCAAAGGATGCGTCGTGTGAAACTATGATGACAGACTTCTCGCAATGAAATCCTCCACGGAAGACCATCTGAGTCTCCCCTTCGCAAAGTACAGAGCTCGCCAACCCATTCATGTCCATCATGTCCTGCACCGCTGGCTTCGACATTTGGCCAGCGATGCTTCGCAGCTGTATTTATGCAGCAATAGTCGTACCACCCGCTGAGCTTATCCATCCATGCCGCGAGGCGCTCGATGTTCAGCAGCGGTATGTAGCTCCTTATCCTGCTTAGCCCTTTTCACGGGGCATCCGGTAATCCGTCATCGCGCCGATGTAGTTGTCCATGTCGATGGTGATAGCATAGTCATTGTCCTGCTGGAAGCGTCGTCCAGTAAACGTAGCTCCTTCTTGTGCGTGTCTCCAAACTCCACCCGTGGTCACAGAACTTCTTGTTGTCCTCCAAGTCGAAAGCCATGAGCATGTCATCGACGTGCAGGCATAATCGCCCAACCAACTTCCCTTGATTCATCAACTTGAAGGCGGCCGTCTCAAAGCGCAGCTGCTCGAAGCCGATGTCTCGCATAATCTGGTACCAGGCCCCTGCTGCGTCGTTGGTGCCATCGGTGCTCTTGTTGGGCTTGAGTAAGCTTCCTTCTTCGTTTCCAGGTATGCTCATGCCCTGCAATCTCCGGGGCATCCTGAAATACAGCTCCCTCTCAATCTTGACTCCCTGCAGAAAAGCTCCAGATGCGTCGCCAGTATAACGTGAAAATCGCTTGCGCGCGGCAGTGCTGCATGGCAGATTCTAAATAAAGGGTGGGCATGTTGGTGAATCTCTTCGTAGCTTCTCATCGTATTCCCCCTGGGAACCCCTCCCCACAATGCGACTTCTGGGTTGGAAGCTAGCGTCGTGATCGCGGCCCTGGTTCGTCCATGCAGCTCGGCCCTCGATCTGTAACGGCTTATCGATATTCTTGGCCATTGTCGGTGAACTTACTGTCGCGGCGTCGTATTTGGTCCAAGTACTCCATTCTTTAATAAGTACGTTGAGACACTTCTCGGCACGTTCTTGGGTATATCCGTCGTCGCGCTTGAGTGCCTCCCTTATGTCTATCTCGCCCTTCGATACTCGGTCAGCTCGTTCAGCCGCGAAAGCTTCGCGCATGACCATGTGTGTGGCATGGGCGGTGCGCAATCTCTTGTTGTTGTCGGTGGCCGTGATGTTGCGACCAATGTGTCTTCGCCGTCCGTGTGCAGTCTGGGATGCTGGAGTCTTCCTTGTAAGTCTCGATCGTCCAGCGCGCTCTGCCTTCCCTTGTGGACGATTCGCTTGTTGGCGAGTTTGTTGTCGCTCTCGTGCGTCTTGTTCTTCTGGTGATGCGCGAGGCTGAGATCCATCGTCACTCGATCCAGACGGCGCACTGGGTCTTGCCGCTGATGTTGGAAGTGGAGCCGGATTGCCCGGTCCAAACGATTGAGGCGGTCCTTGAGGTTCAGTGCCGTCGGGAGGCAGGCCTTGTCGAACAAAATATGGGTTCTGTCCCTGTCAATTGGAAAGGTCATTGTTAGTCCGATACGTATGCTCCACCACGACATCCTCCATGCCCACTTCACGTACCAAGGAAACTTCACAGGGCACTTCTAGACTGTTACGAGAAATATCCTCACGCAGGGCCTTTGTGTCGCACGTGGAGATGCGTCGCCATGAAAGCCTGTCTCGAGGAAAAACGTCCTCTCCCGGTTGTGGAGTTATCATGCATTGTGTAATCCTTGTTGCCAGAACTGCGTCATATGGACCACGGGGCTGTGCTCCAATGATCATCTCCCAGGTGCTTGGTATACTCCATGACCCTTCTGGCCATTCAACTGGTACACGACGTCGTTGTGTCGGTGGTTGATCATCCCCGTCATCAGATTCGGTGGGTCCTGTTCGGGTTGGTCAGGGTCTGCTGGTGGTTGAGACTGAGGTTCCCGTGGAGGCTGTGATTGTATTCCTGGTTGCAAGGGCTCTCGTAACGATGTGAACGTCGTGTTGCGAAAATCAACGAAACCACGCTGACCATGAGGAACTCCTCGCCACTCACGCGGGTCTCCAAGAACACGATCCTCAATCTCATTGATCGTCGATCACCTCAGGATATTCGGTCCAGCCAAAATCGGGATACCACTGTGAACCAACCAATATCCAAACTGATCCTTGCCCGAGCTGGTCATTGCCACTTCCGATGTAGGTCGCGTTTGCCTCCACCTGCGCGCCGATAGTGAATCATTCACCTAGCTCGGAAGGTCCAGGCTGAAGTCGGGTCTTGGAGAGCACAGCTCAGCTCGTCGTAGAGCTAAACTGTTGGCTGACTGTTTGAAGGCAATCTCACAAAATTCTTGTAGTCGCAGTCGGTGCCACATGAGCGATTCTTAAATAACGCGTCCAGCGACAGCGGGAGCGGTACTGATATCTCCGAAGGATGCCGGTAGTGAGGGGTTCTCGCCAAGTGCCGGCTGCGCTGGGCTGAACCCTTCGTTGTTGGCGAGTCTGTTCATTGTCTGAGCAATCTGGTATCTGGAAACTTGGGCACTCTCGTCATCTCTGACCTCCAGCTCGCGAGTAACCTTAGTGGCCACTTCCTTGAAGAAACGGATCTTTCGTTCAACCTTCCCATGTTGGCGATGCTCCTCAGGGGCAACTGGAACACATGGCACTCCAAGATCCTGGCACATAATCTCAAACTCTAAGCGAAAAGCTGCGTCCTGATCAATCTGCATCCTCTCTGGGGTGAGCAGATTGCATTGACAGCCCTCCGTGAAAGCGATCTTCGCATGTGCTGACGTTGGACTTGGCTTCCGATCTCCACCGCTGATCATCCATTGAAGTGCTGTAAGCAGGTGGCAAGGTCAATCATAACTAAGACATCATGCAGATTTCCGCCCAAGTCTGGTACATATGCAATGTCCATGTCTAGGCGCTGATTGAATCGCATCCACTTCGATAGGCTTGCAATGGGATGTGCTGGCGGTCGCTGTTGAGCATCACGTAGCTCACATTTGAAAAGCTTGGCCGCTGAGATCGCTGCTGGTGATCCTCCGCCTGTCCGAATGTGTCGGGCAAGCTCTTCACCGCGTGGAACATGGGAAAACTGGATATGCAACTTCTTGATCGCTGCGTTGAGTGCTGCCGGTACTCGATGCCAATCGGCGCGGGCCCCCGCATTCGCACCCGTGATGATTCCCGAGCTTGATGTGAAACCAGTGGCGGGATATGTGTCAACGGTGTCGGGAACTCCCAGGACAGTCTCGCCTCCTAGTAGCTTCTCGGACTCAGATTGTTGCTTGACACCATTGAGAATCCGTTCAGCCATGTCTGATGTCCATGTTGAAAATTCACGTGACTTGTCACCGCGTACTTGCACTTGACCATGTCCGTGATCTCGTAAACACCGAACTTCAAGTGCATATGCCAGCGCCACTGCTGACGTCGCGGGTCTCGTTGGCATCTGAAGTTGGTATCCACGATCATCTCGCAAATCAAAGGCACGCTGATCACATCGAACCCACATCAATCCAGGTGGCAGATCATCCTTGGTGATGTTCCACACTTGTGAACATGGAAGGTTCTCCAGTAGTGCATGACGTCCGTGCTCCATTCCATGCCTGACAATTGGGAGTGCAAACTGAACATGCGCGAATAGCTTGGCTTGGCGTCGTCGTCTCTCCTTCGGTGGAAGGAAGTTCTTGATTGCTGACCACGCGTCACACGGAAATGGCACGATCGTGAGATATGGGTCTTCAGACCCAAGCTCCCTCATCGTCTCTGCCTGCACACAGGGGGGTAATAGATCATCGCCAGTAGTAGATCCTTGCATTTGCCGGTTCTCATGCCAAACTCCGTCGCCAGACGAGCAGCGGTACACTGACCGCCGTGAGTCTACATGACCGTTGTCCCAGGAATATGCAGACGATGTCGATCAACGCGTAGAACGCTCCGCGTAGCTTTCATTTCCCGTGCATGGTCGGCTGTCCACGTATCCACTTGTTTCTTCGGGGACTTCGTCAAAATGCCGATATCTGCATGCGTGGTTCTGCTGCTCTGCGACTGGTTTGATTCGTCCTCTTCTGCTGCCCAGACGTCCAGCGCTTTCGCAAGGATAGTAGGTGCTTCCCGATGTGTCGGTGTCTCCGGGAAGTCCATGACATTAACAATCAAATGATTCTTCTTGGAACGTGCGACCCGTGTGATTTTCACTGGCGTGTCCGAAATCGCTCTGAAGATCACCAGATTGCGTTTCGCACTCGTGAGCGTGTCCAGGGCGTCCATCTGATCAACGCCCATGAGCATCGGTGCGTCAGAGTTCGGCAGCCTCTCGGTGTTGAGCGTGCAATCTGGTCCTTGAATGCCACTCGGTACTGTCTGAGTACGTTCGGCCCTGACAGGGGCGGATGTGTTGATGCCTGTGAAGATCGTCCTGCTGGGCATATGTAGGTCTGCTAGCTCGAACTCGAAGTGTCTGTCGATAGCTCTGTCGCCGCCGACCAGAGCCAGAGCCGCTGCGTCCAGGACCGCGTAGCCTGGGGGCACCACCTGTACTGCCACCATCGTGTCGACTAACTCCTCGTTGATGTCAGTGATCGTCCTGTTCGGGTCATCGGGCTGGTTCGTAATAGGCATTATCATATATCACTCCTGCTGATGTCTAGCCCCGGTGCTAGCATAGCCGCTGCCAGACCAGTGCGACAGAAATCCTCCAGCTCGTCCTCGTCCAGCTCCTCGTCCTGATCCGTTCGGCATCTGATTGGCTGCCTTCCTCGTCTTGCTGCGCTCTGCTTCGCCAGCCCAGTGTCCTACTCCACGGCATGTGCTGCGCTTGCTTTGCTTCTGGAAGGCGCCGAGCTTATCTCGGAGCTCCTTGGTGCCGAAACTGATCTTGCCATCGAAGTCGATGTAGGTCTTGCCTCGTCGAAAACGTCCGTCTTGCCATCTTTGATGAGCTGTCGCTGCCGGCTGTAGTTCGATGACCTCGAACCTCTTTTGCCGCGTCCACGTCCTTTTGCCGCAGCTGCTCCGACGACCTTTTGCGCCTCTGCCGCAAACGTCTGCAATTTTTCCTTCCGATAGGTGTGCGAGTCCACAACTGCGAAAACCGTCTCGAGCTCGTGCGCTTCCGCCGACAATCGCCATCTCGTTGTCTTCACCCTCGTAGTCTTCTTCTCCGTGATCCCTCTCGGCTTCGTCATCCTCGGTCTCCTCCTCAAGATCTGCGCCGAAGACGGTGTTCCATCTGATACGTCGTCCTCCGCCATCGCGCCCGTGATCTCGGCTACCTCGAGCGTGGATACTGTCGAGCTGAATCTCGAGGATGTCGCATATCGCATCCCAATCATATTCATTCTGAGCCTGGCCCAGGAAGGTCTTGTGCTGAACCTCTGTGATACCACGCATGTCTAGTAGGAAAAAACGTTCTAAGATCCTCCGATTGTCCGTTTGCGAGGTCTCTCAGCTTCTCGTATGCGTCCGTCCGCCGATTGACAAAGTCCATATCGGCTCTCCTGGCTTCCGGTGTCCGCGTCTGAAATAATCTAGAAACGCCTTGTGATTATGCAGTGGGGCCGCTTTTTGAGGGCGCGCCGCTGGATGGCCCCGGGGGGGGGGTGGGGGTTGCCCCCCGCCCCCCCCCCCTTTCCCCGATCCGTCGTCGGGGAACGCCCCCCCTGCCCTTCTTCCCCGATCCGTCGTCGGGGACCCCCCCCCTTCCCGGCCCGTCGTCGGGGAGCCCCCCCCTTCCATGTCCAAAGGGGGGGGGTCCGACCCCCCACCTCCCCTCCTTTGGCCGCCAAATTCGACCCCCCCCCTCGCGCCCTTTCGCCGCGGCGCCCCTGGTCTCCGCAGCCCGACCCCTACCGCCCCGAACACTAGTCCCCACCCTCGCCGCATCCACTAACCCTAACCCCAAACCCAAACCCTAGCCCCAAACAGTATCACTACTCAGTGCGCACCACTCACTACCCACAACTCACTACTCGCTAATCACTACTCACTTCTCACTACTCACTTCTCACTACTCACGACCCACGACTCACTACCCACGACGCACTACACACTACTCCTTACTCCCTACCCACTACGCACTACTCACTACAAGTTACTCGCTACTCACTACCAACTACTCAATACTCACTACTCACTAAACACAACTCACTACCCACTACTCGCTAACCACAAATCACTACTCACTACCCACTAACCACTATCCACTACTCACACTTCACTGCTCACTACCCACTGCCCACAAGTCACTACTCACATACACTACTCGCTACTCGCTACTCCCTACAGAGTACTCACTACTCACTACTCGCTACTCCTTACGCCCTGCTCGCTACCCAATACGCTCTATTCACTACCCACTACTCACTACGCTCCCACTGCTCACTACCCACTACTTCCTACTCCCTACTCCCAACTCACTACTCACTACCCAGTACTCAATACTCACTACTCAGTAAACACTACACTGCCCACTACTCACTACTCACTAAGCACTGCTCCCTACCCACTAACCACTATCCACTACTTACTCCTGAGAACTCACACTTCCCTACTCACTACGCACTGCCCAGACCTCACTGCTCACTATCCGCTACTCGCTACCCCATAAGACAGATTCGCTACCCACTACGCACTACTCGCTACTCACTACTCACTACTCCCTACTCACTAGGCACGTCGCAAGTCGCTACTTACTACTCACTACTCACGACTCACTACCCACTGACTTTTACTCGCTACTCCCTAATCGCTAACGACTACTCAATACCCACTTCTCGCTTCTCAATACGCACTACTCACTCCTCACTACTCCCTACTCACTACGCACAACTCACTACTCACTACTCGCTGCTCCCTATCCGCTACGCAATACTCCCTAGTCACTACTCACTACTGACTCCTGACGACTCCCTCCTCACTACTCACTACTCACAACGCCCTACTCGCTGCTCGCTTCTCGCAACTCGCTACTCCCTACTCGCTACTCCCTACTCGCTACTCGCTACTCACCACTCACTCCTCACTACTTTCTACTCACTGCCCACTATTCACTACTCACTACTCACTCCACGCTATTCGCTACTGTCTACTCCCTCATCCCTACTCCCTGCTTACTACTCACTATGCACTACGCGCTACACACTACTAGCTACTCACAATTCCTTACCCACTACTTCCTTCCCATTACTCACTACCCACTACTCACTACTCACTACTCACTAATACCTACGCGCTACTCACTAGTACCACTACCCATTACCCACTACTCACTACCCACCAATCACGACTCACTGCGCACTACTCTCTATCAACTACCCACTACTCACCAATCGCTACTCGAAGCGGCCTACTCTCCCGATAGGCCCTCTCCCCAGCCTCCTGTTCGGCGCAAGGAGGGGGGGGGTCGAAACCCCGCCCCCTCCCTCCCAGCGCCCGGGGGGGGGGGGGGGGGCGGGTCGAACATCTCACCGCCCCTTTGAAGGGGGGGGGGGGGGTTCTGCGAGCGCGCACCCCCTTTAGTATATTCAGGACCATCCACTGGCGCGCTTCCCGGCTTCCTCCGCGTGTGAGCGCGCATGATGAGTGTGTTGGGTGTCTGCCCGACATCCGCTTCTTTCTCCGTCGGGGTGCTCCCCGTTGAAAAACTGCTCGGCTAGGGCCGCGACGCTGATCTCATTGTCCTCGTGGCAACGTCCACGCTCTCCCGCCGAGTCCAGTCTTGACATTGGCGATGAAACCCTTCCTTTTTCTCGGCGCTCTGCGTGCCCGGGAATCCGAGCCGCGCTCCCTCGCCCCACTCTCCTGCTGCTGCCGCGCCCCCATCAAAACGCGGAATGCCATGTTTATTAAACCGCGCGTGTGATCGTGGATTTCGATCGTTCGCCATCGTGATATCTGAACTGCACTTTATAAAGTCTGACCTGCTTTCGAGGAAGCCGGAGCTGCTCTGGGGCATGCCTGAGCTGCTCTCGAGGAAACTGCTCTCGAGGAAGTCTGAGCTGCTCTCGTGGAAATCGCGCTGCTGCGTGCGCTTGAAATCGCGCGCGCGATCGCAAGATGCACTCTCGCCCCCAAAATAATTCTTGCCTGTCCGCAAAGACCAGGCCTTGACAACAATAAGGGACAAGACGAACCAACTCAGCATTGCCCGTCGATCGCTGTCTGCTCCGCTACCGCTGTCAAGGATGTCGGAGATTGGCCAGTCTTGATTCTCCTTCCGCGCGTGAGATCCGCGGAATCGAGCAGTGTGAAAGCGATCGTCTGCAAGACCAATCAAATGCAGCAAATAGAAGTCAGGGAAACCCCAGTCAGTGGCTGGTACACATGTGATAACTTGTTATCGCTGATGGCTCAAAAAGAGGACCCCCTGATACAATTGAGACACATGGCCACAGCATAGATCATGCCATCTCTTCTCTCCAACTGCTTATCCACTGCGCTTCTCGCTGCGCAGATACGGGCGCAACGCGCCCATCTTCGCGCGACGGGGCCCAGCAGCGACCCCGAGAGGCTCCAAAACTGCCCCCAAGGGGCCTCGAAACTGCACCCAAGAGGCCCCCTGAAGGCCCCCCGCGAAATCCCAGCGAACATCCAATGGGCTTCGCACCCGAAGCCCAAGCATAGTGGCGGGATGGGCAGAAGGCCTTTCGATAGAGAGGAGTCCGAGTTGCGCGAGCGGCACGCGCATTCGGAACTCGGAACTCGGAACTCGGCCTGCGTCTTGCACCGCGGGGGTGCTGCAGGGCGGGGCCGAAGCGCCCCGAAATTACTGGCGTGTGAAACAGCGGCATCGCGTTGCTCCATGTGTATAACGCCTACAGTGGAACGACACTATACCGACTGACTGGCTGGATGAGGCACTGAAATACATCGAGCTACCAGTTCGCGGCAGCGCACACTACTCTCGAAGGCTTTCGTGCGGCGCTCTCCTCGCCCCCCCTGGGGGCGTCGCATCCGATGCTTCCGACCGGCTGTAAACAGCTGCAGAGAGTGCACCATAATGGGGAAGATCCTGTGTTGCGGAAGATACCAAAGGGGGTCGTGCAGCGCGCGCCCACGAGCGTAGTCATAGAGGGAGGAGGGTCTGAAGCCGAAGGTAGGGGGGGAACTCGTGCGCGAGGGTCAACCCCAGCCTGGGGATGCATGCATCTTGGGCGTCGGACTGGCAGGCGCCCGCTCGTGGGCCCAAGCATTTCCGAATCGGAGCTCTATGGCATCCTGTGGCGCAGTGAGCAGATAGCAGGTCTCATTGCGTCGGAGTTCCTCCAGTGCCCAGCGCCTTACCATGTGCCGCACCAAAAGCAGCCTGGGGTTACGAACAGTGCGATGCAACAGTAGCGGAGGCCATGGTCTCGGACACGATGCTCTCGGCGTTGGTCGCCGCCGCCGGCGTCCCAGGCATTGTTGTCGCCGGCGTCGCGCTGGTCATGTGCCGCGTAGTGCTCATGGTCGCGGTGTAAGTAGATGTGCTAGATGTGATAGTCGTGCGCGGCAGGCTCAAGACGTGCGCGGAGCACGAGGACAGGCCCGCGTCATCGTCGGACCAAGCCCCCACCACCGCGCGGGCCCCGTCGGAGCTCGCGGCCACCGACCGGCCGAATTCGTCCCCGATGGCCCCGTCGGCCGCCAGGAGCTTCGCCAGCTGCGCGCCAGTGGTCCCGTCGAAGACGTACGCGGAGCCAAAGTTGGGGCCTGCGACGTCATTGGCCAAAGGCCCAGAGTGGGCTCCCACCACCGCCAAAGACCCGTCGGAACTCATGGCCACCGACCAGCCGAACCGGTGATAGGAAGCCCCGTCGGCCGCCCACAGCTTCAGCAGTTGCGCGCCAGTGGTCCCGTCGAAGACGCACGCAGAGCCCGTGTGGGGGCCTGGCCCGGCGTCGGCGCGATAGGCACTCACCGCCGCGCGGGCCCCGTCGGAGCTGACGGCCACCGCCTGGCGCCGAAATGATCATCGTCGGCGGCGGCGGCCGGCCGTGGCTTCAGCAGCAACCAGTGGCCCCATCGAAGACGCACGCGGAGCCCGTGTCGTCGTTCCTGCTGGCTCCGGCCACCGCGCGGGCTCCATCAGAGCTCACGGCCGCCGGGAAGCCTAAACGGTCGTCGGCGGCCCCGTCGGGTGCCCGCAGCTTCAGCAGCTGGGCGCCAATGGCCCCGTCGAACACGTGCGCGCAGCTGGAAGCTCTGCCCGCGTCGTCGTCGTAATGAGCTCCCACCACCACACGGGCCCCGTCGGAGCTCACGGCCACCCAACTGCCGAAGCTGTCGTAAGGGCCCCCGTCAGCCGCCCACAACTTCAGCATCTGCGCGCCAGTGGTACCGTCGAACACGTATGCGGACCCAGTCCAGGTGCCCGGCCCGTCGTCGCCCCAGGCTCCTACCACCGCCAAGGCTCCGTCGGGGCCCACGGCCACCGACTTGCCGAAACCGTCGCCATTGGCCCCGTCGGCCGCCCACAACTTCAGCAACTGCGTGCCGGTGGCCCCGTCGAAGGCGCACGCGAAGCGGGTCCATGTTTCGTCCCAAGTTCCCACCACCGCACGGGCCCCGTCGGAGCCTACGGCCACCGATATTCCGGTGCGTTCGTAGGTGAAGCCGTCGGCCGCCCGCAGCTTCAGCAGCTGCGTTTCCTCGCGCCACCGCCACAAGCGCAGCGCATGTCCACCGCTGTGTAACCCGAATCGCTGCGGGAATTGTCTGAGCACCAGTCTGGGTGTGTAGGACACTCTTCACAACCGTCGCCAAAGAAATCGTCGGAGACGTCTTCAGCATTTGCGCAACCATACCGCTCATGACCCGTATCATGCTCCGCCGCGGGGTGAAGTCCACTGCCGCCCACTCGAGGCGCCATCTTTGTCCCGCGAGCCTGAACAAACTTGGCCCGCGATGGATTGAGCCGACGTGGCTACGGAAACAATCCTCATCGGCCATCTGGGGGCCCCTTTGTGCTGTCCTGGGTCCCTCGTGGGCCGCCTTGGGGCCCACTCTGGGCTGTCCTGGGCCGCCTGGAAGGCCTGTCTCGGGGTCCTCCTTGGACTCTTTGGCCTCTTTTTGGCTCCTCCGATGCCCTCTTGGACTCGTTTTGAGCCGCCAGGCCCGATGCGCCCAACAGATGAAGGCAACCCACGGGTTTTTGAAATATTTGCCTGTTCTGATGTGTGTCTCTTGGCAAAGGATCCCAGCGACCTCCGAGGCGGGCGCCCCTTCTGGGGGGGGGGGCAGGGGAGCAGGGGCCGCGGGGCGCGGGCTGGTCTCCTCGAGCCCCTCGGCGCGCCGCGCCTGCCAGGCCGCCCGCTCCGCGAGCTCCTGTGATGCTTGTTGGTTTCTTTTCTTGTTGTTTGTTTGTTGTATGGAAATTCGTATCTACGTGTATCTATATGCATATATGTATCTGTAGTATCAAGAGTCGTAGTAGTAGTAGTAGTAGTAGTAGTAGTAGTAGTAGTAGTAGTAGTAGTAGTAGTAGTAGTAGTAGTAGTAGTAGTAGTAGTAGTAGTAGTTAGTAGTAGTAGTAGTAGTAGTAGTAGTAGTAGTAGTAGTAGTAGTAGTAGTAGTAGTAGTAGTAGTAGTAGTAGTAGTAGTAGTAGTAGTAGTAGTAGTAGTAGTAGTAGTAGTAGTAGTAGTAGTAGTAGTAGTGTAGTAGTAGTAGTAGTAGTAGTAGTAGTAGTAGTAGTAGTAGTAGTAGTAGTAGTAGTAGTCGTAGTAGTAGTAGTAGTAGTAGTGGTAGTAGTAGTAGTAGTAGTAGTAGTTTCGTAGTAGTAGTTGTAGTAGCAGTAGTAGTAGTAGTAGTAGTAGTAGTAGAAGTAGTATTAGTAGTAGTAGTTAGTAGTAGTAGTAGTAGTAGTAGTAGTAGTAGTAGTAGTAGTAGTAGTCAGTAGTAGTAGTAGTAGTAGTAGTAGTAGTAGTAGTAGTAGTAGTGTAGTAGTAGTAGTAGTAGTAGTAGTAGTAGTAGTAGTAGTAGTAGTAGTAGTAATAGTAGTAGTAGTAGTAGTAGTAGTAGTAGTAGTAGTAGTAGTCGTGGCCCCATATGCATGCCCTTCGTGGCCCCGTTTCTGCCCTCAGCGGCCCCGTCGATGCCCCTGTCGCTGGAGTGACTGGCGCAAGCCATGGCGCAAGCTGAATCGCCACTCACAGCGCCAATCGTCGTCCTCCCTCCTTCTTGCCCCTCCCCTCACTTCCTCCGATCCCTTCGTCCTCATTCTCTCCCGTTATCTGTTACCCTTCGTCTTCAAGGGCTTCACCAACCACACGTGGCAGGGAATGAGTATACAACCCCCAAAAGGGGGTACGATAGAAGACGAAGAGGGCGGGTATCCAGGGTTTGGGATATGCATATTGAGTGACACGCGAACAGATAAGAGCGATCATTCTTAAACTGATTGTTCCCAACCATCCTGTGGTGTTGGGTCCTCGTTTTGAAGAGACGGTGCCCGCGTCCTCTCCTCCTCTTCCCCCTCCTCCCTCCTCCCCCTCCTTGCCTCTGCTCTCGGCACACCTCTCACGCGTTTCGTAGCCCCATAGGGAGCTCCACCGAAGGCCCCAGTGGGGGTGTCCACATGCGGTTCCCCCACCCAGGGCAGCGTTTCGTGCCCCATAGGGAGCTCCACCGAAGGCCCCAGTGGGGGTGTCCACATGCGGTTCCCCCACCCAGGGCAGCGTTCGTGGCCCCATAGGGAGCTCCACCGAAGGCCCCAGTGGGGGTGTCCACATGCGGTTCCCCCACCCAGGGCAGCGTTTCGTGGCACCCATAGGGAGCTCCACCGAAGGCCCCAGTGGGGGTGTCCACATGCGGTTCCCCCACCCAGGGCAGCGCTTTCGTGGCCCCATAGGGAGCTCCACCGAAGGCCCCAGTGGGGGTGTCCACATGCGGTTCCCCCACCCAGGGCAGCGTTTCGTAGCCCCAGAGGGAGCTCCACCGAAGGCCCCAGTGGGGGTGTCCACATGCGGTTCCCCCACCCAGGGCAGCGTTTCGTGGCCCCATAGGGAGCTCCACCGAAGGCCCCAGTGGGGGTGTCCACATGCGGTTCCCCCACCCAGGGCAGCGTTTCGTGGCCCCATAGGGAGCTCCACCGAAGGCCCCAGTGGGGGTGTCCACATGCGGTTCCCCCACCCAGGGCAGCGTTTCGTAGCCCCATAGGGAGCTCCACCGAAGGCCCCAGTGGGGGTGTTCGCATGCGGTTCCCCCACCCAGGGCAGCGGTTCGTGGCCCCATAGGGAGCTCCACCGAAGGCCCCAGTGGGGGTGTTCGCATGCGGTTCCCCCACCCAGGGCAGCGTTTCGTGGCCCCATAGGGAGCTCCACCGAGGGCCCCAGTGGGGGTGTTCGCATGCGGTTCCCCCACCCAGGGCAGCGTTTCGTAGCCCCATAGGGAGCTCCACCGATGGCCCCAGTGGGGGTGTTCGCATGCGGTTCCCCCACCCAGGGCAGCGTTTCGTGGCCCCATAGGGAGCTCCACCGAAGGCCCCAGTGGGGTTGTTCGCATGCGGTTCCCCCACCCAGGGCAGCGTTTCGTAGCCCCATAGGGAGCTCCACCGAAGGCCCCAGTGGGGGTGTTCGCATGCGGTTCCCCCACCAGGGCAGCGTTTCGTGGCCCCATAGGGAGCTCCACCGAAGGCCCCAGTGGGGGTGTTCGCATGCGGTTCCCCCACCCAGGGCAGCGTTTCGTAGCCCCATAGGGAGCTCCACCGAAGGCCCCAGTGGGGGTTTTCGCATGCGGTTCCCCACCCAGGGCAGCGCTTCGTGGCCCCATAGGGAGCTCCACCGAAGGCCCCAGTGGGGGTGTTCGCATGCGGTTCCCCCACCCAGGGCAGCGTTTCGTAGCCCCATAGGGAGCTCCACCGAAGGCCCCAGTGGGGGTGTTCGCATGCGGTTCCCCCACCCAGGGCAGCAGCGTTTCGTGGCCCCATAGGGAGCTCCACCGAAGGCCCCAGTGGGGGTGTTCGCATGCGGTTCCCCCACCCAGGGCAGCGTTTCGTAGCCCCATAGGGAGCTCCACCGTAGGCCCCAGTGGGGCTGCCCTCGTGCGGTTCCCCCACCCAGGGCAGCGTTTCGTAGCCCCAGAGGGAGCTCCACCGTAGGCCCCAGTGGGGGTGCCCGCATGCGGTTCCCCCACCAAGGGCAGCGTTTCGTGGCCCCACAGGGAGCTTCACCGAAGGCCCCAGAGGGGCTGCCTGCATGCGGTTCCCCCACCCAGGGCAGCGTTTCGTAGCCCCATAGGGAGCTCCACCGAAGGCCCCAGTGGGGGTGTTCGCATGCGTCTCCACTACCCAGAGGTAGCGCCGCCGAAAACGATATTCACACTTGCGGTATTCACAGTTGCATATGTTGGGTCCTTCGCCAGGCTAATTTTTT
>CAUYUJ010020026.1:365430-385430 GCA_963575745.1 Prorocentrum cordatum
TAGTAGTAATAGTAGTAGGAGTAGTAGTAGTAGTGGTAGTAGTAGTAGTAGCAGTAGTAGTAAAAGTAGTAGTAGTAGTAGTAGTAGTAGTAGTAGTAGTAGTAGTAGTAGTAGTAGTAGTAGTAGTAGTAATTGAACCCTTATTTTCGAAAAAAATAAAAATATTGTTGATCCCCCCCGTCCGGTGCACGTTGTTTTTGTTCGATTGAAGTGCCCTTCCCGGGGCTCGCACTATGTTTTTTATCATGGAAAATCTTGAGGGTCAAACTGCGTTGTTGGCCCCTGGTTTACAACAACAGAGGCTCCCGCCTGATACTTCCTCACAATCTGGTCAAGAATCGCGCTCTCGCTTCGGTTTTCATCGCAATTTACCACCGAATCGCGGCTCCCGCCAGATACTTCCTCACATTTTTTCCAGATGCCGCTCCTCGACACTCAGGAATCGCGCTCCCGCTACATATTGCCTTGCGGTTCAAGCAGAATTTACGTTTCAACGACCCGCCCGCTCGACCCGCCCGCCTAGGCCTGCCCGCCCGACCCGTCCGTTACGGACTGCAGTCGCCGCTCGCTGCCCTTCGCCCGCCTTCGATGCCCCTCGCTGCCCGTACTGGTTCCGCGGTCGCCTTCGCTCGCTGCCCTTCGTGGCTCCGTTGCTGCCCTCACTGTCCCCGTCGCTGCCCACTGTGGCCCCGCAATATATGCCCTTCGTGGCCCCCGCTCGCAGTCGCCCGTCGTGGCCCCATACGCATGCCCTTCGTAGCCCCGCTGTCGCCCTTCGTGGCCCCGTCGCTGCCCTTGGTGGCCCTTTGCTGCCCTCAGTGGCCCCGCTGTCGCCCTTTGTGGCCCCATATACAAATGCCCTTCGTGGCCCCCGCTCGTTCGCGCCCGTCGTGGCCCCATATGCATGCCCTTCGTGGCCCCGTTTCTGCCCTCAGCGGCCCCGTCGCTGCCCCTGTCGCTGGAGTGACTGGCGCAAGCCATGGCGCAAGCTGAATCGCCACTCACAGCGCCAATCGTCGTCCTCCCTCCTTCTTGCCCCTCCCCTCACTTCCCCCGATCCCTTCGTCCTCATTCTCTCCCGTTATCTGTTACCCTTCGTCTTCAAGGGCTTCACCAACCACACGTGGCAGGGAATGAGTATACACCCCCCAAAAAGGGGTACGATAGAAGACGAAGAGGGTGGGTATCCAGGGTTTGGGATCTGCATATTGAGTGACACGCGAACAGATAAGAGCGATCATTCTTAAACTGATTGTTGTTTTTGTTGTTGTTGTTGTCGTAGTCGTCTCAGTACTTGTAGTATTCGTAGTAGTAGTCGTATTCGTAGTCTTCGTAGTATTCGTAGCATTCGTATTCGTATTCGTATTCGTATTCGTAGTAGTAGTAGTAGTAGTAGTAGTAGTAGTAGTAGTAGTAGTAGTAGAGGTAGTAGCGGTAGTAGAGGTAGTAGTAGTAGTAGTAGTAGTAGTAGTAGTAGTAGTCGTAGTAATAGTAGCAGTAGGATTGGTAGTAGTAGTAGTAGTAGTAGTAGTAGTAGTAGTAGTAGTCGTAGGAGTAGTGGTGGTGGTAGTAGTAGTAGTAGTAGTAGTCTTAGTAGTAGTAGTTGTAGTAGCAGTAGTAGTAGTAGTAGTAGTAGTAGTAATAGTAGTAGTCGTCGTAGTCGTGGTAGTAGTAGTAGTAGTAGTAGTAGTAGTAGTCGTAGTAGTAGTAGTAGTAGTAGTAGTAGTAGTAGTAGTAGTAGTGGTTGTAGTAGTAGTAGTAGTAGTAGTAGTAGAAGTAGTAGTAGTAGTAGTCGTAGTAGTAGTATTAATAGTAGTGGCAGCCGTAGTAGTAGTAGTATAGAGTAGTAGTAGACGTAGTAGTAGTAGTAGTTGTAGTAGTAGTAGTAGTGCCGTGGTAGTGGTATAGTAGTGGTAGTGCTATGGTAGTGGTAGTGGTAGTAGCAGTAGTAGTAGTAGTTAGTAGTAGTAGTAGTTAGTAGTAGGAGTCGTAGAGCAATACAGTAGTAGTAGTAGTTAGTAAGTGTAGTAGTTAGTACTAGTACTAGTAGTGAGTAGTAGTAGTATAGTAGTAGTAGTAGTAGTAGTAGTAGTAGTCTGGTAGTTGTAGTAGTAGTAGTAGTAGCAATAGTATTAGTAGTAGTAGTCGTCGTAGTTAGTAGTAGTAGTAGAAGTTAAGTAGTAGTAGTAGTCGTAGTAGTAGTAGTAGTTTGTAGTAGTAGTTAGTAGTAATAGTAGTAGTATAGTAGTAGTAGTAGTAGTCGTAGTCGTAGTCGTAGTCGTAGTAGTAGGCATAGTAGTAGTAGTCGTAGTAGTAGTAGTAGTAGTAGTAGTAGTAGTAGTCGTAGTAGTAGTAGTAGTAGTAGTAGTAGTAGTAGTAGTAGTAGTAGTAGTAGTCTAAGTAGTAGTAGTAGTAGTAGCAGTAGTAGTAGTAGTAGTAGTAGTAGTAGTAGTAGTAGTAGTAGTACTAGTAGTAGTAGTAGAAATAGTAGTAGTATTAGTAATAGAAGCAGTATCACTATTCGTTTTATTATGTCAGAGTGGGGGGGTCGAACGGTCTTCCATTATCCTTGGGTGCGTGGCTCAATAAGGAATTCGTGGTGAGAAGTCTGCTTATTGCGCTGTTGAGTGTTAATTACTAAACAATTATTATTGTTGGACCCACTTGGGCGCTTTGGCGCTCTCGCCTAGGCGCCGGCTACATTTTCATTGACAGTGAGGCTCGCGCTCGAGCGGTTTGGGGGGGCGCCAAAACCGGCCCCCAAACAACAACAACGCTCCCGCTCGAGACTTCCTCCTTTTTTACTCAGGGCCGGTGCTCTTTCTCGCCGCCGAAAGCTGCCGTCCCAACAAATCTAGCGCTCCCGCTCGAAACTTCCTCTCGTCTTACCTTGGACTGGCGCGCTACTCTTTCTCTCATCGGCGCCGCCCCCACCAACAACAACGCTCCCGCTCGAGACCTCCTCCTTTTTTACTCAAGGCGGTGCTCCTCCTCGCCGCCGAAAACCTCCGTCCCGACAAAACCAATGCTCCCGCCCGAGACTTCCTCCCGTTTATCCTGGACTGGCAACCTACTCTCTTTTGAGTTAGCGCCGCTCCCAACGAAAAACATCGCTCCCGCTCGAGGTTTCCTCCCTTTTTCCTCAGGGCGGTGCTGTTCCTCGCCGCCGACAGCCCCGTCCCGACAAAACTACGGTTCCCGCTCGAGGCGTCTTCCCGTTGATACTCAAGGCGGTGCTCCTCCTCGCCGCCGAAAACAGCTGTCCCGACAAAACCAACGCTGACGCCCGAGACTTCCTCCCGTTGTACGCTGGAGCAGCGCTCTACTCTCTTTAGCATTGGCGCCGCCCCCAGCAACAATAGCGGCCCTGCTCGAGACTTTCTTCCTTTCTATTCAAGACCAGGTGCTTGCCTCGCCGCCGACAGCCCCCATCCCCACCACGGCTATCCTGTCGCTCGATACTTCCTGGTGCTTTACCCTTGGCTGGGGCTCCACTGGCGGTCTTGTGCAAGGCGAGGGCATGCGTTCTCGAGGCGGGAAATGCTCAAACTCCTCAAAAAGGAAATGCTTGTAAGACCTCATTGGGCGGGAGATCTGGGAATGGGAATAACGGGCCCCGCTATAGAACAATAGTCCCCCATGATGGGGATGGTTATCATGATGGTCGCATGCTTCGTGTCGAAACATCGCGCGTGAGGGTAAAATGATTGCTGTTGTTGTAAAAAGTGTTGTTGTCGTTTGTTGTCGTCGTCGTCGTCCCACCCACGACCCACCCGCGACCGGCCCCGCGACCGGCCCCGCGACCGGCCCCGCGACCGGCCCCGCGACCGGCCCCGCGACCCACCCCGCGACGCACCCGCGACCCACCCGCGACCCACCCCGCGACCCACCCCGCGACCCACCCGCGACCCACCCCACGACCTACATTCAAGGGGGGAAAAACCACCCGGACCCGACAATTGACGTTTACTAAAGGGCCCTAGGCGTTGACTAAACAGCCCTGCCCTGTTCGATTCATTCCTTGTGTGCGTTTACTAAACGGCTTCGCTTCTCGGGGTGATTATTATGGGTGGACTTTCTGCCCTCTACACGCGCGACCCACCCGCGACTCAACAGCGACCCACCCGCGACCCATTTCCGATGGCGTTGTGCGCCCATAAAAATAGTTAAGTACGGTCGGGGCGTTGACCTAAGGAACCCTAAATAAGGAACGAGGCCCCTTGTAGCAAAAGGTAAGCTTCGATTTTCCACGAAACAACCTCAGGAAAACCCTAGGCAAACTGTAAAACAATCCAGGAACACCAAGCCCCTCCCCATCGAAAAGGGTTCCTTCTTCAGCGCCCCGACTGTATGACAGATGAGGGAATGGGGTGCAAGTCCAGATCCAGATTCCACGAGATACACCCGCCGACGTGATTTTTTTCCCATCCGTGGCCGCAACGGCTTCGATCGCTTTCCTGGGCGACCGTCGTCCCGGATCCATCTTTCGTGGCCCCGGGGCCGAAGATCTGGGGCCTCGGGCGCCTGGAGATCTCAGTGGGCTCTCGCGCTCGGTGGCAGGTCACGGGAGCCTCCCTCGGCGGTGGACAAACCTCTCTTGAGTAGCACCCTTTAATGAAAACGGCCCAGGGCCGGAACCGACGGACCTGGAGCCGCAAACATGACGGCCGCGACGCCCTCTCGCGAACCGAAGACGGCCAATTCGCTGATCGACGTGTCAGGATAGGAGGTGTATCGACCTCCGAGTATGTCCTTCTTCGGCCCACGGCTTTGTTTTTGTTCCCCGATGCGTGGGATGTCTGGGGCCGCGCCCGTCGACCTGGCGAGGACGTCCTCCGATTCCCGCGCCATCCTGTTGGCTCTTGCGAATCGACGCTTGCCGACGCCAGGGCGAGGGAGCTCGACACTCAACCTGCGCCTCCCCGTCGAAATGAATTATCGGACGCTCGCGCAAGCTGAAGCACTCCAAACCCCGGAATTGCGAAGATATGCGTGAGCGTTTTTCTCAGTCGGCGTTTCGACATTGGGCGGAAGGGGGGAGGGAGGGGGGGGGTCTGGCTCTGGACCCCTGCTTAATGCGACTGTTCGGAACCGCGCGTCCCCTGGGGGGCGACTCTACATGCTTGAAACAAGCTCCCAAAACCCGGAATTGCGAAGACATGCCAGGCTCGCATGTTTTGCGACCGAGCTAGTGGAACGAACAATGACATAAACATAACAACTCGGAGGTCCGCGCGGATTTCTCGGACCGGCACTGGGCCCCCCTGGCACCGCCTCCAGTGCCGCCCCTGGCGCGCTCCGCGCGCCGGGGAGGGGGGCCAGCGCCGATCCGAAAAATCCGTGCGGAACTCCGAGTTGTTCTGTTCATGCCCGCTTTTGCTTCCCTGCGATCTCGGACACGCCCCAGTTGGCCTTCGCCTGCTCACTTCCCCCCCCTCTCGCCGCCCATCCGATGGTGCGTGGGAACGCAGGACACGGAGATCAGAAGAATGCCCTCCGCATCGTCTCCAGTTTTTTTTGCAACCAGCTCCCGCTCGCGTCTGCTGCGCCGCCCCCGGGGCGGAGGGCAGTCCGCGAGACGCGCCTGCGGGCTGGGAGCGCCCATGCAGTTCGGCATCACGAGGTGGGGACCGCCCGAGGCAAATCACTTCTTCTTCTTCTTCTTCTTCTGCGGGCCCAGGGCCTCGACCGTCCGGGAGCCCCGTCGAAAGGGACCCACCAAAAACCACACTGGTGCCCTGCTCCGTGTGCCTCTTGGGCTTGGCTTAATGGGGGGGTCACAAATGGGGGGGTCAGAAACGGTCCCCTTTCGTGCCCCTTTCGGGCCCCTCTGGAGTCCCAGGGGGCTCGTTTAGGTACCGTTTGGGTACCTTTTCGGACCACCCTCGCCGCTCCCCTATTTATGACCCCTCCATTACGCGACGCCCAAGCCTCTGTGAGGGGCGCGCGCCCGGCTCGAAGATGCCGCAACAGCATCCTGCAGAGCAGCGAATTCCTGAGAGGTATGGTCAGGTCGGGCCTGTCCCCCTACAGCCCGATTTTGGGCGAAAAATTAAAAATAGTAAAACAACCCTAAACTATCCAAAGATGGTCAAAACCAGACTATTTTGAACAATTTTTGAATACCCCCCCTGTAGAGGGACAGGCCCGACTTACCGGTATGGCCAGAAAGTGCTACCAAGAGCCTTCCGAGCGCGCGCGTCGCCTGTCCGTGGCCGGCGACGGGGCGGCGACGGCAGCTACATGGCCGCCAGACCCACAGACAGGCCCAGACGACGGTCGGCGACGGCGGCTGCACAGCCGCCAGACCGACAGACAGGCCTAATTCCTTAGAACAGGAATAATAAACCCTAAGTGCAAACACCGCGTGGGGAATACATACATACCCGAGACAGAATAAAATCCTTCAAGAACACGAGACCCTCCGCCGGCCCAAACTGAAGAACCTTCGAGGGCACCCTCCTCCAGGATGCACGAGCACCTCCACGAGGCACGAAGAACACTGGGGGTTCCCCTCCCCGAGCCGACCTTGATCTCCTACCTCCCCAGACGTCCGACGCCTCGATTTTTCGAGACACGGGCCCCCGACCTCCCGACCACCTCCCCGGGACCAATCTTGCGTCCTGACTTGTTTTTTGCCGGTCCCGAGGCCCAGCGAGGGCCCCGAGAGGCCGAAAGCGACGAAAACCTCCGCCTCGACTTCTTCGAGCCGCCCGATGCCCTGCCTCGGCCCGACTGCCTGCTCGGGTGCTGCGAGCCTCGAACCCTGCCCGGCAGCACGGCGGCGGCGGCAAGGCTCCCGCTGGCGCTCGGCGAGCTGCTGCCCCCGGGCGCGCAGGCGCGCCTCCCGGGCCGCCGCGTCCTCCTCTCCGCGGGGGGTGCGGCGGGGGCCGTGGCCCCCGGCCGCGGCCGAGTGGGCCCGCAGCGCTCGCGGCATGGGACGGCGACGGCGACGACGACGACGGCGGCGACGGCGAAGGCGACGGCGACGACGACGACGCCAGCGACGACGGCGAAGGCGACGACGACGGCGACGACGGAGGAGGAGATGGAGGAGGAGGAGGAGGAGGAGGAGGAGGAGGAGGAGGAGGAGGAGGAGGAGGAGGAGGAGGAGGAGAAGGAAGAGGAGGAGGAGGAGGAGGAGGAGGAGGAGGAGGAGGAGGAGGAGGAGCGAGGAGACGAGGAACGAGGAGCGAGGAGGAGGAGGAGGAGGAGGAGGAGGAGGAGGAGGAGGAGGAGGAAGAGGAAGAGGAGGAGAAGGAGGAGGAGGAGGAGGAAGGCACCTGGATCTCTGGGCGCGGAAGGCTTTGGGTTCTCGCCGGCCTCACATAAGGAAGGGGGCAACCGCGTCCAAATCGCAGACACGCTTTTATGCGAATCTCGGTGCCATCTGCGACAGGCGGGCCTCCACCACACACATCTATTGAGGCTGTCCAGGTCCGACGTGACGACAGTGGCGTGATCTGTGGCAGAAAATAGCCCGAGGTTTGTGGAAGATGCGACAACCATGGAGATCGAATTTCGACGCCTCGTGCGGCAGATCGTCGACCGCCTCCAGATATTTGTTGACATCGTAAAAATTTGGAGCGATCGCGCGCAGCCTCGTCGCGCGTGCTGGAATTCGCACGTGGGCAGAACAATGCGATCACTGGTATTGTTCGTTTGGACAATCTGTTCAGCATTTTCCAGAAACGAGGGACACACAAATAAAAACACACACACAAATATCCTGGGATACCGAATCTGCTTTTCGACCACATTTTTCCGGAGCTTCGGCTTCCACCCCGCTTCTCATGTTTTCCCGTATTTCCCTGGAAACCGATGCTCATTTGTGTCTTGGCTGCCCCGGTGCGCAGCACGCAACATGCTCGGGACCGGCCACGAGGGGGGTGTCCAAGAGGGGGGGTGCAAATCATGACCGGCGGCATGTGCGCGGCCCAGCGGGGGGGCCAGGGACGTAATGAGATAAGAAGAGGCGCCATGAGATCTGGGGAAACATCACGGCCCCCGCCATGATATCCACCCCCCCCCAGTCATCACCCCCCTCTGTTCCGCCCCCGACGTGCGGCGTGCTGACACGGAGCGCAGCACGCGCACTGACGACGCATAGGTCTGGCGCGATGCCTTCGCCACAGCGTGGGCCCACACGCGCCGACCCGACAGGCAGCGTGCCAACACGCACGTTGCGCTTCAACGCGGGGCGTGTCGCGTGCTTCTCAACGCAGGCGCGCCAAGGCAGCTCAGATTCGTGCCCGTGTCTAACTGTTTCCCCCCTCGGGGAGCAACGGGTAAGGGGCAACGGTAGGGGGATAGGCACATTGTTTTAACTCGGGACGCGTCGCGCTTTTCTCAACGCAGGCGTGCCAAGGCAGATCAGATTTGCGTCTGTGCCCAACTGCTCCCTCCTCGAGGGGCAACGGGTAAGGGGATAGGCACAGAGGCGGCTGCATCGACCGGGAATCGGCGATACCTCGCCGGTGGATCGGCGATGAGCCCCCCGATAATTGGTGCATCCGCACCTTCCTGGGCGGGGTGTGGCCATCGGGCCCCCATCGGCGATCAGTGGGCGATGGGGGGCGGATGTGTCCCCCCCCCCCTTGTGTCTCCCCCCCCCCTCTATCCTTGCCCCCCCCACTCTTGGGCTTCGGGGGACGTTCCGCGTTTCTCGGCACGGGCGTGCCAGAGCAGCCCAGAGGTGTCCGTGTCCAACCTGTCCCTCCTGGGCTTCGAGCCTTTTTCCTTTTCCCTCCTGGGCTTCGAGCCTTTTTCCTTTTCCCTCCTGGGCTTCGAGCTTTTTTTCTCTTCCCTCCTGGGCTTCGAGCTTTTTTTCTCTTTGCGTCCAAGCAAACATATCCTGGGCTTCGAGGCTTCTGAAGCATGCTGGCCGGGTCTTGCACGGGCGTCCGAATGATCTGCAGGCCTCGGGCCGTGCGGCCGGCTCTCCGTGGCGCTCTCTCGGTCCCCAGAGGTTTTTTTTTCTCCAGCAGCGCGCCAGAACCTCTCCGGTTCCTGTGTAGAAGGCCACAGCCCCTCCCCAGAATGACCACCTCGACAAGAGGGGCCGTTTAGTAAACGCACCCAGCGAAGGAATCGGACAGGGCAGGGCTGTTGGGTAAACGCCCAAGGCCGTCTAGCAAATGTCGATTCTCGCGCCCGGGTGGTTTTTCCTCCCTTGATCTTGTGCCACCTCTCTCAGTGAACGCGCCATGTGAAGGAGTAAGGCGAAATCAAGACGAGGATGCATTCGGGTGAGGATACATCAGAAATCCCTGAAACCCGGCGGCTCGGAAGGATGTGTCGGGCGTCGCGGCCTTCTCAGAAAGTCTCTCTCTTCGTCCTTGCCCCGCACGAATGAGTCCCTCCCGAGTGAATCGACACATGGGCCGCATGGGCAGCGGATGGGGCAACAAGGCTGGACGGAGAGGGCACACCTGTGTCTGACAAGCGCGACGGGGGCCCTGTGGCGCGGAGGAGGACGACCCGCAGAGGAGACGCGCCCAACTTGCCCGAGCGCGCCCTCCTCCTCCTCCTCCTCCTCCTCTTCCTCCTCCTCCTCCTCCTCCTCCTCCTCCTCCTCCTCGTCCTCGTCCTCGTCCTCGTCCTCCTCCTGTTCTGTTCCATGGCCATAAAAGGGATGATCCGCGGGCTGCTGCAGGCCAATCACAAGAAAAGACAAGCTAACCTGCCACAGAAGTCCTGGCCGTACTTCCCGTCCGTGCGCGCGTGGCACGAGGGGACAGACGAAACTCTCCAGCTTGGGTGCAAGGGAGGAGGTGGAGGGTCACATCGGGCGCGTCGGCACCGAGGACCTCGCCTCCCCCTTCCCGCTTCTGACAACAACGCAAAGCTCAGGAGGAGACTGCTTCGACTGCAGGCTGTGCCGATGAGCCTCTGAGATGCCATCGAGGGTCTCGTGTCCATCTGTGTGGCCCCGCGCCCTCCGGCCGCCTGAGGCCCCGCCCGTCCGCGCCCCGTCTCCCCAATTAGTGCTTTGCGCGGCCCGCCTAGCGCTTAACCGGAAGAGGCTCGCTCTCGACCCGCCGACCAAAATCATTTTGAGCGGTGGCGGCGACGGCGGCTGCGACGACGGCCCGGCGGCGACGAGCGCGGGCGCCGCTGGATCCTCTGCCGCCCGCGCGGCTCGCGCGGCCGCCTCCGCCGCGCGAGCGCGGGTCCGCACGCGCCGCTCCTTCGGAGGCTGCCGCCGCCGTCGGCGTCGGGATATTCGAGCGGAGAGGAGGAGGAGGAGGAGGAGGAGGAGGAGGAGGAGGAGGAGGAGGAGGATGAGGAGGATGAGGAGGAGGAGGACCAGTGTAAACCCAAGAGTCATCGACGATGTTGGAGTAAACCCTCCCTCCAAGCTCCCTCCTCGTAGGCCTCTACAACGGCTCATTTCCATTGAGGAGGAGACTGCCTCGTTGGAAGACACCCGTTTGAAGACCATGCAGCATGCCAAAGTATTGCTCTCGGGATTCCAACGCCACGGATCAACTTGACTGTTGCGTCTTGACGATCCTGAATCGTGCCAGAGCGCCATTCCTAGGATTTCAACACAAGAAACCAACGTAACTGTTGCACCCGCATAGTTCTGAATCCTACCAAAGCACAATGTTTCGTGAAACTCTTGAAAATGGTGTAAACGAATGTGCGCAGCGCTACAGCGAGAACCACATTTTGAAAAGGAGCCGGCCTCAATCCGTGAAGACCTTGAACATGTTCAAAAACGAATGTGCGCCGCGCTAAGGCGACAACCACATTTTGGAAACGACCCGCCATGAATCCGCAAAATCCTTGCAAGTTTCCAACTAAAGCGAGAACCACATCTTGAAAACCACTCGCCCTCAATCCGTGAAGACCTTCTAAAATGTTCAAAAACGAATGTGCGCCGCACTGAGGCGACAACCACAATTTGGAAACGACCCGCCCTGAATCCGTAAAACCCTTGCAAATTTTCAAAACGAATGTGCGCCGCGCTAAAGCGAGAACCACATTTTGAAAACCACTCGCCCTAAATCCGTAAAACTCTTGCAAATGCTTAAGACAAATGTGCGCCGCGCTAGGGCGACAACCACATTTTAGAAACGACCCGCCCTCAACCCGCAACACCCTTACACATTTTCTAAGCGCATGTGCGCCGCGCTAAGGCAAGAGCCACATTTTGAAAACCAACCGCCCTCCATCTGTGAAACGGTTGCCAATGATTAAGCTTCAGGGTCATAGCTGGTGAGGAAATCTCGCGCGACACGCCTGGTCCACCCTAACAACTTGCCTCGGGGTGGGACAGGGAGAAACGATTTATAAGGAAAAGGAATGGAGGAGGAGGAAATCATTGGGGACGGGCCCAGAAGCCGGGGGATCCATGATCCGACGAAAAGCCGGACGCGGCCGAATCCAACTTCTCCCGACAATGAGGGGAGAAAAAACGGCATACACATCAACTTTGGTAGGTCCGTGCGGATTTCTTGGATCTGGGCTAGAACCCCCTCCCTGGCGCGCGGATCGCGCCAGGGGCGGCGCTCCAGGGGTGGCGCCGGAGGCGCCGCCAGGGTGCCCCCGCGCGGATCCAAGAAATCCGCGCGGACCGTTTAAACTTTATATTTTTGCCGTTTCTTGTTCTTCGATGGGCTCGCGGGGTTCGCGTCGAAGCCTCCCTATTGAGCCCCCAGCATGCACGGTTTCCCTCGGGGCCGTAGGCGACCCGAGGAGGAGGGAGTGGAGGAAGAGGAGGAGAGGAGGAGGAGGAGGAGGAGGAGGAGGAAAAGGAGGAGAGAGGAGGGGGAGGGGGATGAGGAGATGGAGGGGAGATGGAGGAGGAGGATGAGGAAGAGGAGGGGGAGGGGGAGGAGGATATGGATGCGGAGATGGAGGAGGAGGATGAGGAAGAGGAGGGAGAGGGGGAGGAGATGGAGGAGGAGGTGGAGGAGGAGGGAGGAGGAGAAGGAGGGAGGAGGGGAGGAGGAGGAGGAGGAGGAGGAGGAGGAGGAGGAGGAGGAGGATGAGGAGGATGAGGAGGAGGAGGACCAGTGTAAACCCAAGAGTCATCGACGATGTTGGAGTAAACCCTCCCTCCAAGCTCCCTCCTCGTAGGCCTCTACAACGGCTCATTTCCATTGAGGAGGAGACTGCCTCGTTGGAAGACACCCGTTTGAAGACCATGCAGCATGCCAAAGTATTGCTCTCGGGATTCCAACGCCACGGATCAACTTGACTGTTGCGTCTTGACGATCCTGAATCGTGCCAGAGCGCCATTCCTAGGATTTCAACACAAGGAACCAACGTAACTGTTGCACCCGCATAGTTCTGAATCCTACCAAAGCACAATGTTTCGTGAAACTCTTGAAAATGGTGTAAACGAATGTGCGCAGCGCTACAGCGAGAACCACATTTTGAAAAGGAGCCGGCCTCAATCCGTGAAGACCTTGAACATGTTCAAAAACGAATGTGCGCCGCGCTAAGGCGACAACCACATTTTGGAAACGACCCGCCATGAATCCGCAAAATCCTTGCAAGTTTCCAACGAATGTGCGCCGCGCTAAAGCGAGAACCACATCTTGAAAACCACTCGCCCTCAATCCGTGAAGACCTTCTAAAATGTTCAAAAACGAATGTGCGCCGCACTGAGGCGACAACCACAATTTGGAAACGACCCGCCCTGAATCCGTAAAACCCTTGCAAGTTTTCAAAACGAATGTGCGCCGCGCTAAAGCGAGAACCACATTTTGAAAACCACTCGCCCTAAATCCGTAAAACTCTTGCAAATGCTTAAGACAAATGTGCGCCGCGCTAGGGCGACAACCACATTTTAGAAACGACCCGCCCTCAACCCGCAACACCCTTACACATTTTCTAAGCGCATGTGCGCCGCGCTAAGGCAAGAGCCACATTTTGAAAACCAACCGCCCTCCATCTGTGAAACGGTTGCCAATGATTAAGCTTCAGGGTCATAGCTGGTGAGGAAATCTCGCGCGACACGCCTGGTCCACCCTAACAACTTGCCTCGGGGTGGGACAGGGAGAAACGATTTATAAGGAAAAGGAATGGAGGAGGAGGAAATCATTGGGGACGGGCCCAGAAGCCGGGGGATCCATGATCCGACGAAAAGCCGGACGCGGCCGAATCCAACTTCTCCCGACAATGAGGGGAGAAAAAAACGGCATACACATCAACTTTGGTAGGTCCGTGCGGATTTCTTGGATCTGGGCTAGAACCCCCTCCCTGGCGCGCGGATCGCGCCAGGGGCGGCGCTCCAGGGGTGGCGCCGGAGGCGCCGCCAGGGTGCCCCCGCGCGGATCCAAGAAATCCGCGCGGACCGTTTAAACTTTATATTTTTGCCGTTTCTTGTTCTTCGATGGGCTCGCGGGGTTCGCGTCGAAGCCTCCCTATTGAGCCCCCAGCATGCACGGTTCCCCTCCCTATTGAGCCCTGAGAGGGCCGTAGGCGACCCGAGGAGGAGGAAGTGGAGGAAGAGGAGGAGGAGGAGGAGGAGGAGGAGGAGGAGGAGGAGGAGGAGGAGGAAAAGGATAAGGGAGAGGAGGGGGAGGGGGGGAGAGGAGAGGAGGAGGAGGAGGAGGATGAGGAAGAGGAGGGGGAGGGGGAGGAGGATATGGATGCGGAGATGGAGGAGGAGGATGAGAAGAGGAGGGAGGGGGGAGGAGATGGAGGAGGAGGTGGAGGAGGAGGGAGAGGAGGAAGGAGGGAGGAGGAGGAGGAGGAGGAGGTAGGAGGAGGAGGAGGAGGAGGAGGAGAGGAGGAGAGAGGAGGAGAGGAGGGGAGGGGAGGAGGAGGAGGGAGTGGAGGAAGAGGAAGAGGAGGAGGCGGACGGGTCGGCCAAGCCCTTCGGAGAAACCACCCTCCACCCCAGCCCCAGCTGCGACAGGAAACTCGCTCGCGGCCGGGGGCGGAGCCGCCCCCTCGCGTGCGCCAGAACCGGGGCGCGGCCCGCCGTGGCCCCGGGGGGCCACGGGCCCAGACCGCCAGGCCGCCTCGCTCGCCGCGGCGCTCGCCGCGGCGCTCTCCGTGGCGCTGGGCGCGCCGCGCGGCTGGCGCGGCCCGGCGGTGCGCGGCGCCGTGCGGCCGCGGCCGCCTCCGAGGCCGCGGCCGCGGCTTGCCGCCGTCGATCGCCGCCGCTGCCTGCGTCGCCGCGCCGATCGGAGATCCAAGGTCGAGGGCTTCGGGGGCTGCGCTGCGCTGTCAGGGCCTCCCGGAGGCTCCTCGTGAAGTGAGGATGCGCGGCAAGGGTGCAAGGGCCTTGAAGGGCCACGTTTGTGTTTCTCGAGCTTGCTTGGCCAGCGGAGAGTCGCGAAGGGTGGGCCCAAGGGGCAAGGATGCAAGGGGCAGCCTACTTGCTATGCGGGCTGACTGTCCTCCAGCGTCTCGACCAGATTCCGCCGTTCGGCGAGGTCGAGGCCTCTCGGGGGCCCGAGGCGGGTGAGTTCCTTCTTTCGCTTTATATCAGAAGGGGAACGGCAACTGCTTAATCCGACTACACGCAAGAAAAACCCTGGGTAAGAGTGACCTTTGATGCGCGGGGGCCGCGGGGGGGCCAAACACAAGCGCGCACGACGCCACTGCCGCCTCGCGTTGGGCGATCGGGGGACCCCGGTGGCCCCGCACCAAAGGCCACTCCGACGAAGGGTCACTCTTACGTGTACTCGATTGATTTTCCCCACCTTGTCGCCCCCCCCCCGTCCCGTTCGAGGCCGCTACTGGGTCTCTTCCGGGGCTTACTAGCCCCACGTCCGCTCGAGGTGGCAGCGCACTCGCACACAGAAGCTTGCCGGCGGGGTCTCCTCGGGAGTCCCGACCTGAGCCGCAAGGAGCGCATGTTGTTGAACTCGATACGGGTACCGAACGTGCACATTCCAGTGCCCAACCAAGTCGCTCAGGAGGAGATGGAGGAGGAGGATGAGGAGGAGGAGGAGGAGGAGGAGGAGGAGGAGGAGGAGGAGGAGGGGAATGAGGAGGAGGAGGAGGAGGAGGAGGAGGAGGAGGAGGAGGAGGAGGAGGAGGAGGAGAATGAGGAGGAGGAGAGGAGGAGGAGGAGGAGGAGGAGGAGGAGGATGAGGAGGAGGGAGGGAGGAGGAGGGAGAGGAGGAGGAGGAGGAGGAGGGAGGAGGAGGAGGAGGAGGAGGAGGAGGAGGAGGAGGAGGAGGAGGAGGAGGAGGAGGAGGATAGGCCTTGCGTCATCGCGCAGGGCCTGCGCCTCCGCCCCTGGCGCGCTTAACCCTCGGGCAGGGTGAGCCCTCCAGCTCGCGGGTCCTGCGCCGCCAGCCCTACGAGTGGTAACTCTCTGCTCGACAAGAGGCCAGCTGCACCTCGAGCGAGGCCGCCCAGGCGCCGGCCTCCATCGCGAGGCTCCTCTCAAGCCTCGAAGCAGATTGCTGCGATCGGAAGTGGCAACGTGCCCATCGGCTCCCGCGTCGGCAGGCTCCCCAGCGGCATCGTTGGCCTTTCCATTCCAGCGGGTCCATCGGCCAACGCCGATGTCGCTCGAAGTCGCACGGGCCAAGGTCTGAAGGACCTCGGGGTCCGCAGGCTGCAAAGAGCTCCAGAAAGGGGCCCCAGAGGTGGGCTCCAGGGCCCGTATAGATAGCAGGACCCCTGGCCAAAACATCAATCGTCGATTGGGAGTATATGCGCAGCTGGAGAGGGGGGTACCTACTCGCTTGAACACGCACACACACATCTGCACAAGACTGCATTGGCGCTTCGCGCCATGAACCTTGGTCCTTGAGGCTTTGCTTATGTTGTTCGTGCGCGCCATCCCTAGGTGGCATTGGAAATTTGGCCCCTTCCCTGCGGTGGTCGTCCGTGGCCCTTCCCAGGCCTCCAGGGGCTCCCGAATGGCGCCGGGAGGAGGGCGAAGAATAAGGAGGGAGGGATTCTCGGGGAGCGAGGAGAGGGAAGCGGATGTGGGGGAGGACGAGCGTTGGAGCGGCAGAAAGAGGAGGAGGAGAAGGAGGAGGAGGACCCAGAGGAAGAGCAGGAGGAGGCAAAGGGATGGCGCCGTCGGGGGACGGCGAAAATTTTGGCTGCGCCGCACCGAGGAGCGCTGTCCAGAAGCCAATGGCTACGGCTTCTTATGCGCGTGCACGTTTACAGACATGTCATCGTACTTAGGCCCGCACATTGGCTTGCTCGTGGCTCAGATGCCCTGGTGCGCAATGCGAAGGAATGGCAAGCCACGCGAATGAATGCCAAGCAAACCGACGCAATATCAACCAATGCCGCAAAGTACAACGCAATGCACGCCGAGGATGTCATGTTGCAGCGGGTCGCAGCGGGGCACGCGAAAGTAAGCGGTTCTTAAGGACTGCACCGAATCCCGGGTTCGCAACATATTTCCAGGAAATGTGGTTGCGAACCCGGGATTCGGGTCAGTTTGGTGGAGAACGCTGTGTGGGCCTTGTTGGAGCCCTGGTGGGCCGGCTTGGGGCCCTCTCGAGCCGTCCTGGGGCCATCTTGAGCTGTGTTGGGGAGCCTGGGCCCTCTAGGGACCTCGGGGGCTACGTGGGGCCTCCCATGGCCTTCTTGGGCTTCTCTTGGGGGCCCTGTGAGGGCCTGTTGGGCCTCTTTTTGGCCCATGCGGGGCTTCCTTGGGTAGTCGGGCAATCCAGGCCGTCCAGAGGAAACTCTCTTGGGGGTCTCTTGGACCGTCTTGGGGAGATGCCAGAAGCCTTTTTGGCTGTTTCGGGCGCTGCTCAAGCCCGAACAGCGAATATGCTGAAAATGCACGTTTCCCTGGGGGGATGAAAGGATTTTTGTGTTCTGGGAGTCCTGTTCAAGGCCTCCTGGACCGTTTTGGAGGCCTCTAGAGGCCATCTGGGTCCTTCACGGAGCGCTCTTGTGCTGTCTTGGGTCTCTCTTCGGCCTCTCTGATCACCGCTCTGATCGCCTGGGGTCTGCTGGCAAGACCCGGGCAAGCGCCCTGGGAGGTCCAGGACGAGCTGGGGGATCTTTGGCAAGGTTATCGGGGGGGGGCATGGAAACCCCGGATCCTGGGGAAAGCATGCTACGCATGTAATGAAGTCAACGATGCAATCCCACCAGCCCGCTGGGCGTCGGTGGTTTAGGGCGTTTCCTCTTCCACCCCTCCCTCTTCCCCTTCGGGGAGGGGTCTATCACTGTTCCCTATTAATAAACACCCCCTCCCCCAGGCGACTGGGGGTCAACCAGGGACCATGACGACACCCCCCCACCATCCTTTGTAAAAAACAATACAACACACATTCTGCCTCCAAATTCGGAACATGCGCAGCCAACCCGATGCGGCCCCCCCAACCATCCCTGTCAAAAACAATACGGAGTACACTTGGCGGCGGCGGCGGCTGCGGCGGCTGCGGCGGCGGTGGCGGCGGCGGCGGCGGCTGCGGCTGCGGCGGCGGCGGCGGCGGCTGCGGCGGCGGCGGCGGCGGCGGTAGCGGTGGCGGCAGCGGCTGCGGCGGCGGTTTGGCAGCGGGGGGCGGCGGCGGCGGCGGCGGCGGAGGCGGCGGCGGCGGCGGCGGCGGCGGCGGCGGCGGATTGGCCCCAAGTAGCTGCCCATCCAAAGACGACTGCTGAATATGCTGAGGCTCGGGCCAGACTCGGGTGCTACGTATGTGTTGGGAGGGCGGGTGGGAGTGAGCGAGACGGCTTGCGGGCGGGGAGGGTGTCTTGACCCCTCCCCCTACCCCCTCCCCATGGGCCTGGACGGGAGGGGGGCGGGGTCAGAACGTACCTTTTCGCCCAAGTTGGCTCCAAGAGGGCCACAGCGAGCCCAAGATAGCACTCAATGGTACTGGTCTGGGCGCTGCGTGCTGGACCTCTTCTCTGTTGTTCACCCGAACGATCGCCCTTCCCGCCCGCTCGAGGTCGTCGAAGCCCGTGTACTTGGCCGACCCGTCCAACAAAAAGGTCCGACAAGGGTAGAGGGCAGAACAACCACCCTCATAACAAGCACCGCGGCAAAATATTCCGTAAACGCACCCAGGGCAGGGATCGAACAGGGCAGGGCTGCTTCGTAAACGCACGATGCTGTTTAATAAACGCCGACTGTGAGGGTCGGGGTGCTTTTCTTCCCTTGAAGGAGGCCCTTCTCGGGCTGCTGTTCCTCAGGCCGAACGTCGAACAAGCTCCCGGGATCAAGAACCACTTCTCGGGCAAACCTCTCGACCTGGACCGCACCTGATTCTCGAACCCGTCGTGCCATGCTCACTGAGCGCGCCGACGTGGTCTCTCCTCATCACCTCATTCGCAAAACACTCGTACACTCCATGCCAAAGTGTGCCGGGTGCCACGCTAAATCTCTGGCAACACTGCTCGTGATGAAGCCTATGCTGAAAGAGCCTGAGCTGCGGCCAGTGCACGTTAGGGACCAGACCTCTCGCACATCGCTGGTGGTGCGTACTTCGCGTGCTGGACTTCCTGGTGCACCACTTCTTGGCTCCCCTCCAGAAAATCGGGTGGCTTGGATGGGCTTCGGGGCCTCCCTGGAGACCCAAGGCGTGACGATCAGAACCCCGAGCAGCCACTGAGCACACCATCCCTCGGACCTGCATCGAGGAAACCTTCACCAGGTTAGCCTGGGCACCTCGATCGTCAATGAAGGGAGGAGGAAGTGGAGGAGGAGGAGGATCAGTGCAAACCCAAGACGCATCAACGATGATGCAATACAGTCTCCCTCCGATTTCCCTCTTCATACGTCCCTGCAAGAATTCGTGTTCATTTCGTGAAGTGCCCCATTGGAAAACAACCGTCTGATAATCCTCCATCGTGCCCAAACACCAGCCCTAGCGCGGGGAAACAAGATGACTCTTGCATCCTGGCAATCCTACATCGTGCCAGAAGGCCATTCCTGGGACTTCAATGCCGCGAGTCAGCGTGACTGTTCGGGCCTGACAACCCATCGATCGTGACAGAGTTCCACTCCCAGGACTTCAGTCGTACGAATCAAGACGAATGTGAGCGGCGCTTAGGCGAGACGCGGCCCACATGTTGAAAAAGACTTACCCTTCATCCGTGAAGCTCTTGCAAACGTTTCAAACACATGTGTACCGCGCTGAAGCGAGAGCCACATTTAAAACAATGGCCCACCCTCAATCCTTGAAGCTGTGGCAAACTTTTACAACGAATATACGCGGCGCAAGGGCGAGAACCACATTTTGAAAAGGGCCCACCCTCCATCCGGAAACTGTTGCACATTTCAACCTTCAGGATCATCAAGGGTGAGGAAGTTTCAGGCGAGACGCCCGGCCCGCCCCACCGACGAGCCTGGGGGTGCGACAGGGAGGACCTACTTGTCCGCCAATATGCCCTCGAGGAACGGGTTGGAGCGTCCTCGGATCCAAGTCCAATCCCCTGAAACCTCAGTCCTCAATCCTGAAGATTCTTGAGGACCGGGGGGACGTAAGGTGGGGTGGGGGCAGAGGTGGGGTTGGGAGGCGAATCGCTCTGAAGGGCCCCTGGAAGAAGGAAGCGTGAGCATCCAGCTGGGCTCATTCCGAGAAGAGAAAAAACATCAACATAAACTCTTGGCGCTCCACGCAAATTTCTTGGATCTGCGCTGGACCTCGCGCGCCAGGGGCGGCGCTGGAGGCGCCGCCGGAGGGCCCAGCGCGGATCCAAGAAATCCGCGCGGAGCGCCAACAATTTATGTTTATGGCCTTTTTTTCTTCTTCGAATCCAGATGGCCCACCTCGGGATAGACCCCGCTCCATGAACTGCACGTTTTCCCCTGGGGCCGTAGGCGACCCGGAAGGAGGAGGAGGAGGAGGAGGAGGAGGAGGAGGAGGAGGAGGAGGAGGAGGAGGAGGAGGAGGAGGAGGAGGAGGAGGAGGCGGAGGAGGAGGAGGAGGAGGAGGGAAGAGAGGAGGAGGAGGAGGAGGAGGAGGAGAGGAGGAGGAGGAGGAGGAGGAGGAGGAGGAGGAGGAGGAGGAGGAGGAGGAGGAGGAGGAGGAGGAGGAGGAGGAGGAGGAGGAGGAGGAGGAGGAGGAGGAGGAGGAGGAGGGGAGGAGGAGGAGGAG
>CAUYUJ010020026.1:387930-414486 GCA_963575745.1 Prorocentrum cordatum
CACTACCAGCAGCACAACCCACCCACCACCACCACCACAACCACCACACCACCACCACCACCACCAGCACCACCACCACAAACCACCGCCACAACCACAAACCACACCACCCACCACCAACCACCACCACACCACCACCAAACCACCACCACCACCACTACAACCCACCACCACCACCACCACCACAAACCACCACCACACCACCACCAAACCACCACCACTACCACCACCACCGCCACAACCACCACCACCACAACAAACCACCACACCACCACCACCACAACCACCACCACCGCCACCACCACCACCACAACCCACCACCACTACCACCGTCGTCCTCGTCGACGCTCCCCGCCACCGCCGCCCGCCGCCGCAGGCGCCGGCGCCGGCCCAGAAATGGAAATCGTCGTCCCCGCCGCCGTCGCCGCCGCCGACGCAAGCGCCGGCCCGAGGAGAGGGGTAGCAGGGAGGGGGAGGGGGGGGGGGTTCGAACCCCCCCCTGGGGGTTCGAACTCCCCCCCGCCTCCATCCAGGGGGGGGGGTCCGGTTTCACCCCCCTCCCTCCAATCGACCACAGAACGCGCTCTTTCATATATGTATATCTATACGTATATACATAGATGCATCACAAACATATTAGTCTTTACTTTATTCCAGCGTGTTTCATGCGTTTATTCGTATACCGTATTCTGTGCTCCATCTTCCCCCATATCCTGGGTGCGGGGATCTTGCTCCCCCGTAGTCGTTTCAGAACGAGCAATGTGGATGCCTCGAGCGAGGCGCTTGCTCCAGCACCCCAAGGGAGAGCCTCCATGGGGTATTGCACATGCCCGATCGCGCCCAGATTGTGGGGATGTCTCAGGCGGTTTGTCTGTTGGGATGGCTTGGACTTCGGAGCTTTCAGGGCAGAGTGCGAGGATGCCTCGGGCAAGACGCTGGTTTGAGCGACCGAAGGGGCAACCGCCAGGGGGTGCTGCACGGACCCGTTCGCGGCCAGACGGTAGGGATGTCGAGCGAGGCGCTCTTTGGTGTTTCTCTGCTTTCAAAGCAAATTGTGGGGATGTCTCGAGCGAGTCCGGCGAACCGCTTGTTTAGGCACCCAGGACCCTGCTCTCAAATCAGAGCGCCCAGCGCATCCCGATGTAACAACCATCGCATTTGGGCGCTGCAGGGTGGAGCGGCCAAGGATCGCCCAATCGCCACAAACGAATACTCTCCCAATAAGATGCCCACAAGCGGAAACGCCAAGAACCGAGATGCCCATACGCGGATCTCCGTGCCCATAAATTATCACTGGGGCACCTCCTTCTTCTATTCCCCCACCCCCCATCTCTCCAATTTCACTCATGCTCGGTCGCATTGAGGCTCGCTTGCACTCAGACTCACTCGCACTAAGGCTGGCACTCAGACTCGAAGGTAGGCAGACCCATCACTCAGGCACACTCCCTTTCAGATGCAGCCGTATTTGCTCAGCTGCTCTCACACTCAGGCTCAGACCCACACGCACTCACACTCAGACTCACACGCACACGCACACACGCACACACACACACACACACGCACACACGCACACACGCACACACAACCACACGCACACAGACACACACAGACACACACACACATGGACAACGACATACAGCCACACACACAGACACACACAGACACACATACACAGCCACACACACAGACACACACACAGCCACAGACACACACACACAGACACACACTGAGACGCACACAGAGACACACACAGAGACACACACAGTGACACACACACACAGACACACACACACACACAACGACACACTCACAAAGATACACACAGAAACACACACACAGGCACACACAGACACACTGACACACAGGCACACACAAACACGCAGACACACAACGACACACACAGACACACCCAGGGACACACAGCGGCATACAGACACACACCGACACACACAAGCACACACAGACACACACAAACACACTAACACACCGACACACACGGAAACATACACAGACACACACAGGCGCACACATAAACACACAGACAATCACACACATATACACGGACACACACAGAGACACACACACAGACACACACACAGGCACACAGAGACACAGAGCCCTGTCTGAGAGAAAGGAAAGGGAAGCTAGCAGTATCCAGATCACGGAGCACAATGGTGCGCACATCTTAGGCTCCAGAGTTAGGTGCAGGGAGTGTGGAGGATCCGCGCCGAGGAGGGAGTTGAATCGTTTCCTCGACACTCCCTGTGTGAAGGGTTTAATGAGAGACGTGGTGCTCTCGCCAGTGGGAACTCAGGTCTTTTTCGGCCGTGAGTTGCATGTGTCACACGCTATCGGAGTCCATCAGAGATTTGGGACTCCGATCTGTTTGCGATGCGGGTTCTATGCACAGAAAGGAGCAAGGAGCCTAATTCTTCCCTGCCAGGGCCGACCAACAGTTCATGGGAGACGGGCCCTGCGCAGGCTTCAGAAAGGTGAAGTACCAGCTGTGCGGTCAAGAGAGACCGACAGAGTTACAGCAGAGAATTAGAAACAGGTTGAGCCAATGGCTGGAACCAGAAAAAAAAGGCACGCGCACAGACACACACACAGCCACACACACACAGCCACACACACAGAGACACAGACACACAGACACACACACAGACACAACTACAGTCCCACACACAGACACACAAACACACACACACAGAGACACACACACCGACCCACACATAGACACACACAGACCCACACACAGACACACACACATGCGCACACAGGCACAAACTGAGACACACAATGAGACACCCACTGAGACACACACACAGAGACACACACAGAGACACACGCACACACACACCGACACACATAAACACACACAGAGACACACGGGCACACACAGACACGCAGGCACACACAGACACACACAGACATACACAGACAATCACACACAGGCATACGCAGACATACAGACACTCACAGACACACAGAGACACACACAGGCACACTGAAACAAACACAGACACACACATAGACACACATACAGACACACACACATATAGACACAGACACACACAGACACACACACAAACACACACAGACACACACAGGTACACACAGACACACGCAGACGCACACAGGCACACAGAGACACGCACAGACACACAGACACACAGACACGCACAGGCACACACACAGAGACACACCGACACAGACGCAGACACAGCCGCAGAAACACACAGACACACAGACACACACAGTTACGCACACGCACAAACACACACGGACACACAGGCACACACGGACACACACACAGACACACACACACAGACACATACACATATTCACTCATACTCAGACTCCTTCGCAGTCAGGCTCACCACCACAGACAACTCACATTCAGGCTCGCCCCATACTCAACTTGCGAGGATGCATTTAGCGAGGCGCGGGCTTCAGCGCCCCAAGGCCCGATGGGGGAGCCGCCAGAGTGTATTTCACGGGCCCCTTCGCGCCCAGATTGTAAGGATGGTTCAGGCGGTTTGCCTGTTCGGTGGCTTGGATTTCGGTGCTTTCAGAACAGAGTGTGAGGATGCTTCGAGCGGGGCGCTGGTGCCAGCAACCTAAGGGGTGGTCGCCAGGGAGTCTTGCACGGGCCCGATCGCGCCCAGACTGTGGGGATGTCGCAGACACACTCACACCTTCCCTCGCTTCTCCTCAGTCTGCGGCGAGCGAGGGGGGGAAGCGAGGAGGAGAAGACCTTCTCAGAAGGTTCGGAAGTCCCCCAGACTTCTGAGAAATTTTCCAAGCCTTCCCCGAAGACAGAAAAGAAAGCTTCTCAGACGGCGCCAGGGCTGCTGAGAAGTCCCGCCGCCTTCTGAGAAGACCTTCTCCCTCTCATTTCCCCCCGTCGCTCGCCGCCGACTCCGACGATTCATTCACAGTCAGACTCAATCGCTCATGTCGAAGCTTCTCGAGTGGGGCGCGGCCGACGAAAGTGGCCAAGGATGGACCGAGGAGGCAAGGATGCAAGGGTACCCTTGGGAAGGTTGCCCATCCTCACTATGCGGGTTGACTGAGCACTCAAACCTTCCCTCACTTCTCCTCCGACTCGTTCACAATCAGACTCGCTCACTCTCAGGCTCACTCTCCGGCCCGGATATCGCACAGGCCCGTGTGCACACGGAGTGTGTCGGGGGACCTCTCTGGCGGGTTCGCCCGTTTGGTGGCTTGGACTCCTGAGTTTTCAAAGAAAAGTGTGAAGATGTTTCGAGCGACGGCGGATGGACTGAAAGTTTCCACACGTGTTTCGCCAAGGCCTTGAGTCATCAAAGCACGTCGGACCAACATGTATATACCCCCTTCCCCCGAATGCAGAGCTGACGGGGGGCTGGGCGGTGGGCCGAAAGCCAGGCACAACATGTGGACACTTCACCTTTGGGTTTTTTTTTTGGGGGGGTGCGACGAAGCAAGGGCACTTCGCCATTGTGGCTGCTATCATGTGTTGCATCGCCTTACCGCCATGGGTGTGGACACCTCTTGTCCGGGCGCGGGAGGCGTTGGTTTCGGCCTCTCCAGCCGGGGAGCCTCCACGGGGTACAGTCGGGGCGTTGACCTAAGGAACCCTAAATCAGGAACGAGGCCCTTTTTTTCCATAAGTTAAACGTCGATCTCCCATCGAAAGCATAAGGAAAACCCGGGGCAAGCTGTGAAACACTTACGGAACACGGAGCCCCTCCGCAACAAAAAGGGTTTCTTCTTCAGCGACCCGACTGTATTGCACGTGCCCTTTCGCGCCCAGGTTGTGGCGCTGTTTTGAGCGGTCTGCCTGGTTGGTGGCCTGGGCTTCGGAGCTTTCCACGCAAATGGTGAGAGGATGTCTCGAGCGAGGCGCTGGCTTCACAGCACCCCGAAGGAGAGCCGCAAGGGGGTGCCGTGCGGGTCCGATCGCGCCCTGATTGTGGAGATCTCTCGAGTCGTTTGCCTGTTGGGATGGCTCGGGCCTCGGAGCTATCCGAACAGCAAAGTGTGGGGCTGCTTCAAGCGAGGCGCTGTTTCAGCGCCCCAAGGGGAAGCCGCCAGGAATATTGCAAGGGCCCGGTCGCGCCCAGATGGTGCGGATGTTTCACATTCGCTCAGGCCCACCCTCACTTCTCAGACCCACTCACGTTCGGACTCACTCACGCGGACCACTCACACTCCGGCCCGCTTCGCATTCATCTTGTCAGGTGTTTCGAGCGAGGCGCTGGTTCCACCGCCCCGAAGGTCAGCCGCCAGGGGATATTGCACGGGCCCGTTCGCGCCCAGATTGTGGGGATCTCTCACGCGGCTTGCCTGCTTGATGAGAACTGGTCCATGGGGAGGGTGTCGAGGTGTCCGGGGGCCCCCTGTTGCGCAAACAGCGAAATCCAGGCACGTCCACGCGAGTCACCTCGAGGAGGGTCGCCACCTCCTCCCCCGAGGAGAAAGGGGCATGACCCCTCAAGACGCCCCCCCCGCGCCAGAAGCACCCACAGCGCCTGAAAATCTCCTGCAGGCGACCCTCGCAGGAGCGTTGGGCAGTGATGTCAAGCCTGCTGCTGGGCTGGGCTCCTGGGCAAACGCACCAGGCCCCCAGTCCAGCAGGGCAGCCCGCAGGAATAGCCACAGCCACAGCACATACATAGGGTGGCAGAGGGTGGGTTGCGGCGCCGCCAGCTCTCCCTTCCTGTGGGCAGCGCAGCGCCGCGCGCTCCATGACGGAAAGCCTTCCCGTCCTGCGGGGGCTCTTCCTGTCACAGCGCTGCCTCCCGTCCTGCGGGAAGCTCGGCCTCGCTGCGGAGTGCCTCTCCCGTCCTGCGGGACATTCTCTCTGCTGCGGGGCGTCGCCCCGCTGCTGCGACGTGCTGAACACGGATCGGAGCATCCGCAGCGAGGAGCGCTCTCCACCGCACATCCCAGCCACCAACCAGCCAGCCAGCGAAGAGGAGGAAGACGGAGGCGAGCGGGAGGTGAGGCCGCTCGGGCGCGTGAGCCGCAGCCCCCTGTTGGAGGCACCCAGGCAGAGAGCTGCGCCTGCAACTCAAAGCGCCCGACGTCGCATTCTTTGAGGGCTGCCAAAAGGCTAAGAGGCCAGGAAGCGAAAAGGCACCCATTTGGCACCGGTCCACCTTGGGAGATTTTCCTGCCCCCAAAACCGCTGCGCGATTTCGGGGCTATGAAAATCTCCTGCAGGCTGCCCTCGCAGGAGCGTTGGGCAGTGATGTCAAGCCTGCTGCTGGGCTGGGCTCCTGGGCAAACGCACCAGGCCCAATGCACCCAGGGCCCAGCCAAGCAGCTGCCGAGGCAGACCCGCGTCTGAGATAACACCGGGCCCAATGCACAGACAAGGCGTTGCTTGGGAGATGCTTGGGCTGCGCGCGCGCGCGTAGAGAAGACGAGCTGTCTTCTGCGCGCGCTCAGGGTGGTGCACGTCCGCGGGCCACATCGCTGCGCGGCCGGCTTCGGCTCCGCTTGACCGTTTGCGCGGCCTCGCGCATCGCCTCCGCGCGCTTCCGCCGCGCCCGCGCCTGTCTGCGCGCGCTTCCGTTTGCCTGAACGCGTAGGCGCTGGCGCTATCATTTATGCTACTACGCGCCTTTGCGTGCCTCTGTGCGCTGCTCGGTATGCGCGAGTGTGCGCACTTCTGCATACTTCGGCGCGCTATTGCGCGCTATTCCGCGCGTCTGTGCGCTCCTTACGTTTCTGCGCGCGTCTCCGCGCTTTTGCGCCTGCCTGCGCGCTCTGAGTGTATCAGCGTGCTTCTTTTACTCTTCTGCGCGTCTGTGTTTGCTTCTGCGCGCATGTGCGCTTTTGCATGCTTCCCGCGTTCTGCGCGCCTGTCCGTGCTTCTGCGCGCCACCGCGCGTTCCAGCGCGCTCCATCGCGCTTTCGCGCGCCTCTGCGTACGCTTTCTGCGCGCCTGTGCATGTCTGCGCGCCGCAGCATACCTGTGCGTGCTTCCGCGCGTCTGCGCGCGCTCCTGCGCGCCTGCGCCCGCCTGCTTCCGCGTCCTCGGGCGCCCCTGTGCAATCGCGCATGCCTGCGCGCGCTTCCGCGCGCTGGTGCGCGTCAGCACGCTCGAATGCGTTTATGCTAGCCTCCGCGCGCTGTTGCGCGCCTGTGCGCGTGGTCGCGCTTCTGCGCGCTTGCGCGCGTTTCTGCGCCTCTGAGCGTTCTTGCGCACTTACGCCTGCGCGCCCTTCCGCGCGTGAGTGTTCAAGCGCCCTTGTGCGCTTCTGCACGTCTTGGCGCGCGAATCTGCGCGCCTGTGCGGGTTTACGCGCCCCTGTGTGCTCGCGCCTGCTTCTGCGCGCCACAGCGCGTGCCCGCTGCATGCCACGCTTCTGCGCCTCAGTATGCGTTTTGCGCGACCGCGGGCGTTTTAGCGCGGCCGTCCGCAACTCTGCTCGCGCTTTCGCGCGCCTGCGCACACGTTCGTCCGCCCGCGCCCCCGCGACACCTGCGCGGGCTTTTGCGCGCCTCTGCGCGTTCCTGCGCGCGTGCGCGTTCTATCTGCGCAGCTGTGTGTTTCTGCGCGCCTATGCAGGTTTGTGCGATTCTGCGCGTTTATATAGCGCTTCCGCGCCTGGGCGTGTGTTTCGCGCGCCTGCGGGCGTTTTAGCGCATCTCACGGCAACTCTGCGCGCCTCTGCGCACTCCTGCGCGCGCTACGCGCTTGCGGCATCGTCGCGGGACTTTACGCGTCTCTGCGCGTTTTTGCGAGCCTGCAAATGCTTTTTGCCCAGTTGGGCGCGTCTGCGCGCCTCTGCGTGCGCTTCAGCGCGCCTCTGCACGATCGCGCGCCTCTGGGACTCCTGTGCACCCGTCTTTGAGCGCGCGCCTGTGCGCGCTTTCACGCGCTTCTGCGTCTCCACACGCCTTTGCGCGTTCCAACGCGTCCTGCGCGTCTGCGCGTGTTTCTGCGCGCTTGCGCGTGCCTGCTCACCTCTGCGTGCGTGCGCGCGTTTACGCGGCCCTGCCCGCGTGCGCGCCTGCGCCCGCGCGCGCCTGCACGTTAGCGCGCGCGTCTACATGTCCGAGCGCGCCTCTGCGCACTTTTGCGCGTCTCTGCGCGCTTTTGCACGCTCGTGCGCGCGCTCAGCGCAGTTGCGCGTCTGTGTGCCCGTGTGCGCAGCGCCTGAACCTGCGCGCGCTTCACCGTGCGCACGCCTAAGTGCGCTTCCGCGTTTCTTCGCGCCTCTGCGCGCCTCCACGTGCGCTTGCGCGTGCCTGCGCAAGCACGTGTTCACGCGCTGAGTGCCGCCGCGCGCCGTCCCGCACTGCTGAATTGCACCCGGATCTCCCGTCTGGGCGCGTGAGCACAACATTGCGCTCGGATGGCCCGTCTGGGCGCGCGAGCGCGGAATCGTTTTTTCTTAGGAGGCTGTGCATTCGGGAAATGTGGTTTTCGCGGCCACCCCATCTCATTCGTTTTCTACGCGCGCAGGCCTGGGAGGCGGCGCCGCGCGTCTCGCGGTCCTCTTCCGGTTGGGGGTTGATCGTCCCCACGCAGCCGAGATCTGCGTCCTCCGTCGACGCTGCTCCTGTCTTCTATCGAGCGGGAAATTTCTGCAACCCTGTGACCCTCAGGGCCGCCTGTCTACAGCCGATTCGCGCGGAGCAACTTCAATCAGGCTGCCCATGCGGATCCACTTTTCGCGCCAGGGCGCCCGTCGTTGAGCAACCCTGTGACGCTCAGGTGCCGCTCTTCCTGTTCTGGTTGACGCGGAGCTGGGGGGGGGGAACCCCCTCTTGTTTCGTGGTTGGGCAAGCGCGGATCGCCCAGATCGGCGCCTGAAAACCATCGCCGTCCACGCGAGAACGCCCCGTCGTTCAGCCACCCGTCGTCGGGCTTGTCGGACTCCACTTCGGGATTGGTGCAAGCTCGCTTCAGCACTACTAGCAACCCTGTGACGCTCAGGTGCCGCTCTTCCCGTTCTGGTTGACGCGGAGCTGGGCGGGGGGAACCCCCTCTTGTTTCGTGGTTGTGCAAGCGCGGATCGCCCAGATCGGCGCCTGCAAACCATCGCCGTCCACGCGAGAACGCCCCGTCGTTCAGCCACCCGTCGTCGGGCTTGTCGGACTCCACTTCGGGATTGGTGCAAGCTCGCTTCAGCACTACTAGCAACCCTGTGACGCTCAGGTGCCGCCCTTCCACTTCAGGAGGGCGCGGAGCTGGCGGGCAACGCAGATGCGACTCGGGAGCGCGGATTTCCCATTTCCGCGGGCGGCCAAACCCATCAGCGACACCGACTTCGTTGGTCGGATTCCGCGTCGGATTCCCGCCGGCATGCTTGTGACCTTCAGCAACCCTGTGACGCTCAGGTGCCGCTCATTCCCTTCGGGATGATGCGGAGCAAGCGGGTAGCGAAAATCCTCATCTGGGTTCGCTGCTCGGGGGCGCAGGTGTTGGTTTCTGGGGGCGACCAACTCTACGCTGGCTTCGCGGCCGACGCCAGCTTCCTCATCAGGATTCGTGGCGCACGCCCCGTGCCGATTAGCAACCCTGTGACGCTCAGGTGCCGCTCATTCCTTTCGGGAGACGCGGAGCGGGCGGGTAGCGCAAATCCTCTTCTGGATTCGCTACGCGCAGGTGCCGATCTCACGTGTCGGCAGGCGGCCAACCCTATCGCGGTTGTGCCGTCTCGCGCCTTGCCGAACTCCTTTTCAGGATTCGTGCCTACGGGACTCGTAGCCGACAGCAACCCTGTGACGCTCAGGTGCCGCTCATTCCCTTCGGGATGTTGCGGAGCTGGTGGGTAGCGAAAATCCTCATCTGGTTTCGCTACTCAGGCGCGCGGATGTCATTCCGCGTACGACCAAACCGACGACAGCCGCACCTTCTTCGCGGCGACGCCAGCTTCTTCCTCAGGATTCGCACCAGCGCGCCGCCGGGCGATTAGCAACCCTGTGACGCTCAGGTGCCGCTCATTCCTTTCGGGATGGCGCGGAGCGGACGGGTAGCGGAAATCCTCTTCTGGATTCCCTACTCGCGGGTGCTTGTCGACAGGCGGCCATCCCCATTGCGGTTGTGCCGTCTCGCGCCTTGCCAAATTCCGTTTCAGGTTTCGTACCTGCCTGTTTCGTAGCCATCAGCAACCCTGTGACGCTCAGGTCCGCCCATTCCCTTCGGGATGGTGCGGAGCCGGCGGGTAGCGAAAATGCTCATCTGGTTTCGCTACTCGAGGCGCGGATGCTTGTTTCCGTGGGCGACCCCATCAGCTGTTGCGCTGGCTCGCGCCTTGTTCGGGGTCGCGCAGACAACCAAAGTCCTTTTCAGGTGCACCAGCGTGCGCTGTCCACGGTGGCAACCCTGTGACGCTCAGGTGCCGCTCATTCTATCCTGAACGGCGCGGAGCATTAAAAATTGGCCCTGTCGCCGGGTTCGGTCACATTGCGGGCAGCACGTTGCGCAGGATTCCCATCTTGAGTTGAAACGCCCAGGTGCCGCCCGCTCGGTTTGAGCGAACGGAGCGTGCGCAACGCCGCGGTTCACACAAACTTTCGGTCCATATCGTCAAGTGCGTGGAAGACAACGAGGTGGACCTTAGCGGCTGGCGCGTGCTGTTTCGGACCGACAACACGTGCGCGGTGCACTACACCAATGTGCGTTATGGCGCTATTCCAACTCTTGAAAGGCTTGCCGTGAAGCTGGAGGCGGCAGAGCGCCGCGCCTCTTGCTGGGCCCTTGCTGCGCACATCTCTGGCGTGGCGAACAGGGCGGCCGACCTCGGCTCTCGCGATGTACAGTTTTCCGCCCGGTGGAATTCTGACGTTTTCCGCGCAGCTTGTGTGAAGGATTCGGTTTTCCTCGACATCCTCTCTCGCACGGGCGTGTCTTTCACCTTGGATTTGTTTGCTGACAGGGCGGGTCTTACAGCCAAAGCCCCTTCTTGGCGTTCCCCTGAGCTGTCCGCCTTCGAAGCCACCCTGTCCGGTGAAATCATTTGGGCGCATCCGCCCAGAGAGCTGCTGAAAGCGACGCTTGAGTTTCTGAATTCGGCGTTGCGGAGCTCCGGTCCACCTCAGATTGTGCTTCTCTGTCCAGAAGACGCAGGGGCCCCATGGTTCCGGCCGAAATTACTCCAGCTTTGGCATCGGGTGCGCTCGTGGCCTGCCGTTCCGATTTATTCAGATTTCACTCGGGCTCTGCTTTCCGCAGCGGTCCGAAAACTGACTTGCCTTACTTGCTTCTTCAGAGCTGGGCGCCTAATCGGCGCAAGCGCAAGCGCTAGAAAAATCATCTCAGTCACGCTGATGTTCTAGTCGGTCTTGCCCTGGGAACGTCGCTGCATTCGGGCAGTCATGCCAACGCTGCCAGTCCTCGCAGCGTTTCCAGCATCAGTCCCCAGCAACCCATAGCACTCCACGCAGGCGTCCTCGGCTGAGACATTTCCCAGTATTCCGCCGGCGCTGCCTGTCGCCATGGCCGACGCAGTCCAGGCCGCCATCGCCGCCGCGCTGGAGCCCGCCGGTGCGATCCACTCAGCCATCTTGGCTGAGATCGGGAAGGCGTTTGAGCAGGGCCAGCCAGGCGAGCTGGCCATCGCCGCCGGTGCTGCCGCCGCTGTCAACACGCACGCCTGCGACTGCGTGGCCGCTGCTCTGAAGGACAAGGATTCCGAGGTTTACCAGCTGATCCAGTCCGAGTACGACCGGCGCGCTGACGAAACCTTCCCCTACAGGGCCAAACTGAGCCTGCTTACAGTCGCAGAGTGGGCTGCCGCCTGGCGCGATCTGGTTGTCGACTCGGACCAGGTTTCGTGGACCATGCAGGCGGTGGAGCACAACCCGGTCCTTGCCAACATCATGGCCCTTTCAGCAAGCAATCCCGCGAATTTGGAGCTTCAGGAGTTGAAGCGGGCTACAACGGCACGTTATGCGGCGAAGGTCTCTTGGAAGAAGCTGTGCCTGAGCACCCACGGCGGCTCCTGGGACAAGCTCAAGAATTTCCTCCTGGAGAAATCCGATTCGCCTCTCGAGAACGTGAAGGCGCTAGCCCGTTCGTTGCTCGTGCTGATCAACCTGATCGAACGCCGCTGCACTGTCGTGCAGTCGGCCAAGAAGAATGGCCCTGAGAAAGCTGCCGCCCAGAGGGCAGCGCTGATGGACACGATCTACCAGACGATCAAGCAATACAAGCGGCGCACGACCAAGACCAGTGCTTCGTCCACCCTTGAGCACGAGGTGCTGCTCCGGGATTTTGCGCAGGACATCATCCTGGGCGAGGCGGCGGCGGCATTCGGGGGGCCAATGTCACGTTCGCGTGAGGCGCCGGCTTCTTCGGGCACTCACGCAGCTACGTGTGACACTCCACCGCCGGCAAAGGTTCCCAGGCTCTCCGTCGCCTCCGATGGGCCGGCAGCCTCGGCCTCGCCAAACCCAAGTGGCGACAGGAAGCAGCTGGTGAACCGCCTGCTCCAGGAACTCCTTGGTCTCGTGCAGAAAAAGACGCCCCCCGGCAAACTCCAGTCGTGGATTGACAAGCAGTACCAGGCGGACGACAGTCGCAGCGCCATGATTGTGGTTCTGAGGGATCACGCTTGCAAGAACTGTCTGATGTCCGGAAAAGGCGTGGTCAAGCACACCCTGAAGCAATGCCGAGAGATGAAGAATCTGTGCGCGTTGCCGTGCACCAAGTGCACGGCCTCCGGCAGGACCACCAACCTGCAGCACTGGGTGGCGGAGTGCAAGCACTGATTTCCATCTTCCAGACCAGGCCCCGGCCCTGGCGGCTACCGTTGCGTACCTGGACGTAGCTGTTGCCAGGTCCCAGTCTCCTGCCTTCAGCAGCTTTCGTTGCGTATCTGGGCGTAGCTGCTAGGCGGCCGCGGACTGCGTTGCGCAGTCCGCGCAATCGCTTGCGAAACACCATTACGTGTGCCACTGACAGCGGTGCCGCGGCGTGTCGTGCCCAGCCCGCTTTGCCGATGAAAATTTTTCTTGCCTCTGTGGGGTGTCCGCTCATGTCGCAGGCCCGGCTAGCCGAAGCTCGCCTTTCTGACAGTGGTGTCTGCCCGCGCTACTTGAGCCTCTGTTCCGTAGTCACGTCGGCTCAAACATGGAGGATTACGTTCACAGAAACGATTTCGGAAAGAATGCCACGGGATCCGCTGAGAGCAGCGTCGCCCCCGTCCCCGCTGTTCCGAAAGAGCCAGCCCCTTTGATGAGGCCACGTGGTGCCCTTGCAGCGGGGCCCACTCCACATTCTGCCCCGCCGCCAGGGCGTTCGCCGCAGGCACCTGCTGTCGGCTCTCAGGGTCTTTTGGCTTTCTTGGCCAGTAGCCGTGCGGCGCAGGGCGGCCCGCTCGTGGCCCCCGACCGGTTGGGCGATCGGCGACTCCAAGGCCCGCGCCCAACCTTGCCCTTCCTGTCCGAAGACTGCGCGCCGGCCACGCTGGAGGCACGCCGGAAGGCAGCGGCGGACATCCACGCGTGCTTCAACGCGGCGTGGGAGGACAGCACCAGGACGCGCTACGACAACACGCTCCGCGGCGCGGTGAGCGGTGCGGAGTCGTCCACCCAGATGGCGCTTCTGCCTTGCGACAACGAAGTCAAGCTGATGTTGCTCTTCTCGGGGTTTCTCCGGCGCCCGTGGGGCTCAGTGTGCGCCGCCAAAGCTGCAGTCAGGGCTTGGCACCTCGAACGTGATTTGCTGCAGTCCTTCGAGGCCGCGTGGACCCCCCGAGCCTGGCATTTCTGGCGTGGTCTTAAGAAGCTGGCTGATCATTCGCTCCGCCGAGCGAAAAGACCGCTCTCGCTGTTGGAGATCACATCAGTGCAGCGGAGTCGCCTGGCACAGGCTTCTGTCGCTGGCGTGAGGGATGCGGCCATGATAGCTTTGGCTTTTTTCGGCATCCGCCGCTTTGCGGAGCTGCAGGCGCTCGTGATGTCTGACGTGGTGGACCAAGACACAGCGTTCCAATTCAGGATCAGGAGGCAGAAAAACGATCCGTTCGGTAAAGGCCTGCTCGTCTGGGTGCCCGAGATCCAGGCTTTGGGGCCGCTGTGTCCGACGAAGTTGCTGCGGAGCTGGCTACGTCTACGAGCCGAGACGCGCGGGGACGTCGAGGGTTTTTTCTTCTGCGTGACAGGGGTGGCCGATCTCAAGCCTGTTTCCGCCGACACATTCCGGCGCATGCTCGCTCGTCACCTCAACGACGCACAGGTGGGCAGCCACTCCCTGCGGAAAGGCGGGGCGCAGTGGTGGAAGAACGCAGCGTCCCTGCCCGAAGAGCTTGTGCAGGGCCAGGGCGGCTGGTCTTCCATCGATGTGATGCGGAACTTCTACACGAAGTTTTCCGCAGCAGCTAGGAAAGAGCGCCTGCTGGAAGCCGCCGCCCGTGCTGCGTGCTCGGTTGCACAGCCGTCTGCGTGCCGACCGGCGAATTTGGATGCATTGCCGGTCTGGCAACGTCCAATGTGATTCCTTTGTGCTGCGCAATGAAAAACATTGAGACGGCTTGGCATCCTGCGCTGGCGTCCCCGTCGGTCCACGCTTCGCGCCATCCTCCCGGACGTGTGCCTCGTGGGGGTAGGTGGCTCTCCTCTTCTGGAGGCGCTGCCGTGGCCTGCGGCAGAAGCAGCACTCCCAAAAGAGCCACATCCGTGGCAGAAGGAGTTTTGTACATTCCTTACGCTTCGCGTCCCTCCCGGCCGGGTGCCCTTGTCTTGGGTTTCCCCGGGGCCCTTGCGGCCTATGGGGGCTGACAAATATGGCGGTGTAAAGCGGAAATCGTTTTTTCTTAGGAGGCTGTGCATTCGGGAAATGTGGTTTTCGCGGCCACCCCATCTCATTCGTTTTCTACGCGCGCAGGCCTGGGAGGCGGCGCTGCGCGTCTCGCGGTCCCGCCCTCCCTCCCTGTGTGGCGTGACGTGCTGGTCGCAATCCGCTTCCCTTCGGGGGGGTAGGTGGCTCTCCTCTTCTGGAGGCCCTGCCGTGGCCTGCGGCAGAAGCAGCACTCCCAAAAGAGCCACATCCGTGGCAGAAGGAGTTTTGTACATTCCTTACGCTTCGCGTCCCTCCCGGCCGGGTGCCCTTGTCTTGGGTTTCCCCGGGGCCCTTGCAGCCTATGGGGGCTGACAAATATGGCGGTGTAAAGCGGAAATTGCGCTCGGACGGCCCGCCTGGGCGGCGAGCGCGGAATTGCGCCGAATCGCCCGTCTGGGCGCGCGAGCGCGAAATTGCGCTCAAATGGCCCGCCTGGGCGCGCGCGCGCGTAATTGCGCCCCGATCGCCCGTCTGGGCGCGTGAACACAGAATTGCGCTCAAACGGCCCGTCTGGGCGCGCGAGCGCGGAATTGCGCTCAGATGGCCCGCTTGGGCGCGTCAGCGCGGAATCGCGCCCGGATCGCCGTCTGGGCGTGCGAGCGCCTGGGCGCGCGAGCGCGGATTTGCGCCTGGATTGCCCGCCTGGGCGTGCGAGCACATAATTGCGCTCGAACGGCCTGCCTGGGCGCATGAGCGCGGAATTGCGCTCGGATGGCCCGCCTGGGCACGCGAGCGCGAAATTGCGCCCAGATCGCCCGTCTGGGCGTGCGCGCGCTGAACGAATGGCCCCCCTGTGCGCGCGAGCGCGGAATTGCGCTCGGATCGCCCGCCTGGGCGCGCGAGCGCGGAAGTGCGCTCAGATGGCCCGCCTGGGCGCGCGAGCGCGGAATTGCGCCCAGATCGCCCGTCTGGGCGCTTGAGCACAGAATTGCGCTCGGATGGGCTGTTTGGGTGCGCCAGCGCGGAATTGCGCTCGATTGGCCGGCCCGCCTGGTCGCGCGAGCTCCTGCTCGGAGGGCCCGCCTGGGCGCGCGAGCGCGGAATTGCGCCCGGATCGCCTGTCTGGGCGCGAGCGCAAAATTGCGCTCGGATGGCGCGCCTGGGCGCGCAAGCGCGGAATTGCGCCCAGATCGCCCGTCTGGGCGCGTGCGCACAGAATGGCAGCCGAATGGCCCGTCTAGGCGCGCGAGCGCGGAATTGCGCTCGGATGGCCCGTCTGGGCGCGCGAGCGCGGAATTGCGCTCAAATGGCACACCTGGGCGCGCAAGCGCGAAATTTTGCCCGGATCGCCGTCTGGGCGTGCGAGCGCCTGAGTGCGCGAGCGCGGATTTGCGCCCGGATTGCCCGCCTGGGCGTGCGAGCACATAATTGCGCTCGAACGGCCCGCCTGGGCGCATGAGCGCGGAATTGCGCTCGGATGGCCCGCCTGGGCACGCGAGCGCGAAATTGCGCCCAGACCGCCCGTCTGGGCGCCCAGATGGCCCGTCTGGGCGCGTGAGCACAGAATTGTAGCCAAATGGCTCGTCTGGGCGCGCGAGCGCGGAACGCACGCGGTTCGCCCGCAACCGCGCGAGATTGCCTCTTCCTGGGTGCAAGGGCGAGATCGCACCCGGACAGGGGGCCCTGCACGCCCAGATTACCTTACCGGGCGCTGCGACGAGCGGCAGTCGCCAGCAAGGGCGCGAGCCAGGGCATGGCAGCAAGGCCAAAAACCCCTTCACGACGAGGAGCGGGCGCGAGACGGTGAACGCATGGCGACAAGGAGCGGGGGCGGACGTGGTGACGAGGAGCGCGGGCTTGCGACGAGGAGCGCGCCGGCGAGCAAAAGCGGACGGCAGGGAGGCTGAGACCAACTGCATGGCGCCGGCCATCACGACACCAAGGTCAGGGGCCCACCGACGAATGGCACTGGCCAGCACGGACACGGGCCGGGGTGTGGCAGCGCAAGCCCAAGGACCCACTGAGGCGGTGGCCCCCAAGGAGCACCCTCCTCCAGGCAGGGACCCGCTCCTTATCCAGGAGCTGTGCAAAGCACTCCCGTCTGTGGGCAGCGCGGCGCCGCGCGCTCCATGACGGAAAGCCTTCCCGTCCTGCGGGGGCTCTTCCTGTCACAGCGCTGCCTCCCGTCCTGCGGGAAGCTCGGCCTCGCTGCGGAGTGCCTCTCCCGTCCTGCGGGACATTCTCTCTGCTGCGGGGCGTCGCCCCGCTGCTGCGACGTGCTGAACACGGATCGGAGCATCCGCAGCGAGGAGCGCTCTCCACCGCACGTCCCAGCCACCAACCAGCCAGCCAGCGAAGAGGAGGAAGACGGAGGCGAGCGGGAGGTGAGGCCGCTCGGGCGCGTGAGCCGCAGCCCCCTGTTGGAGGCACCCAGGCAGAGAGCTGCGCCTGCAACTCAAAGCGCCCGACGTCGCATTCTTTGAGGGCTGCCAAAAGGCTAAGAGGCCAGGAAGCGAAAAGGCACCCATTTGGCACCGGTCACCTTGGGAGATTTTCCTGCCCCCAAAACCGCTGCGCGATTTCGGGGCTATCAAAATGTATGGAAACCTTTCGGTACTCGATCTTCTCCTCCTCAGGGATCCTCGATCCGCAGGAAAGCGTGGAGACCTCGCGACTGGTGACCCCTCCTGGCACAGCCTGAGTGGCCTTCGGGATAAAACTCTGGCCTCCGGCGGCCCTTCAGGACAACTTGGGCACCCCGGGGGGGCGCCCTCGGCGAGGCGCAGCTGCTGGAAAGCGTCTCGAGGACACGAGACCCAGAATAACAACAAGGCGCCTCCCCCCAAGATGGCCCCAAGAACCCCCCACAGGCCTTTCTAGCCGCCCCACGAGGCCCCAACAGCCCCCCAAGAGGGCCCCAAATAGCACAAAAAGGCCCCCATCCGCTTCGACAGAGACTACAAGAGGTCGCCGAGAGGCATCCCAGGGCACTCTAACACGCCTCTATCATTTTCTCGCCTTGCCTATGCTCTCTTTTGGGGGTCACCAGGATCGCTAAAGCCTCTTGACTAATCGCAGCGGGCCTCCGAACATTTCTCCTCGAAATCCTGCGGCCTGGAAGCCACTCTGCAAACCGTCGCATATATACATATATTACATAAATGAATACGACCGTAAGAAGGCTGAAGGGGGAAAGAACCAAGTGATAACAACCGCGATCGTTGTGAAGGCGAACGTGCTGGTGATGCACCCGCGAAGTTTTCTCCGACCGCAGTACCACCGCCCGTGAATAGGAAGCGCGCCTGGCGGGACCTCCACTCTAGTCCATTACTGAAGCGTGGAGTGCTGGTCCGAGCCATCGGCGGCGCCCGACGCACTCGCAGAGCCTGGCGCCGCCAGCGCCGGCGCGCGGCTGCTGGCGGCGCCCGCCGCCGCCTGGTTTGAGAAAGCAGTGCCCGAGACACCAGCAGCGTCCGGTGCTGCGACCTCCGCGGGTGCCTCCCTCGCGACCGCACTTTTCATCGCCCCCAAATCGCGAAGCGATTTGGGGGGCAGGAAAATCTCCAGGGAGGTTGCTCGTGGCCTCCGCCTCTTGGCCTCTCGGCCTCACTGCCTGGCAGTGCCCTTGTGGCACGGCGGATTGGGGGGGTCCCCTCTGTGCTAATAAGCTGGGGCCGCGCGCGGCTGGCGGACCGCGGCGTGGGGATGCCATGTCGTCTCCTCTCCTCGCTTCTCCGGCTGGCTGGTTGGCGGTTGTGCGCGCGCGGGGGCGAAGGTTGTCGCGCTTCGCGGCGCGGCCTCGGGGGGCCGTGCCTTGGTGGTGCGTGGTTGCGCGACGATAAATGCGCTTCGCTGCTCGTCGTTGGCGGGCTTCCGTGGTGTCTGGCCCGCAGGACGGGCGTGGTCGAGAAATGCTTTCTCTGGCCCGCAGGACGGGCGTGTCTCTGGCCCGCAGGGCGGGCGTGTCTCACACCCGCAGGTCGGGGGGGTGCACCCGCAGGTCGGGCACCAGTCTCTGCCAGACCCGCAGGTCCATGGGGGTGCACCCGCAGGTCGGGAACGTGTCTCTGTCACACCCGCAGGTCGGGGGGTGCACCCGCAGGTCGGGCACCAATCTCTGTCACACCCGCAGGTCGGGGGGTGCACCCGCAGGTCGGCCACCAGTCTCTGCGTTCGCGTGCTCTGGGCCTGCTGGTTCTGTGTTCCGGCCTTCCGACCCCAGGAGGCCACCGCCGTCTGTCTGCCCTGGGCGGCCATCTTCACCCGCAGGTCGGGTTCCAGCTGCTTGTGGCGCTGCTCCAGTGGGCGGTGCGAACGTGCCGCCCTGTCGCCGTCCATCCGGCAGCGTCTTGGCTCGAGGTATCAAGGATTGCTCGCTCTGTGCTCCGTTTCTGTCTGGGCAGGCCGGCTCGCCGCGAGCACTTGCGATGTCCTTCGCCGCGGGTGAGATTCAGGCTTTCGTGCACGGTCTGCCACAAGGGTCTCTTTGTGGCGCGGGCGCTGACGCGGCCGTTCAGTGGTGCGAGTTCGTGCTTGCGGTGGACGAGTCGCCCAAGGCCCACCACGACCTCTTTTGGTACCTGTCGGTGGGCAGGCTCGTCGCGGAGAAGATGAGCTCCATCTCGCCGAAGGATCTGGGCGAGGCTTGCATTCGCGACTTGCTTGCGGCGACCGTCAAGCCGGGGGAAAAGCCCTACACCGGGGAGTCCGAGCCAGCCGTCTTCAAGGCGTGGGCCGTGGAGCCCTCGCAGCTTGCCTTCGCCTACCGGCTCCAGCGCAAGTGCGCAGCCACAGTGCCTCAGGAGGCGACGCCGGAGAGCAAGCTGGCGACTACGATGACCGCGTATCTCGAGGCGCAGGCCGCCAGCGAGAAGGTGAAGCTCTCGGCGAAGGCGCTCTCCTTCAAGCTCTCAGACAGGGTCAAGGAGCTGGGAATGGACCAATTCCCCCAGGACGTCCTCCCGTCCGAGGAGAGCCTCGCGGTCTTCGAGGCAGCCGGCCGCGTGGCCAGAGAGAAGGGGCGGCTGTACGTCGGCAGTGCCGAGGGCGAAAGAAAAGAAAAAAAAAAAAAAAAAAAAAAAAGAAAAAAAAAAAAAAATAAAAAAAAAAAAAAACAAAAGAACAAAAAAGAGAGAAAAAAAAAAGAAAAAAAACCAAAAAAAAAAAAAAAAAAAAACAAGTACTCCAGAGGAATTTTCGGCCGGCCTGGTCGAGGATTCCGCGTATCGACGTGCCTGTCGGTGACGGGTCTGTGGCTGAGCGTCAGCGCCAGATGGCCGAATTGAGGCGTGTCCGGGCTGCGTCGGAAAAAAAAACAGGAAAAAAAAAAATACGAAGCAAAAAAAAAAAAAAAAAAAACACAAAAAACAAAAAAAAAAAAGAAAAAAAAAAAACAGAAAAACAAAAAAAAAAAAAAAGAGAAAAAGAAAAGCTCGACTACCCCGGGTACGCCACCTTCCACGCTCACATCATGGATTGGGGCGTCAAGCTCATTCTGATGAAGGCTGCCACGCCGCTTGAGGTGCTCACCTACTCGATCTTGCTGACTAAGGTCGCCGAAGAGGAAGGGGGCGTGCGCACGGCGTACCAGTACGACATCCTGGTGCGCACGGCCATGGCCAAGGCTTTGGAGCGCGGTGACCCAGACTGGAGGCTCTACTTCACGAAGGTCGACGCAGACCTCGCGAAGGCTGCGAAAGATAGAAAACAAAAAAAAAAAAAAAGAAAATAAAAAAGAACAGAAAAAAAAAGGCGAAGGTCGAGAAAAGAAAAATAAAAAAAAAAGGAGAAGAAAAAAGGAAAGAAAAAAAAAAAAAGAAGAATTGACAGATCGGCTGAGCTTCGCGGGGGCTGGGACGGGCGGGCGGGTTGCGGGGGGGGGAGCTGGGGGGGAACGCTTGCTGGCAAGAGCGCCGGCAAGGGCGGCAAGTACGGCAAGAGCGAGGGCGCGAGCAGCGCTGCTGCGGCGTCGGCGCCGGTCTCTCTCGCCTCTCGCGCCGCCGCGCTCCCGCAGCCCCTGGCGCAGCCAGGGCGGCCGGCAGCAGAGCGGCAGCGGCTGGGCCCAGGGCGGCTGGCACCAGGGCAACAACCAGGGCAACTGGAAGCAGGGTGGCTGGCAGCAGGGGCAGCGCAAGAAGTGATCGGTATCCGATCGCAGTGAGAGCCCAGGAGGCTCCAGTGTGGATTCTGCCCGCTTTGATGGCGGATCCACAGCTTTTGAAGAGCACTTCTGCGCCGATCGCGATGTCGGCGATCCAGCGGAGTGCGAGTTTCACCCTGAATATCCCGCGGCTCCTGGCATGGCCAGAGTCAGGGATTGTGTAAATACGTTCCTCCAGGATCCTGCGGTCTCCGGTCTTGGTCCGCTCGATCATTTAGAGTGGGCTCTTGGTTTGCCCTCGTGTTGCGATCGTCCCTCGGTGCCAGAGGCGGTCGCTGCTCCTCTCGCTCGTGTGCTTTCTCTTGGTGGCCAGGCTTTGGCTTCTGCTAGGGCAGCTAGTCTCGCGCATTGGCGTGAGCGCAAGCGCGTGCTGGACCCGCTCTGGGCGCGCAGGTTCGGCTCTCTGCCGACGCACGTTCAGAGCGTTCTTGGTCCGAAGAAGAATCTGCTTGTGCTCTGCGAGATGCTCGAGGCCATCGCGTGGCCCGATACTCGGTTGGTAGCTGATTTGCGCAATGGGTTTCCCCTTCTGGGTGAGATTCCGCGCAGTGGCGTGCTGCCGCATATTCCGTACGCACAGTGCTCGGAATCTGCATCGGGCTTGCGGGCGCAAGCCAGCGCTCTGAATGAGGACACGCTCCGCCGCGTGCGGCGACCGGCCGGTCTGGAGGATGCGGTCCGAGCGGTCTTCGAAGCTAAGTGTAAAAAGGAGGTCAGCGATGGCCATGCGAGGTGGCGCTCCTTGCCTGGCAATTGCGTTCTCACTGCGCGCTTTCCGGCCGACGAGGGTTGGAAGGATAATTCGCGCTGGGTGCGCTGTATAGACGACTTTTCGGCATCGCGTATAAATGCCGCAGTATCTGTTGGGGAAACAATCCAACAGGATACGCTCGACTGTTTCGTAGCCGTGCTCTGTGAAGTCATCCAGCGAGGTGCCAGCGGAGCCGCGCTGCGGAAAGAAGATTTCGTGGCAGCTTTTAAAACTCTGCCCCTGGCTAGCTCCCACCTCCACTTCGCTGTGGTAACGTGGGCGTCGGCCGACGCCCAGGGGCAGGGTCTGCAGCTTCTTGCCTGCCCTTTCGGAGCAATAGCTTCGGTCTACAATTGGGAACGCTTCGGCTCAGCAATCAAGTCAGTTCTGGCGCAGCTGTTTTTCGTAATGTTTCTGAGATTCGTAGACGACCTCTTTGGCGCAGACGCAGTCTGTTCGGACGCGCCGGCTCTCGCCACACCAGCTGGCGCCAGCGAGGTTGCGCGCGAGGTGGTCGAGGACCTACTCGGCTGGGAACTCGATGCCACGAAGCGGGTATCGGATTCCAAGAGTGCCCCAGTTTTGGGCGTAGAGGTGGAAATCGATTCCCCCGGCCAGGCGCTGCATTTGGAGATTGGCGCCGCCAAGCTGGCGAAGTGGGATTCGCAGATCCGCGCCATCTTGAGGCGCAATGCCTTGCACCCTGCCGAGGCGAAGAAGCTCGCCGGGAGATTGAATTGGGGTGCTTCTTCTGTCTTTGGCCGCGCGGCCCGGGTGCATTTGGCACCACTTTTCGCACAAGCATCGGGGGGTTCCTCGAAGTTGTCAGGGCGCGTGAAGCGTTCGCTCCTTTGGTGGCTGCGCTTTCTCAGTTGTGTGCCGCGCCGCACGGGTGCACGCAGCCATCACGCCTCAGGTGCATTGTTTACTCAGATGCCACAGGGAGCGGCAGTCTGGCATGGGTCGTCTGCCTACCCAGTCGGCGTCTGTGGTCTGCTTCTGTGGTGCCCGCGGCCGTTTGGCGTTGGGCACGCTTTCGGAAGAATCAAGTGGCGACCTGGGAATTAATGGCTGCGATCTGTGCTCTCCACTGGCTGCTCAGCCAAAGGCTGGGCGATCTGGAAGTTTTATTGTTCGTTGACAACACGACTGCGCTCGGCACTCTCGTGCGCGGCTCTTCCAAACAAGCCGATTGGAACGATCTCATTGGAGATCTTTGGCTGCGCGTTGCCCAGGCCGGAGTGCTCCTGTGCAGCTTTTACGTTCCGAGCCATCTTAATTTGGCTGATGCGCCTACGAGGCCACAGCAAAAATATGCAGCGCTGGAGGCGATGCAAACAGCAGGTTTCGCAGAAGTGCCATGGAGTGTCCCGCCGGATGCCCCCTGGCAGTCTTAATTTTTCGGCCCGGCGGTTGCGTGGTGGAAAAAAAAAAAAATGCGTCCACGTCACCGTCCTCTGGTGTCGCCTTAGTCTGGTCTGCTGCGCCAGGAGAAGCCCCAAGAGGCTGGGGCCGGAGTCTACGCGGTATTTTTGGCTTTCGGATCGAAGCTGTGGAAACCATGCTGCCTCCCAGTCTGCAGCGCTGGCAAGGAACAGCAGAGCGTGATCTTCAGGCGTTTCCTTTCTAGGAAGGCGGCATATCGATCGATGGGTTTACGTACGTACATCGTGCACATTCAGCAGCACTGCGGCGCAAGATCGCGGCTCTGTCTCCGTAGCCTGTTTGGCGCAAGCTTGAAAGTTCCGCTCAATGCTTAATTTCGTTGATGAGAGCCGGGCCAGGGCCGCTGCTGCTGCTGCTGCTGCATCAGGCTCGTCGCAAGCCGCCCATCCTGCAGTGGCCGAGGTGCCAGCTGCGTTTTCAGGTAATTTGGTTCGTATTCTCAGGCAAGTGTCCGCAGTCGTTCCGCCCGGTGCGCCCATTGATACATTGCGTTCTGGTTTGGCGGCTGCCGGAGCGTCGCGGGCAGAGGATTTTTGCGATATTGGTCCTGAGGAGGCGCAACTCGTTTGGCGGCCTCTGTCTGGGTGTTCGCGCGACTTCCTCAGTAGATTTCTGCAGTTATGCGAGGTGGAGCGGCGGCAAAATCAGCTCCGGGCGGCCTCTGTAGCGCTGCCTGCTGCGCGTCCTGCAGAGCAGACTGAAAGCGGCAGCACCCCAGCACATGGCCTTGTCCGCGGGCGTGGTGCTCAGGACGGTGCTGCCGAGAGAGGTATGGCAGCTCTGGCGCTGTTGGCGCACGCGCGGCGCAGTGGGCAGGTGCTTGGGCCTACGGTGCTCGCAGGCGCTGTCAGAGACATGGCGAAGTTGCCGGATTCCCCATTCGAGGAAGACAGAGTGTTGCCCCGGGCTGCTGCAAAGCGAGCGCGGTATTCGGGAGCAGACTCCATGGAGTTCGAGATCCGCGCCGTCTGGCTCGAATTCTGTGGGTGGCGCCGCAGTGCCGCGCAGTATGCCAGCGCAGTAGAGCTCTGGGGTGAGGCGGCCGCCATCAGTACAGAGGCGCCGTGGCCACCTGGGTATTCCACGGTCTGCGTCTTCTCAGGTCTCTTCCGCAGCAGTGCCTCTCTGGGCCGATATGTGTCGCACATTCGTTCGGTGCTCCACCTGCTGCGGGTATCAACCGGCGAGCTCTCGGACACGGCGAGGCTCGTGAGGGGAGCAGAAAAAGCTGGTGCAGCTTTCCAACGGCCGAAGATTTGGGCATCGGGGTCGCAGACACGCGCGCTCATGCAGTGGGCGTCGCGCTCAGGGCGTCGTGATCTGGCCCTGTCTTGGGCAGTGTCGCGCCACTTTTGCTCGAGGTATTCTTCCGAAACTTTGGCTCTGGGTTCAGGCAAGGCGTCCTTTCAATTCAGCAGCCGCGATGGTCATTCTCAGTGCACGGTGACGTTCGCTCGGAGGAAGAGCTACCGCGTTCCCGTTGAAGTCGCGAGAAAGTGCGTCTGCTCTGGAGATGCAGAAATCTTATGCGGAGTATGTGCCTTGAAGGAGGCGTGCGCGGAGCACGCGGTCCCATTTGGGCATATTTCGTATTCTGAAGCGCTGGCCTTCTTAAAAGCTGGTGCAGTGGCGCTAGCTTTGCCGCAGGCTCTCCACTGGGGCACTCTCGCGTTTCGCAGAGGATTCGCAAACGATGCCCTCCGGGCCGGCGGCGTGTCTGCGCTGTTCTGGTCGGGCGGCTGGAAGGGGCTCGCTGCGTTTGGGTATGCTACGGCGCAGGCCCGAGGCGAAGTGGCCGCCGCGGAGTGGCTGGTGGAGCACTCGGACTCGAGTGGCGGCGAGAGCGGCTAGGCACGCTCGCATGCAGTGGGTGCTGTCTCGAAAAAGAGCGTGCGAGACGCACCTGTGCTCTCACGGTGCCTTTCGGCTCCTTGCCGCCAGCCTCGGCCCTCCTGGATGCAGTGGGCCCTTGGGGTATTCCAGTCGGGACCAGCCTGGCGGCGCCGTGTGTCTCCTCAGCCCAACGCAGGTGCGGGGGGCGCCGGCCTGCTTCTTCTGTGCTGACCGCACGCAGAGATTTTCATCGCCCCCAAATCGCGAAGCGATTTGGGGGGCAGGAAAATCTCCAGGGAGGTTGCTCGTGGCCTCTCCGCCTCTTGGCCTCTCGGCCTCACTGCCTGGCAGTGCCCTTGTGGCACGGCGGATTGGGGGGGTCCCCTCTGTGCTAATAAGCTGGGGCCGCGCGCGCCTGGCGGACCGCGGCGTGGGGATGCCATGTCGTCTCCTCTCCTCGCTTCTCCGGCTGGCTGGTTGGCGGTTGTGCGCGCGCGGGGGCGAAGGTTGTCGCGCTTCGCGGCGCGGCCTCGGGGGGCCGTGCCTTGGTGGTGCGTGGTTGCGCGACGATACATGCGCTTCGCTGCTCGTCGTTGGCGGGCTTCCGTGGTGTCTGGCCCGCAGGACGGGCGTGGTCGAGAAATGCTTTCTCTGGCCCGCAGGACGGGCGTGTCTCTGGCCCGCAGGACGGGCGTGCTCATTTTCGAAAGCCCACCCTCGTGCCACCCTGGGTTTGTTGTGCGGTTAGCGGGCGCGGTGCCCCCTTCTAGGCTGGGCCCTTGGGGTATTCCAGTCGGGACCAGCCTGGCGGCGCCGTGTGTCTCCTCAGCCCAACGCAGGTGCGGGGGGCGCCGGCCTGCTTCTTCTGTGCTGACCGCACGCAGAGATTTTCGCCCATGTGACGGTCGCTCCTTTCGTGCCCTCCTAAGTATCCAACTGACATTGGGGTGGCTCATGATGGAAGTCTGCGGGCCCCCGGACGCCAGGAGTTTATTGAACATGCTGCGCGCGCGCTCGCCTCCTGGTTTGAGCTCCATGCTCTCGTGGCTGATGTGCGACGGGCGCGCAGGTGCTGGCGCGCGAGGCCAACCGTGCGAGCGCCAGCGCATGGCGTCGCAGCCTCCGCGCCTGCATCCCGCAGGCACGCTGGGACGTGCACTGGCAGAGCCTGGCGCCCCGGGGTGGCGCCAGGCAAGTTATCCAGCGTCTGGGCTGGGGCGCTTGCGCAATGAGCGCGCTGGGCGAAACCAGGATTCCGACGGGGGCGCGCAGATGAGAGCGGCAACCGCGTGGAGGCACGCGAACTCAGGCGTTTTCCCTTGCGTTTTGCCCTCGCCGCGCGCCCCCGGCGGCGATGGGGCGCGGCAGGTCCAACGCGAGCTACCAGTCGGCGCTGGCATATTCCTTGCGCGCCGATATGGACTCAACTGTCATCCCATCGCGGCGCCTTGGGCGCCCGTGTCCATGGTTGTTCAGCGCGGTGTGCCGCGAGATCTCGCTGGCGCGACGCTTCCGGAGGTGTGCTTCAACGGCCGTGGCGCCCGCGCGCCCGCCCGAGTGAGTGGCGGCGCGGGCGGGCGCAGGCCTGGCAGGCCCTGCCCACCTCGGCCGGTAGAGAGCCTGGCAGAAGGGAGCCGC
>CAUYUJ010020026.1:414586-442086 GCA_963575745.1 Prorocentrum cordatum
GGAACGTGTCTCTGTCACACCCGCAGGTCGGGGGGTGCACCCGCAGGTCGGGCACCAATCTCTGTCACACCCGCAGGTCGGGGGGTGCACCCGCAGGTCGGCCACCAGTCTCTGCGTTCGCGTGCTCTGGGCCTGCTGGTTCTGTGTTCCGGCCTTCCGACCCCAGGAGGCCACCGCCGTCTGTCTGCCCTGGGCGGCCATCTTCACCCGCAGGTCGGGTTCCAGCTGCTTGTGGCGCTGCTCCAGTGGGCGGTGCGAACGTGCCGCCCTGTCGCCGTCCATCCGGCAGCGTCTTGGCTCGAGGTATCAAGGATTGCTCGCTCTGTGCTCCGTTTCTGTCTGGGCAGGCCGGCTCGCCGCGAGCACTTGCGATGTCCTTCGCCGCGGGTGAGATTCAGGCTTTCGTGCACGGTCTGCCACAAGGGTCTCTTTGTGGCGCGGGTGCTGACGCGGCCGTTCAGTGGTGCGAGTTCGTGCTTGCGGTGGACGAGTCGCCCAAGGCCCACCACGGCCTCTTTTGGTACCTGTCGGTGGGCAGGCTCGTCGCGGAGAAGATGAGCTCCATCTCGCCGAAGGATCTGGGCGAGGCTTGCATTCGCGACTTGCTTGCGGCGACCGTCAAGCCAGGGGAAAAGCCCTACACCGGGGAGTCCGAGCCAGCCGTCTTCATGGCGTGGGCCGTGGAGCCCTCGCAGCTTGCCTTCGCCTACCGGCTCCAGCGCAAGTGCGCAGCCACAGTGCCTCAGGAGGCGACGCCGGAGAGCAAGCTGGCGACTACGATGACCGCGTATCTCGAGGCGCAGGCCGCAAGCGAGAAGGTGAAGCTCTCGGCGAAGGCGCTCTCATTCAAGCTCTCAGACAGGGTCAAGGAGCTGGGAATTGACCAATTCCCCCAGGACGTCCTCCCGTCCGAGGAGAGCCTCGCGGTCTTCGAGGCAGCCGGCCGCGTGGCCAGAGAGAAGGGGCGGTTGTACGTCGGCAGTGCCGAGGGCGAGGATCTCCAGAGGAATTTTCGGCCGGCCTGGTCGAGGATCCCGCGTATCGACATGCCTGTCGGAGACGGGTCTGTGGCTGAGCGTCAGCGCCAGATGGCCGAACTGAGGCGTGTCCGGGCTGCGTCGGAGCTCGACTACCCCGGGTACGCCACCTTCCACGCTCACATCATGGATTGGGGCGTCAAGCTCATTCTGATGAAGGCTGCCACGCCGCTTGAGGTGCTCACCTACTCGATCTTGCTGACCAAGGTCGCCGAAGAGGAAGGGGGCGTGCGCACGGCGTACCAGTGCGACATCCTGGTGCGCACGGCCATGGCCAAGGCTTTGGAACGCGGTGACCCGGATTGGAGGCTCTACTTCACGAAAGTCGACGCAGCTCTCGCGAAGCAGGCGAAGCGGAAGGTCGAGGACAGGGCGGCTGAGGCTGCGCGGACGCTCGCTGGCAAGAGCGCTGGCAAGAACGGCAAGTACGGCAAGAGCGAGGGCGCGAGCAGCGCTGCTGCGGCGTCGGCGCCGCGGCCTCTCTCGCCTCTCGCGCCGCCGCGCTCCCGCAGCCCCTGGCGCAGCCAGGGCGGCCGGCAGCAGAGCGGCAGCGGCTGGGCCGAGGGCGGCTGGCACCAGGGCAACAACCAGGGCAATTGGAAGCAGGGTGGATCCGATCGCAGTGAGAGCCCAGGAGGCTCCAGTGTGGATTCTGCCCGCTTTGATGGCGGATCCACAGCTTTTGAACAGCACTTCTGCGCCGATCGCGATTTCGGCGGTCCAGCGGAGTGCGAGTTTCACCCTGAATATCCCCCGGCTCCTGGCATGGCCAGAGTCAGGGATTGTGTAAGTACGTTCCTGCAGGATCCTGCGGTCTCCGGTCTTGGTCCGCTCGATCATTTAAAGTGGGCTCTTGGTTTGCCCTCGTGTTGCGATCGTCCCTCGCTGCCAGAGGCGGTCGCTGCTCCTCTCGCTCGTGTGCTCTCTCTTGGTGGCCAGGCTTTGGCTTCTGCTAGGGCAGCTAGTCTCGCGCATTGGCGTGAGCGCAAGCGCGTGCTGGACCCGCTCTGGGCGCGCAGGTTCGGCTCTTTGCCGGCGCACGTTCATAGCGTTCTTGGTCCGAAGGAAGATCTGCTTGTGCTCAGCGAGATGCTCGAGGCCATCGCGTGGCCCGATACTCGGTTGGTAGCTGATTTGCGCAATGGGTTTCCCCTTCTGGGTGAGATTCCGCGCAGTGGCGTGCTGCCGCAGATTCCGTACGCACAGTGCTCGGAATCTGCATCGGGCTTGCGGGCGCAAGCCAGCGCTCTGAATGAGGACACGCTTCGCAGCGTGCGGCGACCGGCCGGTCTGGAGGATGCGGTCCGAGCGGTCTTCGAAGCTAAGTGTAAAAAGAAGGTCAGCGATGGCCATGCGAGGTGGCGCTCCTTGCCTGGCAATTGCGTTCTCACTGCACGCTTTCCGGCCGACGAGGGTTGGAAGGATAATTCGCGCCGGGTGCGCTGTATAGACGACTTTTCGGCATCGCGTATAAATGCCGCAGTATCTGTTGCGGAAGCAATCCAACAGGATACGCTCGACTGTTTCGTAGCCGTGCTCTGTGAAGTCATCCAGCGAGGTGCCGGCGGAGCCGCGCTGCGGAAAGAAGATTTCGTGGCAGCTTTTAAAACTCTGCCCCTGGCTAGCTCCCACCTCCACTTCGCTGTGGTAACGTGGGCGTCGGCCGACGCCCAGGGGCCGGGTCTGCAGCTTCTTGCCTGCCCTTTCGGAGCAATAGCTTCGGTCTACAATTGGGAACGCTTCGGCTCAGCAATCAGATCAGTTCTGGCGCAGCTGTTTTTCGTAGTGTTTCTGAGATTCGTAGACGACCTCTTTGGCGCCGACGCAGTCTGTTCGGACGCGCCAGCTCTCGCCACACCAGCTGGCGCCAGCGAGGTTGCGCGCGAGGTGGTCGAGGACCTACTCGGCTGGGAACTCGATGCCACGAAGCGGGTATCGGATTCCAAGAGTGCCTCAGTTTTGGGCGTAGAGGTGGAAATCGATTCCCCCGGCCAGGCGCTGCATTTGGAGATTGGCGCCGCCAAGCTGGCGAAGTGGGATTCGCAGATCCGCGCCATCTTGAGGCGCAATGCCTTGCACCCTGCCGAGGCGAAGAAGCTCGCCGGGAGATTGAATTGGGGTGCTTCTTCTGTCTTTGGCCGCGCGGCCCGGGTGCATTTGGCACCACTTTTCGCACAAGCATCGGGGGGTTCCTCGAAGCTGTCAGGGCGCGTGAAGCGTTCGCTCCTTTGGTGGCTGCGCTTTCTCAGTTGTGTGCCGCGCCGCACGGTTCTGTGCACGCAGCCATCACGCCTCAGGTGCATTGTTTACTCAGATGCCACAGGGAGCGGCAGTCTGGCATGGGTCGTCTGCCTACCCAGTCGGCGTCTGTGGTCTGCTTCTGTGGTGCCCGCGGCCGTTTGGCGTTGGGCACGCTATCGGAAGAATCAAGTTGCGACCTGGGAATTAATGGCTGCGATCTGTGCTCTCCACTGGCTGCTCAGCCAGAGGCTGGGCGATCTGGAAGTTTTATTGTTTGTTGACAACACGACTGCGCTCGGCACCCTCGTGCGCGGCTCTTCCAGACAGGTCGATTGGAACGATCTCATTGGAGATCTATGGCTGCGCGTTGCCCAGGCCGGAGTGCTCCTGTGCAGCTTTTACGTTCCGAGCCATCTCAATTTGGCTGATGCGCCTACGAGGCCACAGCAAAAATATGCAGCGCTGGAGGCGATGCAAGCAGCAGGTTTCGCAGAAGTGCCATGGAGTGTCCCGCCGGATGCCCCCTGGCAGTCTTAAGTTTTCGGCCCGGCGGTGCGTGGTGGGAAAATGCGTTCACATCACCGTCCTCTGGCGTCGCCTTAGTCTGGTTTGCTGCGCCAGGAGAAGCCCCGAGAGGCTGGGGCCGGAGTCTCGGCGGTATTTTTTTTTTGGCTTTCGGATCGAAGCTGTGGAAACCATGATGCCTCCCAGTCGGCAGCGCTGGCAAGGAACAGTAGAGCGTGATCTTCAGGCGTTTCGTTCCAGGAATGCGGCATATCGATCGATGGGTTTACGTACGTACATCGTGCACTTCCAGCAGCACTGCGGGACAAGATCGCGGCTTTGTCTCCGTAGCTGGTTTGGCCCAAGCTTGAAAGTTCCGCTCAATGCTTCATTTCGTTGATGAGAGCCGGGCCAGGGCCGCTGCCGCTGCTGCTGCATCAGGCTCGTCGCAAGCCGCCCGGCCTGCAGTGGCCGAGGTGCCAGCTGCGTTTCCAAGTAATTTGATTCGTATTCTCAGGCAAGTGTCCGCAATCGTTCCGCCCGGTGCGCCCATTGATACATTGTGTTCTGGTTTGGCGGCTGCCGGAGCGTCGCGGGCAGAGGATTTTTGCGATATTGGTCCTGAAGAGGCGCAACTCGTTTGGCGGCCTCTGTCTGGGTGTTTCGCCCCCCCCCTCCCCCGCGATTCCTCAGTAGATTTCTGCAGTTATGCGAGGGGGAGCGGCGGCAAAATCAGCTCCGGGCGGCTCTGTAGCGCTTGCCTGATTGCGGTCATTGCAGAGCAGAGGAAAGCGGCAGCACCCCGCACAGGCCTTTGTCCGCGGGCGTGGTGCTCAGGGACGAGTGCTGCCGAGAGAGGTATGGCAGCTCTGGCGCTGTTGGCGCACGCGCGCGCCTAGTCGAGCCAGGTGCTTGGCCTACGGTGCTCGCAGGCGCTGTCAGAGACATGGCGAAGTTGCCGGATTTCCCCTTAGAGGAAGGACAGCGTGTTGCACCGCGCGGCTGCAAAGCGAGCGCCCATTTTGGAGTGAATCCAGGAGTTCCGAGAGATCTGCGCCGTCTGGCTCGAATTCTGTGGGTGGCGCCGCAGTGCCGCGCAGTATGCCAGCGCAGTAGAGCTCTGGGGTGAGGCGGCCGCCATCAGTACAGAGGCGCCGTGGCCACCTGGGCATTCCACGGTCTGCGTCTTCTCAGGTCTCTTCCGCAGCAGTGCCTCTCTGGGCCGTTATGTGTCGCAAATTCGTTCGTGCTCCACCTGCTTGCGGGTATCAACCGGCGAGCGCATCGGGACACGGCGAGGCTCGTCTCGGGATGGGAGCAGAAAACAAGCTGGTGCAGCTTTTCAACGGCCGAAGATTTGGGCATCGGGGTCGCAGACACGCGCGCTCATGCAGTGGGCGTCGCGCTCAGGGCGTCGTGATCTGGCCCTGTCTTGGGCAGTGTCGCGCCACTTTTGCTTGAGGTATTCTTCCGAAACTTTGGCTCTGGGTTCAGGCAAGGCGTCCTTTCAATTCAGCAGCCGCGATGGTCATTTTCAGTGCACGGTGACGTTCACTCGGAGGAAGAGCTACCGCGTTCCCGTTGAAGTCGCGAGAAAGTGCGTCTGCTCTGGAGATGCAGAAATCTTATGCGGAGTATGTGCCTTGAAGGAGGCGTGCGCGGAGCACGCGGTCCCATTTGGGCATATTTCGTATTCTGAAGCGCTGGCCTTCTTAAAAGCTGGTGCAGTGGCGCTAGTTTTGCCGCAGGCTCTCCACTGGGGCACTCACGCGTTTCGCAGAGGATTCGCAAACGATGCCCTCCGGGCCGGCGGCGTGTCTGCGCTGTTCTGGTCGGGCGGCTGGAAGGGGCTCGCTGCGTTTGGGTATGCTACGGCGCAGGCCCGAGGCGAAGTGGCCGCCGCGGAGTGGCTGGTGGAGCACTCGGACTCGAGTGGCGGCGAGAGCGGCTAGGCACGCTCGCATGCAGTGGGTGCTGTCTCGAAAAAGAGCGTGCGAGACGCACCTGTGCTCTCACGGTGCCTTTCGGCTCCTTGCCGCCAGCCTCGGCCCTCCTGGATGCAGTGGGCCCTTGGGGTATTCCAGTCGGGACCAGCCTGGCGGCGCCGTGTGTCTCCTCAGCCCAACGCAGGTGCGGGGGGCGCCGGCCTGCTTCTTCTGTGCTGACCGCACGCAGAGATTTTCATCGCCCCCAAATCGCGAAGCGATTTGGGGGGCAGGAAAATCTCCAGGGAGGTTGCTCGTGGCCTCTCCGCCTCTTGGCCTCGCTGCCTGGCAGTGCCCTTGTGGCACGGCGGATTGGGGGGGTCCCCTCTGTGCTAATAAGCTGGGGCCGCGCGCGGCTGGCGGACCGCGGCGTGGGGATGCCATGTCGTCTCCTCTCCTCGCTTCTCCGGCTGGCTGGTTGGCGGTTGTGCGCGCGCGGGGGCGAAGGTTGTCGCGCTTCGCGGCGCGGCCTCGGGGGGCCGTGCCTTGGTGGTGCGTGGTTGCGCGACGATAAATGCGCTTCGCTGCTCGTCGTTGGCGGGCTTCCGTGGTGTCTGGCCCGCAGGACGGGCGTGGTCGAGAAATGCTTTCTCTGGCCCGCAGGACGGGCGTGTCTCTGGCCCGCAGGACGGGCGTGCTCATTTTCGAAAGCCCACCCTCGTGCCACCCTGGGTTTGTTGTGCGGTTAGCGGGCGCGGTGCCCCCTGCCAGGCTGGGCCCTTGGGGTATTCCAGTCGGGACCAGCCTGGCGGCGCCGTGTGTCTCCTCAGCCCAACGCAGGTGCGGGGGGCGCCGGCCTGCTTCTTCTGTGCTGACCGCACGCAGAGATTTTCGCCCATGTGACGGTCGCTCCTTTCGTGCCCTCCTAAGTATCCAACTGACATTGGGGTGGCTCATGATGGAAGTCTGCGGGCCCCCGGACGCCAGGAGTTTATTGAACATGCTGCGCGCGCGCTCGCCTCCTGGTTTGAGCTCCATGCTCTCGTGGCTGATGTGCGACGGGCGCGCAGGTGCTGGCGCGCGAGGCCAACCGTGCGAGCGCCAGCGCATGGCGTCGCAGCCTCCGCGCCTGCATCCCGCAGGCACGCTGGGACGTGCACTGGCAGAGCCTGGCGCCCCGGGGTGGCGCCAGGCAAGTTATCCAGCGTCTGGGCTGGGGCGCTTGCGCAATGAGCGCGCTGGGCGAAACCAGGATTCCGACGGGGGCGCGCAGATGAGAGCGGCAACCGCGTGGAGGCACGCGAACTCAGGCGTTTTCCCTTGCGTTTTGCCCTCGCCGCGCGCCCCCGGCGGCGATGGGGCGCGGCAGGTCCAACGCGAGCTACCAGTCGGCGCTGGCATATTCCTTGCGCGCCGATATGGACTCAACTGTCATCCCATCGCGGCGCCTTGGGCGCCCGTGTCCATGGTTGTTCAGCGCGGTGTGCCGCGAGATCTCGCTGGCGCGACGCTTCCGGAGGTGTGCTTCAACGGCCGTGGCGCCCGCGCGCCCGCCCGAGTGAGTGGCGGCGCGGGCGGGCGCAGGCCTGGCAGGCCCTGCCCACCTCGGCCGGTAGAGAGCCTGGCAGAAGGGAGCCGCGCCCGCAAGCGGCAACAAAGCAAGCGCCAACGGCGCGGCCAGAGCGGCGGCGGCCACGGAGATGCACTGGCAACGCGCGTCATGATTGCATCTGCCGTCGCGATGGAGACGATGGCACGAGGCGCACCTCGCGTTGCCACTCGCCTGTTCCAGCTAGGCGCCGCTGTGGATAGAAGCCACCGCCCCCACAGGTCATCAGTGATTGTGTCATTGCCGCCATCGCGGCCATAAAATTATTCCTCGCATGTACATTCACGCGTTCCCACACGTGCAATGGGCAACACACATACGTGCAGCTGGCTGGGGCCGCCCTGGGAAACCTCCAGGGCACCCAACCAGCGGAACGCGAGGGAGCGGGTGGGCGGGGAAAGCAACCCAACCCGAGAGCAGCCTGCACCGCGGCAGCGGCAGCCCCACGAGAAGCGATGCGCACGCGCACCCCCTGACCCCGCAGGCGCTGCTGCGTCCGCGTGCTGACGCAGGGTCCACAAGGCCCCTGGTGACCAACGACAGACGGACACGGACGGACGGACACGGACAGACGGGCAGAGAAGGAAACCGCACCCTGAACGGGCCAGGCGTGAGCAAGAACTTCCCCTCCAACTCCGCAGCCTCCGTAGGAGGCTACCGGCCATGAGCCAAACGCACGAAGCTAGGAGGCCAGGAAGCCAAGAGGCTAAGAGTGGACAAGAATCCTGCTCCTCAAATTTCACTGCCCCCCAAACCACTCGTGCCTCGTGATTTAGGGGCGATTAAAATTATTATCGCCCCCAAATCGCGAAGCGATTTGGGGGGCAGGAAAATCTCCAGGGAGGTTGCTCGTGGCCTCTCCGCCTCTTGGCCTCTCGGCCTCACTGCCTGGCAGTGCCCTTGTGGCACGGCGGATTGGGGGGGTCCCCTCTGTGCTAATAAGCTGGGGCCGCGCGCGGCTGGCGGACCGCGGCGTGGGGATGCCATGTCGTCTCCTCTCCTCGCTTCTCCGGCTGGCTGGTTGGCGGTTGTGCGCGCGCGGGGGCGAAGGTTGTCGCGCTTCGCGGCGCGGCCTCGGGGGGCCGTGCCTTGGTGGTGCGTGGTTGCGCGACGATAAATGCGCTTCGCTGCTCGTCGTTGGCGGGCTTCCGTGGTGTCTGGCCCGCAGGACGGGCGTGGTCGAGAAATGCTTTCTCTGGCCCGCAGGACGGGCGTGTCTCTGGCCCGCAGGGCGGGCGTGTCTCACACCCGCAGGTCGGGGGGGTGCACCCGCAGGTCGGGCACCAGTCTCTGCCAGACCCGCAGGTCCAAGGGGGTGCACCCGCAGGTCGGGAACGTGTCTCTGTCACACCCGCAGGTCGGGGGGTGCACCTGCAGGTCGGGCACCAATCTCTGTCACACCCGCAGGTCGGGGGGTGCACCCGCAGGTCGGGCACCAGTCTCTGCGTTCGCGTGCTCTGGGCCTGCTGGTTCTGTGTTCCGGCCTTCCGGCCCCAGGAGGCCACCGCCGTCTGTCTGCCCTGGGCGGCCATCTTCACCCGCAGGTCGGGTTCCAGCTGCTTGTGGCGCTGCTCCAGTGGGGGGTGCGAACGTGCCGCCCTGTCGCCGTCCTTCCGGCAGCGTCTTGGCTCGAGGTATCAAGGATTGCTCGCTCTGTGCTCCGTTTCTGTCTGGGCAGGCCGGCTCGCCGCGAGCACTTGCGATGTCCTTCGCCGCGGGTGAGATTCAGGCTTTCGTGCACGGTCTGCCACAAGGGTCTCTTTGTGGCGCGGGTGCTGACGCGGCCGCTCAGTGGTGCGAGTTCGTGCTTGCGGTGGACGAGTCGCCCAAGGCCCACCACGACCTCTTTTGGTACCTGTCGGTGGGCAGGCTCGTCGCGGAGAAGATGAGCTCCATCTCGCCGAAGGATCTGGGCGAGGCTTGCATTCGCGACTTGCTTGCGGCGACCGTCAAGCCAGGGGAAAAGCCCTACACCGGGGAGTCCGAGCCAGCCGTCTTCAAGGCGTGGGCCGTGGAGCCCTCGCAGCTTGCCTTCGCCTACCGGCTCCAGCGCAAGTGCGCAGCCACAGTGCCTCAGGAGGCGACGCCGGAGAGCAAGCTGGCGACTACGATGACCGCGTATCTCGAGGCGCAGGCCGCCAGCGAGAAGGTGAAGCTCTCGGCGAAGGCGCTCTCCTTCAAGCTCTCAGACAGGGTCAAGGAGCTGGGAATGGACCAATTCCCCCAGGACGTCCTCCCGTCCGAGGAGAGCCTCGCGGTCTTCGAGGCAGCCGGCCGCGTGGCCAGAGAGAAGGGGCGGCTGTACGTCGGCAGTGCCGAGGGCGAGGATCTCCAGAGGAATTTTCGGCCGGCCTGGTCGAGGATTCCGCGTATCGACGTGCCTGTCGGTGACGGGTCTGTGGCTGAGCGTCAGCGCCAGATGGCCGAATTGAGGCGTGTCCGGGCTGCGTCGGAGCTCGACTACCCCGGGTACGCCACCTTCCACGCTCACATCATGGATTGGGGCGTCAAGCTCATTCTGATGAAGGCTGCCACGCCGCTTGAGGTGCTCACCTACTCGATCTTGCTGACTAAGGTCGCCGAAGAGGAAGGGGGCGTGCGCACGGCGTACCAGTACGACATCCTGGTGCGCACGGCCATGGCCAAGGCTTTGGAGCGCGGTGACCCAGACTGGAGGCTCTACTTCACGAAGGTCGACGCAGACCTCGCGAAGCAGGCGAAGCGGAAGGTCGAGGACAGAGCGGCTGAGGCTGCGCGGACGCTCGCTGGCAAGAGCGCTGGCAAGGGCGGCAAGTACGGCAAGAGCGATGGCGCGAGCAGCGCTGCTGCGGCGTCGGCGCCGCGGTCTCTCTCGCCTCTCGCGCCGCCGCGCTCCCGCAGCCCCTGGCGCAACCAGGGCGGCCGGCAGCAGAGCGGCAGCGGCTGGGCCCAGGGCGGCTGGCACCAGGGCAACAACCAGGGCAACTGGAAGCAGGGTGGCTGGCAGCAGGGGCAGCGCAAGAAGTGATCGGCATCCGATCGCAGTGAGAGCCCAGGAGGCTCCAGTGTGGATTCTGCCCGCTTTGATGGCGGATCCACAGCTTTTGAAGAGCACTTCTGCGCCGATCGCGATTTCGGCGGTCCAGCGGAGTGCGAGTTTCACCCTGAATATCCCGCGGCTCCTGGCATGGCCAGAGTCAGGGATTGTGTAAATACGTTCCTGCAGGATCCTGCGGTCTCCGGTCTTGGTCCGCTCGATCATTTAGAGTGGGCTCTTGGTTTGCCCTCGTGTTGCGATCGTCCCTCGGTGCCAGAGGCGGTCGCTGCTCCTCTCGCTCGTGTGCTCTCTCTTGGTGGCCAGGCTTTGGCTTCTGCTAGGGCAGCTAGTCTCGCGCATTGGCGTGAGCGCAAGCGCGTGCTGGACCCGCTCTGGGCGCGCAGGTTCGGCTCTCTGCCGACGCACGTTCAGAGCGTTCTTGGTCCGAAGAAGAATCTGCTTGTGCTCAGCGAGATGCTCGAGGCCATCGCGTGGCCCGATACTCGGTTGGTAGCTGATTTGCGCAATGGGTTTCCCCTTCTGGGTGAGATTCCGCGCAGTGGCGTGCTGCCGCAGATTCCGTACGCAAAGTGCTCGGAATCTGCATCGGGCTTGCGGGCGCAAGCCAGCGCTCTGAATGAGGACACGCTCCGCCGCGTGCGGCGACCGGCCGGTCTGGAGGATGCGGTCCGAGCGGTCTTCGAAGCTAAGTGTAAAAAGGAGGTCAGCGATGGCCATGCGAGGTGGCGCTCCTTGCCTGGCAATTGCGTTCTCACTGCGCGCTTTCCGGCCGACGAGGGTTGGAAGGATAATTCGCGCCGGGTGCGCTGTATAGACGACTTTTCGGCATCGCGTATAAATGCCGCAGTATCTGTTGGGGAAACAATCCAACAGGATACGCTCGACTGTTTCGTAGCCGTGCTCTGTGAAGTCATCCAGCGAGGTGCCGGCGGAGCCGCGCTGCGGAAAGAAGATTTCGTGGCAGCTTTTAAAACTCTGCCCCTGGCTCGCTCCCACCTCCACTTCGCTGTGGTAACGTGGGCGTCGGCCGACGCCCAGGGGCAGGGTCTGCAGCTTCTTGCCTGCCCTTTCGGAGCAATAGCTTCGGTCTACAATTGGGAACGCTTCGGCTCAGCAATCAGATCAGTTCTGGCGCAGCTGTTTTTCGTAGTGTTTCTGAGATTCGTAGACGACCTCTTTGGCGCCGACGCAATCTGTTCGGACGCGCCAGCTCTCGCCACACCAGCTGGCGCCAGCGAGGTTGCGCGCGAGGTGGTCGAGGACCTACTCGGCTGGGAACTCGATGCCACGAAGCGGGTATCGGATTCCAAGAGTGCCCCAGTTTTGGGCGTAGAGGTGGAAATCGATTCCCCCGGCCAGGCGCTGCATTTGGAGATTGGCGCCGCCAAGCTGGCGAAGTGGGATTCGCAGATCCGCGCCATCTTGAGGCGCAATGCCTTGCACCCTGCCGAGGCGAAGAAGCTCGCCGGGAGATTGAATTGGGGTGCTTCTTCTGTCTTTGGCCGCGCGGCCCGGGTGCATTTGGCACCACTTTTCGCACAAGCATCGGGGGGTTCCTCGAAGCTGTCAGGGCGCGTGAAGCGTTCGCTCCTTTGGTGGCTGCGTTTTCTCAGTTGTGTGCCGCGCCGCACGGTTCTGTGCACGCAGCCATCACGCCTCAGGTGCATTGTTTACTCAGATGCCACAGGGAGCGGCAGTCTGGCATGGGTCGTCTGCCTACCCAGTCGGCGTCTGTGGTCTGCTTCTGTGGTGCCCGCGGCCGTTTGGCGTTGGGCACGCTATCGGAAGAATCAAGTGGCGACCTGGGAATTAATGGCTGCGATCTGTGCTCTCCACTGGCTGCTCAGCCAAAGGCTGGGCGATCTGGAAGTTTTATTGTTCGTTGACAACACGACTGCGCTCGGCACTCTCGTGCGCGGCTCTTCCAGACAAGTCGATTGGAACGATCTCATTGGAGATCTTTGGCTGCGCGTTGCCCAGGCCGGAGTGCTCCTGTGCAGCTTTTACGTTCCGAGCCATCTTAATTTGGCTGATGCGCCTACGAGGCCACAGCAAAAATATGCAGCGCTGGAGGCGATGCAAACAGCAGGTTTCGCAAAAGTGCCATGGAGTGTCCCGCCGGATGCCCCCTGGCAGTCTTAATCCCACCAGCCCTCTGGGCGTAGGTGGTCTAGAGCAGATCCTCTTCCACCCCTGCCTCTTCCCCCTTGGGGAGGGGTTTACCCCTCCCCCTACCCCCTCCCCTGGACCTGGACGGGGGGGGCCGCGGGTAGTTAGAGCGTCCAAGATGGCCCAAGACGGCTCCAAGAGCGCCTCAGAGAACCCAAGATGAGCTCCAAGATGGCTCAAGATAGCGCAAGATCGCTCACGATGGCTCCTAAGATGGTTCCAAGAAGCCCAAAGACGGCCCCAAGATAACTCCAAGTGGCCAAACAGCTCCCCAAGGAGGCCCCGAAGAGGCCAAAATCGTCCCAAAACCTAAGGAAAATCAATGATTTTTGCCCCAAGAGCGCCCAAGAGCACTCCAAGAGCGTTCCAAGAGGGGTCCAAGAGGCGATTTTAGGGGCTTCCGAGGGGGGACGCTAATTAAACCCCCCCTCTTGTTTGATCGACTCCCTCCAAGATGGCCCCAAAAGCGCCCCGAAGGCTCCCCAGAGCGCCTCAAGAGGGTCCCAAGAGGCGCCCAAGATGCCCCAAGGCGCCCAAAAAGCCCTCCAAGAGGCCCTCAAAAGACCCCCAAGAAGCTCCTTCCCCTCCTCCTCCTCCTCCTCCGATTCTTCCTCCTTCTCCGTCCTCCTCCTCCTCCTCCTCCTCCTCCTCTTCCCCCTCCTCCTCCTCCTCCTCCTCCTCCTCCTCCTCCTCCTCCGACGACTCCTCTTCCATCCTCCCCCTCTCGGGGTCTGTGACAGCTTCCCCCGCCCTTTGTTATTCTGCATGCTCCCCGACTTCCTTGATCACCTCAACTCCCCTGAGCATCGTTTCTGGATGGGCTGGTGGGGATACGCGAAGCGTCAGCAATTTTTCGGCCCGGCGGTTGCGTGGTGGAAAAAATGCGTCCACGTCACCGTCCTCTGGTGTCGCCTTAGTCTGGTCTGCTGCGCCAGGAGAAGCCCCAAGAGGCTGGGGCCGGAGTCTACGCGGTATTTTTGGCTTTCGGATCGAAGCTGTGGAAACCATGCTGCCTCCCAGTCTGCAGCGCTGGCAAGGAACAGCAGAGCGTGATCTTCAGGCGTTTCCTTTCTAGGAAGGCGGCATATCGATCGATGGGTTTACGTACGTACATCGTGCACATTCAGCAGCACTGCGGCGCAAGTTCGCGGCTCTGTCTCCGTAGCCTGTTTGGCGCAAGCTTGAAAGTTCCGCTCAATGCTTAGTTTCGTTGATGAGAGCCGGGCCAGGGCCGCTGCTGCTGCTGCTGCTGCATCAGGCTCGTCGCAAGCCGCCCATCCTGCAGTGGCCGAGGTGCCAGCTGCGTTTTCAGGTAATTTGGTTCGTATTCTCAGGCAAGTGTCCGCAGTCGTTCCGCCCGGTGCGCCCATTGATACATTGTGTTCTGGTTTGGCGGCTGCCGGAGCGTCGCGGGCAGAGGATTTTTGCGATATTGGTCCTGAGGAGGCGCAACTCGTTTGGCGGCCTCTGTCTGGGTGTTCGCGCGACTTCCTCAGTAGATTTCTGCAGTTATGCGAGGTGGAGCGGCGGCAAAATCAGCTCCGGGCGGCCTCTGTAGCGCTGCCTGCTGCGCGTCCTGCAGAGCAGACTGAAAGCGGCAGCACCCCAGCACATGGCCTTGTCCGCGGGCGTGGTGCTCAGGACGGTGCTGCCGAGAGAGGTATGGCAGCTCTGGCGCTGTTGGCGCACGCGCGGCGCAGTGGGCAGGTGCTTGGGCCTACGGTGCTCGCAGGCGCTGTCAGAGACATGGCGAAGTTGCCGGATTCCCCATTCGAGGAAGACAGAGTGTTGCCCCGGGCTGCTGCAAAGCGAGCGCGGTATTCGGGAGCAGACTCCATGGAGTTCGAGATCCGCGCCGTCTGGCTCGAATTCTGTGGGTGGCGCCGCAGTGCCGCGCAGTATGCCAGCGCAGTAGAGCTCTGGGGTGAGGCGGCCGCCATCAGTACAGAGGCGCCGTGGCCACCTGGGCATTCCACGGTCTGCGTCTTCTCAGGTCTCTTCCGTAGCAGTGCCTCTCTGGGCCGATATGTGTCGCACATTCGTTCGGTGCTCCACCTGCTGCGGGTATCAACCGGCGAGCTCTCGGACACGGCGAGGCTCGTGAGGGGAGCAGAAAAAGCTGGTGCAGCTTTTCAGCGGCCGAAGATTTGGGCATCGGGGTCGCAGACACGCGCGCTCATGCAGTGGGCGTCGCGCTCAGGGCGTCGTGATCTGGCCCTGTCTTGGGCAGTGTCGCGCCACTTTTGCTTGAGGTATTCTTCCGAAACTTTGGCTCTGGGTTCAGGCAAGGCGTCCTTTCAATTCAGCAGCCGCGATGGTCATTCTCAGTGCACGGTGACGTTCACTCGGAGGAAGAGCTACCGCGTTCCCGTTGAAGTCGCGAGAAAGTGCGTCTGCTCTGGAGATGCAGAAATCTTATGCGGAGTATGTGCCTTGAAGGAGGCGTGCGCGGAGCACGCGGTCCCATTTGGGCATATTTCGTATTCTGAAGCGCTGGCCTTCTTAAAAGCTGGTGCAGTGGCGCTAGCTTTGCCGCAGGCTCTCCACTGGGGCACTCACGCGTTTCGCAGAGGATTCGCAAACGATGCCCTCCGGGCCGGCGGCGTGTCTGCGCTGTTCTGGTCGGGCGGCTGGAAGGGGCTCGCTGCGTTTGGGTATGCTACGGCGCAGGCCCGAGGCGAAGTGGCCGCCGCGGAGTGGCTGGTGGAGCACTCGGACTCGAGTGGCGGCGAGAGCGGCTAGGCACGCTCGCATGCAGTGGGTGCTGTCTGGAAAAAGAGCGTGCGAGACGCACCTGTGCTCTCACGGTGCCTTTCGGCTCCTTGCCGCCAGCCTCGGCCCTCCTGGATGCAGTGGGCCCTTGGGGTATTCCAGTCGGGACCAGCCTGGCGGCGCCGTGTGTCTCCTCAGCCCAACGCAGGTGCGGGGGGCGCCGGCCTGCTTCTTCTGTGCTGACCGCACGCAGAGATTTTCATCGCCCCCCGATTTGGGGTTTGGGGGGCAGGAAAATCTCCAGGGAGGTTGCTCGTGGCCTCTCCGCCTCTTGGCCTCTCGGCCTCACTGCCTGGCAGTGCCCTTGTGGCACGGCGGATTGGGGGGGTCCCCTCTGTGCTAATAAGCTGGGGCCGCGCGCGGCTGGCGGACCGCGGCGTGGGGATGCCATGTCGTCTCCTCTCCTCGCTTCTCCGGCTGGCTGGTTGGCGGTTGTGCGCGCGCGGGGGCGAAGGTTGTCGCGCTTCGCGGCGCGGCCTCGGGGGGCCGTGCCTTGGTGGTGCGTGGTTGCGCGACGATAAATGCGCTTCGCTGCTCGTCGTTGGCGGGCTTCCGTGGTGTCTGGCCCGCAGGACGGGCGTGGTCGAGAAATGCTTTCTCTGGCCCGCAGGACGGGCGTGTCTCTGGCCCGCAGGACGGGCGTGCTCATTTTCGAAAGCCCACCCTCGTGCCACCCTGGGTTTGTTGTGCGGTTAGCGGGCGCGGTGCCCCCTGCCAGGCTGGGCCCTTGGGGTATTCCAGTCGGGACCAGCCTGGCGGCGCCGCGTGTCATGTACATTCACGCGTTCCCACACGTGCAATGGGCAACACACATACGTGCAGCTGGCTGGGGCCGCCCTGGGAAACCTCCAGGGCACCCACTGCACCCAGGTGGGTCCGGACAGCTGCGCGAAGCGGTTTGCTACTGGTACCTGTGCCCCCCCATGCAAGCAGGAGCATTTTTACTCGGCAGCGTCCGACGAATCTGAGTGTTCAACTAAGAACTCTGCTGCCGCCACGTTCCCCCGCGCCCTGGCCGAGGCGTACGCGAACGCGGTGAGCCCGCGCCACCCACCAGAATAAAACAAGGCAGTGGGGCCGTTCGCCTGCAAACAATCCGTCGCCCAACCTCGGCGAAAAGCATGCGTTCCCCAGAACATGGCGTTTTCTATGCCGCACGCCTGAGCCGCCACCTTCAGCGTGGCAAGGCTTTCCGAATATGTCAGGCCAGGAAACAGCGCTCCGGAATGACAGCTGTGGCGAGAAACAAGCACACATACTCCACAAAGCGTTTTACCCTGGAGGGCGCATATGCACCTCCGAACCACTTGCACGGGCTCGCTGTAGCATTTCCTGTTGGTGAAAGTGATGGACACCTCCTTGCGCGTACCAGCCGCCGCGGCGAGGCAGACTGGCGCTGTCACCGATCCAATCTGGAGAACCTCGCCATACCGTAAACAGAAATGACGCGCCACGACCCAGGACGCCCCAACGTCGGGCAGGCCGAACGCCGAGCACCACGTGGACAGAGCTTTGGTCTCAGCAGCGGTGGCACGAACGCGAGGCCGTCTGAACGACCGGCCTGCCTTTTCAGCGCCACGGACGACCCGGGCCGTATCTGCCAGGGCGCCCAAAGGGAAACGCATCCAATGCAGCACAGTGCGGAGGTGGGACAAGTATCGCGCCAAGGTCCCTGCACTCCGAAATAAACTGATATATGCGTCAACCACGGGCGTCGTCGGCGGCCAAGGTGCAGATGCCGAGTGCAAAGCCACCTGGCCGTGCAACCGCACTGCAGAAGAGTAGCCTCGCGCACTGGCGCGCCACCCGCAAAATTCGAGCCACACAGCCTGCTCGCGCATGGCCTCCAAGTCGACAATATGGCGGCTGCGAGTCAGCTCTTGCCTTGGCGAAGAAGAGGGCAGCGGAAACACATCCCCGTCAATTTTGGCCAAAACCAAAATGGCATCTGCGAGTGTTGCAGGACCTGGCATTTCCCCAGACGCGCGGGCCACAGCGCAAAGCCTGAGAGCCGCGCGCGCTGCCATTGCCCGAGAGTTTGTCCTTGACGCAAGGGCAAGCACAGGCAGTTCGGGGAGTATCTGGGCGTCGGGGAGCAACGGGGCCACAGCACCGCGCACTGCGCCCTCAGGTTCTGCAGAAGCGCATGCTGACGCGCACAGCTCCGTCAGCGCCTCCGCGAACGGCAAAGGTACGCCTCTGAGCGCAGACCAGATGTCCTGCGCCTCTGCCGCCGAAATGCCAAGGAAATCCGAATGATCTACTGCTCCCTCGACGGCCAGATCCGACTCAATTCTTCGCACGTCGACTGTGAGACCTGAAATGCTCGCCGCTCTTCGCAACAAAACGCCGAGCGTGGAACTGCCAGCCGGTTCCACGTGGTCACGCGCATCGCTCAGCCTGGGACGCACCAAACGACCATCATCTCGAGCCAGCTCGTCCTGCCGTGCCCTACTCTGGCCAATGAAATGTAACATTTGCTCCAATCGGCTACGGACGGAACCGCGCAGTGGACGACGAATGACGCCGAACAGGCGTAACGCGAGCACACATTGGCCACGGACCAGCTGACGGGCACACAGAACAATTTTCGGAGTCCGAGGCCCTGCGGAAACAACCTCGGCCACCAACTGCAGGAACCAGGGCCGAACCACATGGGCCCGAATGGAAGCGCCCAGGGCACCAAAAACAAACAGGAAACGGCGTTCCGACAAGAGACCTGTCAAAGTGGCACGCAGAGATGAGGGTTAGTGCCGCACGATGGTGACGACGCCGCACCTGACAGCGAAAGTTCTTTTTCCACGGTCGGGTACAGTCACTCCGCGTCCCAAGGCAGTGCTGCCGGCCATAACCAGGCAATCCGCTCAAAGCTCCGGGCGCCAAATGCGGCCACAGCTGCGTCCCAGGTGTCCCACCTGGTGGGCCCATCGGCGAGGTTCAGCTTACTTGGAACACGGAACGCGTGCAAAGAGATGCCGGCCCTGGCGACCTGGAACCAGAAACCAGTGACCAAAGCATTGAGATCCGTTTGTCTGCTCGCTCCGCGCACAAGCACGTGCAACGCCGGATTGCAATCCACGAAAAGAAGTATTTCGCAGTTAGCCAGTCCGCGCTCGATTAAACATCGGACTGCGCACGCTGCGGCAAGCAGCTCCCGCAGCACAATCTGGGTGCGCCGTGGATGCGCCCACTGCCAAGCCTCCTGCGGCACCGAGGCGGCGCTCCACAATCGGAAACTCGGGTGCACCAGTGCGAATGCTATTCCTCCATCTCCCGCAGCATCTGTATACACAATGCACCGCTCAACGGCGCGCGGCGCAAGCTGAAACCGCCTGGTCGGCGCCTCTGCTAAAAACGCGGACCACCAGCGGAGCGCCGTCCGGACGCGCGCCGTCAAACGAGCAGTGCGGCGATTCGCTTGCCAGTGAAGCGCTGCGAGATACGCCCTGGCTCCCTTTCCAAAAACAGCGCTGCCAGCCCAATTCAGGCGGCCGGCCAACCGCTTCGCTTCGGCTGGACGGAGGGCGTCACTCTGGAGAGCCTCCCGAATGGTCTCGAGCCACTTCTGCAGTTTAGCTGGCCCAATCTGGAAGATGATTTCGCCTGAGCGCGCAGAAACGTCCACTCCCAAAATGGTGGTGCTCGTGGCGCCTCTCACGCGCTTCGAAGGCTCAAGCACCCAGCCTGTCAAGCCCAGCAGTTGCTCTGCGCAATGCGCTGTCCCTACTGGCCCTGTCAGCGCGCTTGCTGCGTCCAGGCACCTATCGGCCGAGAACAGATCGTCCACGAACCGGGGATATGCCACAAACAGATCTCGCGCAAGCAACGCCTGGAAGAACGAACCAAGCCTATGCCAGCTGTGGACAGAAGCGCTCGACCCAAAAGGGCAGCAAATCAACTGCAGACCTTTGGCCTGCTCGGCTGCAGTGCGCCAGGAAATGACAGCGAAAGGCAGGTGTTCCGCCCGCAGCGGCAGGGATTTGAAGGCCCCTTTAAAATCCTCCTTCCGGAAGCACACAGCACAGTCGCGCGGCGCATCGCCAGCGACAGACCGCGCAACAGCGAGCAGAGTGTCCAAAGTGTCGACCGGCATGGGTTCCCCAATTGCCGTTGCTGAATTGACGAGAGACCCTGAGAAATCATCAATCAAGCGGACCTTGGGGATGAACTCGCCGCCTGCTTCCTTCCACCCCTCCAGGGCAGGGAATCGGGCAGAGATCACGGAGGCGGCGGGGCGCAGCTCTGTCCACCATGCCTTTTTTTCGGCTACCTCTTGCACGCATTTCGCCACAAATGCGTTCCAGACTGCAGGCTGCGCGGCCGACGGTCGGCGCACTCGCTCTAAAGTGCTGGCGTTGTTCTCCAAACAACGCTCGGCGAGAGATTCTGCAGTTTCTGACACTGCAGGGTACGCGACGGGCGGCAAAATGCCGCTCCGAGGCAACTGGCCAAGCAAGGGAAAGCCTCGTTTGAGATCTTCCACCAGGCGGCAGTCTGGCCAGCCAATTGCCTCAACCATTTCCGCAAGAAGAATGAGATTCTTCTCGGGCCCGAGGACAAGCTGACAATGCTCGGGCAAAAGCGCAAACGCACATCTCCAGGCTGAATCTGTTTCGCGCTTTCGCGCGGCCCAGTGCTGGAGCCTCGCCGCCCGATGCGCGTGAAGCTCGGAATCTGACTGGGATTCCGCCCCCCTCAGTGCCTCAGCTATTACTGCTGGCACTGGCGGGAGCCCTTCGTGTGCAGGCAAAGAAAGAGCCCATTCCAGGTGACTCCAAGGGTCCATGGAGCCTAGCAAAACAGGATTGGCTAGCAAGGAGTCCACGGATTCGCTCAAGGCAGCAAACCCGCCGAGCGAATGCTCCAGGGACTCCCGGTCCTTTAAAACACTTGTAGGGGTACTATCAGCATCACTGGCGGACGCATCTTCGGACGCCTGGCTTCGCCGGCTCGACCAGCTTTTGCCATGCTGCCAGCTCTGGCCTTTGCTCCACTGACTCTCTTTTTTGTTGCGGTCTGCTTGGGCGCGGCTGCGCGATCTGCGCCGCAGGACTGGCGACACAGGTGCAGGGCGCGCCCCCTTGGGCCCACCAGCACACTTGCCACTACCCTTGCCAGAGCTGCCCTTTGCCTGCGCCGGCTGCGCTGGACCTTTGCCTGCGGCCTTCCCCGCGCGGCCGATCGCCGTCTGGGCCTTGTCCCGAGCGTCCCGGACGATCTCACGGTCCAACCTCTGGAAAAAGTGCGCAATCTGCTCGCCCCTCTCCAAGGAGCGTGCCATCTCACGCCGCACCAGCCAATCGTAGAAATAGGCGGTGTGCACGCCCCCGAACTCCTCGGCAACCCGCGTAAGCAGGAACACGTAACCCAGCACCTCGGACACAGAACAAACCTTCATGATGCAGATCTTGAGCCCCCACGTCATGACGTGGCCCAGGAACGTCGCGAAGCCAACGTAGTGCACCCGATCCTCGAGCGTCCGGGCGCGGCGCATCTCAAGAGACGCGCGCATCCGATCCTCCCAGGTGCCTCCTGCAGCGACGACGTCGATCTCTGGGGTGCGGCTCCACTGGGGTCGGTGGGCTGCTTGGAGGTCGTCGCCATCAGCGCTGCCCACGAAGTGCCTGTCCCGGTCGGCAGCGGCGCGGCCGGCCGCCTCCCACTTGCCCGCGAGCTCCTCTGACGGCAAAGCCTCTGGGGGAAACTCGTGGAGCCCGACCTCGCGGATCCTGTCCGCCAGGCTGAAGGACAGGCCCTTCTTCGGCTGCGAGCCAGCTTGCTTGACAAAGTCGCGCATCACCTCTGCGAAGGCATCACTAGCCGTCGCAGCAGGGGCCACGTCACTGCTGCTTGGTCCTGCGCCGCTGCTGCCAGCGGTGCCTGCCTGGGCCACGCACTTGCCCTGGACGCGCAAAGCGTACACGAGCTGCGCCGGGGAGAATTTCAGAAGCTTCCAAGCCTCTGGGTAATCCTCAGCGCCGAAGGGGAAGTCGTTGGGCTTAATGCCCTGCGTGATCATGCCGCGGATCACCACGTCACTGTAATCACTCGGGTGGGTGCTGCCCACGAGGTTGGCGAGAGCTGCGGCTACACTGGTGTAGAAACGCAAGTCGTGTTTGGCGCGTGGAGCTTCGTCGACGCTCAGTGCGAACCGCACCCAGTTCAGCCTGTCTGCGGCGGGCGCCCCGGAGAACGCTGCGGCAGGCAAACCCTCGAGATCCGCCTTGATCTCAACGTCTGTGAACGAAACCTGCGCCATGGTGTTGCGGACAACGAAGCAGGAATCTGCAGATTGGTTAGCTGGTGAGCAACAAAGACTGACTCGAACCGTGGAGGCTACGGACATCACAGTAGCCACACAAGACCGCCGAGCAAAACGTGGGACGAGAAACGGGCAGACCCAGCAAAATCTGCGACGAGGAGCAGCAAACCAGCGCAAGCAGAAACGCCTTCACCAAGTTGCACCCAAAGGCGCCGGCGAAGCCGCGGTAGCTGGAAACGCCCAGCGTCAACCAACGTTGACGGTCGTTGAGTTTGGTTACCGGCACGCCAGGATAACCTGGAATGAGCAACTGCACCCCCTCAGCGTTAGCAACGGCCTGAGCAGCCGAGCGCGAGCAATGGCGCGCCAGCCGAACCCAGCGTTAGCAACTGGGACGACTGAAACCGCCCAGCGTTCCAGAGCACACCTGCCCAACTCAGCGGCAGCAAGGGCCTTTGCAAACTCGAGCCGCCCAGCGTTAGCTAGGGCTCATCAGCGTTGGCAGCACGGAGCCGCCCAGCGTCAGCAAGGGCGCACCAGCGAAACCCAGCGTCAGCAAGGGTACGGTGACTGAGCCGCCCAGCATGAGCTGGGGAACCCAGCGCTAGCAAGGGTATTTAGCGCCTGGAAGCGTTAGCAAGAGCGCTCCAGGAAAGCCCAGCGTTTGCGAGAGTTTTTGGCGCCGGAACCGCCAGCGTTAGCAAGGGCGCACCAGCGAACCACAGCGTTAGCGCTGACTGGAGCAGCCCAGCGTTAGCAAGGGCGCCCCAGCGGAACCCAGCGTTAGCAAGGGTTTGTGGTGACTGGAGCAGCCCCGCGTTAGCAAGGGCGCACCGGCGGAACCCAGCGTTAGCAAGGGTTTGTGGTGAGTGGAGCCGCCCAGCGTTAGCAAGGGCGCACCAGCGGAACCCAGCGTTAGCAAGGGTTTGTGGTGACTGGAGCCACCCAGCGTTAGCAAGGGCGCACCAGCGGAACCCAGCGTTAGCAAGGGTTTGTAGTGACTGGAGCCGCCCAGTGTTAGCAAGGGCGCACCAGCGGAACCCAGCGTTAGCAAGGGTTGTGGTGACTGGAGCAGCCCCGCGTTAGCAAGGGCACCCCAGCGGAACCCAGCATTAGCAAGGGTTTTTGGTCCTGGAGCCGCCCAGCGTTAGCAAGGGCGCACCAGCGGAACCCAGCGTTAGCAAGGGCGCACCAGCGGAACCCAGCGTTAGCAAGGGTTTGTGTGTGACTGGAGCCACCCAGCGTTAGCAAGGGCGCACCAGCGGAACCCAGCGTTAGCAAGGGTTTGTGGTGACTGGAGCCGCCCAGCGTTAGCAAGGGCGCACCAGCGGAACCCAGCGTTAGCAAGGGTTTGCCGTGAATGGAGCCGCGCAGCACTGCTAAGGGCGCACCAGCTGGCAGCGGAGCCGCCTGGCGCCACGCACTGGCGAAACCCAGCCAAGGGCGCACCTGGAACTACCAGCTGCGCGCGGACGGCAAATGCGACGAGGAGCGCCAGCACCAACGCCCAACGGCCCGCAGGCGAGAGCACGCAACGTGACGCGGCGCTGAAGGCGAGGTGCTGCAAAGGGAAATACCAGAAGACCCTCCCGCCTCCTATCCCCGTCTGCGACCTGAGTGCACCACCCAGGCCTGCAGACGGCGTCATAGGAGCACGGGCGTACAGACAAGGGGCGTGAGCCCTGCACCGCGGCAGCGGCAGCCCCACGAGAAGCGATGCGCACGCGCACCCCCTGACCCCGCAGGCGCTGCTGCGTCCGCGTGCTGACGCAGGGTCCACAAGGCCCCTGGTGACCAACGACAGACGGACACGGACGGACGGACACGGACAGACGGGCAGAGAAGGAAACCGCACCCTGAACGGGCCAGGCGTGAGCAAGAACTTCCCCTCCAACTCCGCAGCCTCCGTAGGAGGCTACCGGCCATGAGCCAAACGCACGAAGCTAGGAGGCCAGGAAGCCAAGAGGCTAAGAGTGGACAAGAATCCTGCTCCTCAAATTTCACTGCCCCCCAAACCACTCGTGCCTCGTGATTTAGGGGCGACAGTAAGCGCCGCCGCTGCTGTGATGTGATGGTTGACTGTTGTCTGTGATGGTAGACTGTTGATTGCGATAGTGCGTGTAATTGCGGTGATGGTGATTTTTCCGCGCTCGCGCCATTGTTCCGGATGACAGGCGAGCGCCGGTCCGCGACGCTCCGTTCGGTGATCCGAGCCTGTGGCGGTGCCCGCGGCATTGGCGGGGCCTGGTGCCGTGGGCGCCTGCGCGTCGCTGCTGGCGACGCCAAAACTTGGTGCCCGGAAGCGGCGGCGGACTCGGCCCGCTCGCGGAAAGCCCGCAGAGCCACGCAGCGAAAACGCCGCGAAAACCACGTAGAGAAAATGCTTGAGCTGGGCGCGCCCACGGAGAACGACCGGCGGAGAGCGCTCACGAGAGCCGCGCGGGCAAACATTCGAACCTCGATCTGACAGCGTGCTGGCAGAACCTGGCGCTGGCACCCGTTTGTTCTGGCCAGGGCGGAGAAGGCAACGCCCGGGCGGACGGGAGCGGGGAGAGCTGCAACCTACTTCGTCCTAGGGCAACTTCGCGACGTGCTCATGTGTATCAGTCGGGCCAACGGCGGCGGCGGAGCCTGGGGCGCTGGCGGCGCCCGGTGCTTGGCACTCGACAGCCGACGCGAAAATGAGAACATATTCTAGGTCCAAGCAATTCATCAGCATTTCGCTGAAGTCGCAGCACCCCACCAAATTCAAAGTTGCTGGCGGGTCGCTGAGAAGGCAAACCGCAGCCGTCGACGGCGCCTCGCAAGTCTGCTCGTTCAACTCCTTCCCCTCGATAAGCGCCTCCAGGTTGGTGGTGGTCCCTGTGCCGCGCACTTTCAGCGGGACTCGGCTCGCGCCCATGATCTTCTGACCGTGTCCGCACACTGCCAGGCCAGCCGGCGGGCCCTCCAGAACGCGGCCCGCTGGCGCTGGGACCACGACGTTCGCAGCCGCCGCTCAAAAGGCCACGGCGCAAACGCATGGCCGTCTGCGACGCGAGCGCGGTGAACGGCGGTGTGCCCGCGTCCACGGTGCAACGCTTGATCGCCCCATTCTCGCCCCGAACGAAGAGCGCCGCGGACGTTCGGCCGCTCCTTCACATCTGTCAGAGACTGGGCGGCAAAGCTGCGAGGCCACCTCGTCCGCGGTGTTGCAGCCATAGGGCGCCAGGGCGGAGCAGCCGAGCACGTCCGCGCCCGCCCCCCCAGTGCCATCCCGAAGACGGCTGTTCTCAAGGACGAGGCGGCCGTCCTGCGTGTACATTGCGTCCTGCTGCTCCTGCGCGTCCCAAACGCAGCGGGTGATCTGAAACGTAACGGCGCCTTGCTTGGCCACCGCGTCGGCCGAAGCTGTTGCGCGCGTCGGGTGTGCCTCCGCTTCCACTGGCGCCATCGAACCTTTGCCGCGTGCGAAAGTTGCGTTGAGCACCTCGGCCAGGGCACCAGAAGCGGCCAGACTTGTCAGAGGCTGAGCCTGCTCGCCAATGGTGCAGACGTGCGCCTTTGGCCACATGTTGATCTTGCCCTCATCGCCACCCGCGGCGGCAAATCGCCCGAGCACAACGATGCCAGCCCCGAGGGGGACCGCGCGGAAGCAGGCGCGGGCTACTTGCCAGACGCCCACCAAAAGCTTTCCCCCACCACCATCCGTACACTCAGCGACGGCAGAGTTGTAGGCAGTGCCTCCTTTTGTCGCCTGCCTCGTGGCGCTCATGCCAGAAAACTTGCGGGTGAAGTCGAACGCTTCGCGGTCGGCGCTGGCAGAGCCTGGCGCGACGGCGCTGGCCTTCAGAATGCCGACGATGCCATGTATGTCCAGCGCGACGTGTATGCCCATGGAAGGATGCGCCACTTTGTCCTGACTTGTAGGCAGCACCCTCGTGGCAGTTGCTGGATTGGAAAGCAAAGCCACGGACTCGAGAGGGCACCCGTTGAAGTCCGATCTGGCCCTGGTGTCGAAACCAGGAGCGGTAAGCTCCCAGGCAGACTCTGCCTTGAACTTGGCCAGTGCTTTGGCCGCCGCACGGCGGTCCTTGAAATCGAAGGGCGCCAGTCCGAGCATGTACTGTTCGGGGGCGCTGGACACAAGCACCCCCTGGAACTGAGCCATTGGACCAGAAAGAATAGTCGATGGATGACCTTAGGGTCGAGGACCCTCGCGTACCGCCTCGTGAATTTCGCGGTCGTGTTGCTCATGTTCTTGATCGCCTCCGTGTTCTTCGGGGGCATGTGAGCTGGCAGAGCCACGCGGCAAGTGCAGAGGGTGTGGTCGGCCGAATGTTCCTGCGGAATGCTTGAGCCAACCTGCTGTGATGATGCTGCTGCTGCTGCTGATGCTGATGCTGATGATGATGATGATGCTGATGATGATGATGATGATGATGATGATGATGATGATGATAATGATGACAATGATGATGATGATGATGATGATGATGATGATGATGATGATGATGATGATGATGATGATGATGATGATGATGATGATGATGATGATGATGATTATGATGATGATGATGATGATGCTGATGATGCTGATGATGATGATGCTGATGATGATGATGATGATGATGATGATGATGGCGATGGCATTACTGTTCTGCATCGGCGATGCTCGAATGATGACGGCCACGGTGCTGGTGATGGTCAGAGTCTCCGGGTCACTTCGATCTCACTACCATGTCCCACTATCGATCTCACTCGCGGATCCTGGAAACCATCTGGAAACGATCGGAGCACCATCGGGGCACGACCACACCGTCGGGATACCATCGGGACACCATCGGGGCAACATCGGGACACTATCGGGACACCACGGGACACCGCGGGACACCGTGGGGACACCATCAAGAACTCCAGCGGGACACCAATCGAAACACCAACCGGGACATCACCGGGACACCAATCGGCACACCAATCCGGACACAACTGGGACACCACCGAGACACCATCAACACACCACCAGGGCACCATCGGGACACCAATCGGGGCACCGTGGGGCACCACAGGACACCACGGCGGGACACCCCCCGCACCCGCCAGCCACGCGGCCAGGGGGGGTGACTTCTGTCATCGCCGCGCCCTGGCCAGAGAAGGGTTCATGTCCCCCGCCCGCCCACACAGCCCCGCCTCGCCCGCACGAACGAGACGAAACCGAAACCGATTTCCTGGTGAAGGGCTATATCTGCTTCACTGCTATCGCACCCCCCAGCCTCCGACGAAACTGCACACGCTTAATTTCTCGGAGGTCTGCGGGGAGCTCCAACAGGGCCCCTAGACCCCTCAAAAGAGTCCCAAGAGGGCCCCAAGCGTGCCCTAAGTTTAAGTCGGGCCTGTCCCTCTACAGGGGGATTGGGGGTATTCTTTTTATTTTTTGTCCGAGATCGGCCTGTAGGGGACACGCCCGACCTAACCCTAAGTGGCTCCGATGGGACCCTGAGAGAGACCCAAGATGGCTCCAAGAGACATCCGAGAAAACACTTCCAAGGCGGCTGTTGCACTGCATGCTTCTACACGCCCCTGGCCCAGGCAACTCGCCCGGCGGTCTGTTTCTGGATGGGCCAGTGGCTGGTGGGGATGCGCGCGAAGCGTCGAGCATTTCTCGGAGGTCCGCGCGGAGCTCCAACAACTTATGTTCATACATTCCCAAACATCCGTCGTGTCGATTCTTTCGAGACACGGGCCCCCAACCTCCCGACCACTTCCCCGGGACGGGTCTTTCATCCCGAGTCGTTTTTTGACGGCCCCGAGGCCCGGCGAGGGCCCCATAGAGGCCACACGCTGCGAAAAACCTCCGTCTTTGATCTTTTCAATGCGTTGGATCTCTGGGCAGCTTGCTTCTCGGGAGCGGCAAAGAAGGGGGCGTCCAAGAGGGGGGGGTGCAAATCATGGCCGGCGGCATGTG
>CAUYUJ010020026.1:449586-472086 GCA_963575745.1 Prorocentrum cordatum
CAGACGTCCCCCTCGCGTGACGTGGTGGAGGGAGAGGGGCGAGGAGGGGGAGCTGGAGGGACGGGAAGAGGCAACTGCAGGAGCGGGCGACGACTTGCTCCACAGCCGCGCCGCGCGCTGTGCCGCCCCTAGCGGCTGCGGCACGGTGCGCCGATGGGAGCCTACTCCGTCATGAGCGAGTTGCGCCGCTCTGTCGCGGCGTCCGCGTCGCCACCCTCTCCGCGCCCGCGTCTCACCTTCATGCCCGCGGCAAGCCTGGCCCCTCCGAGGGCCCCGGAGCAGCCAGTGGGACACCCCCGCGAGGCAGCCAACCAAACAGGGGTGGCCCAGACTCGGCCGGTTCCGACTGCTTGTGGGCATGGGTGTGGTCACCTCCTCCTGCTCCTCCTTCTCCTCCTCCTCCTGCTCCTCCTCCTCTTCCTCCTGCTCCTCCTGCTGCTCCTCCTCCTCCTCCTCCTCCTCCTCTCCTTGTCGCACGAGAGCAGGCACTAATCGAAGATCAGAACTAGGGGACATGTTGACTGGCCTCCTCCTCCCCCCCCGACGGGGGTCGCGGATGCAGGCATCGAGCTGCAGCTGCCGCGTGTACGGACGGCCGGCCAGGCTGGTGGAGGCTTGGGGGGAGGGCGACCATGCCGTGCTCGAGCACGGCCGTCCTCCCCCTCCGCGCGGTCTCCGACGGCGTCCTCCTCTCGCTCGGCATCCACCCCTCTCGAGCTCCTCTGAGCTCCCGCCCAGGCCGTGTGCGGCGTCGGGCACGGTCCGCTTCGGCGTGCTTCTTCCTCTTCTTCTTCTTCTTCTTCTTATTCTTATTCTTCTTCTTCTTCTTAATATTATTATTCCTCTTCTTCTTCCTCTTCTTCTTCTTCTTCTTCGTCTTCTTCTTCTTTTCTTTTTCTCCCCCCCCCCGCCAACGGGGGTCAACCTCGCCTCGCCCAAGCACCGCGACGTGTGCTGGAGCGCCCTTGGCGCCGTGGCGGCTGCCCGCCGAGCTCTCCTCTGCCCCTCCCACTTCTGGGAGGCTTCCCAGAAGCCGTCTTGGCAGCCTCCAGGCCCTTCTCGCGAGGAGCACAGAACGTCATGAACAGAAACTGCTGGAGCGCCAACAGTTCATGTTGATGTCTCCTTCGATTATCAGGAGCCCCCTCTCTGGCCATCGCTCGGACGTCCATCCCCGATGTTTCCTTCGGTTTCGTGCGTGGCTTTTTCGCCGAATGATCAAGGATGCTCCTCGATGGTCCTCGCCGAAAGAAAAATGCATACGTCCGAGCGATGCCAGGCTCTTTCTAAGTGGCACCCCGGCCTCCTTGGAAGGCCACGCCCTCGCGCCACCCCCTTGTGCGTGCGCTTCGCCACACAATCCTGGCAGAGCTGCTCTTAGGTCGGGCATGCCTCCCTACAGGCGGATGTTGGGCGAACAATTTAACAGACCCCAAAGATACTCAACAAAGGTTCAAACCTATGTAGTCGAACAAGCGTCTCCCGACTATTTTTTGGGGGGTATTTTTGACTATTCCTCCTGTGGATGGACACGCCCGACTTAGAGCTGCTCGTGGCTGGAACATCTGCAGAACACCCCTTCGCAGGACGCCCCCTGGCGTGGGCCACGTGCGCACGCCACGTGCGCACGGCGCCGCATGCCGAAGGGACCTCACGGGGCAGCTGACCGACGTCCAACAAAAACCACCGGACGCATCCGGCGAAGCGCACGTCGACTGGCGAAACCGACTTGGGGTTCCAGTGCGGGCACGGCCGCAAGAAACCCTCGCAGGAATCCCAACCCTGAGAACCCGAGCGCGAGGTGCACCTGAGGGGAAACCCGGAGCACCCTGAACTCAGCAGATCCTTCAACGGCTGCGGGAAGCCACCGCGCAGCGCGAGGAGAGAAGAAACCCAGGATACCCTGACAAAAAGAAGATGGTTTCTTGATGCGCGCCCCCACTGTAGGCCGGGTATGTGCCCCTACAGGCGGATTTTGAACGAACGATAGAACAGATGGAACAAGTACTAGAACATGATCAAGCCCTGTAGAAGCGTCGTCCCCATACAATTTCGTTTTATAGATACTTTTGAACATGCCTCCTGTAGAGGGACACGCCCGACTTACACGTAGGACTGCCCCAATACACTCGTATGCCAATGTCGAGAAAAGCACCGTGAGCATCTCCTCCGTCGACTCGTCTGGGCGGGCGTCCTGTCAACGCTGGGCCCTGGTTCCCAGTCGTCCCCCCCCCGTCCATGCCCCGCCCCCGAAGCGCCCGGGGTGATAATTTCCCCCCCCCCCCCCCGGTCGACGGCAGCTCTACCGCCTGGCCCGCATCCGGCCCACGGTTAAATCGGGCCTGTCCGCCTACAGGGGGATTTTTGACGAAAAATAAAAATACCCCCAAACTATTCCAAAAGGGCCCAACAATACTCAAAAAATAGTCCCCAGACCATTTTTGGAGCATTTTTTGATTATTTTTTGGGTATTTTCAATTTTTCGTCGAAGGTCCCCCTGTAGTGACTACCTACCAAACCACCCCAACTCAACCCGAAGACCCGAATTTAACCCCAATTTCGGGTTGGGGGGGGTACGGATTCCATGTGTTTTTTTCAATGTTCCCCGACCCCCCCCCCACTGGAAATCGAGGATAAATTTGGGCCTTCGGGTTGGGTTGGGGTGGTTTGGTGGGTGGTGATGTAGGGGGACAGGCCCGACATAAGCCCACGGGCCCCCGCACGGAGGCCCGTCCTCGCCCGCGCCTCGAGACGCGCACCCGGCCGCGGCGACGAGGAGCCCCCCCCCGGGAGGCCAACGCCGCAGAGGGCGCCGCGCGCAAGGCGAGCCTTATGTCGGGCCTGTCCCCCTACAGGGGGATTTTCGACGAGAAATAAAAAGTACCCCCAAAATAATAAAAAAAATCAAAAAATAGTCTGGGGACTATTTTTGGAGTATTTTTTTACCTTCTTGGGGCAGTTTTGGGGGTATTTATTTTTCGTCGAAAATCCCCCTGTATGGGGGACAGGCCCGACCTAAGACGAGCCGGCCGCCGCGGCCTCGCTCCCGCCTGCGCGGCCGCCGCCTCGACTCCCGGCAGAGGTGCTTCGGCGGCGGGCAAACCTCTCTTTTCAAAAAAAAAAACACCCTTTCGTGAGAACGGCCCGGGACCGAATTCCGACGGACCTTCAGAAACTGAATCCATAACATGAAACAAGTGCAGCAAGTGTTTTCTGGATTGAACGCGATGAAATAATATTATATATCTATATATGTATGTATGTCCTTGCTTGTTTGCTTGTAGGTGGTATATAGATATATTATTATTATTATTATTATTATTATTATTATTATTATTATGTTGCTTGTCCGCGACGCCCTCTCGCGAGTCGAGACCAGCCAATTCGCGAATCGACGCGTCAGGGGAGGAGGTCTGTCAACCTCCGGCTGCTCCCGGGGCCCCCCGGGGCCGGCGAGAGCGGCCAGGCCACCGCGGGCCTTCTTCCTCCGGCGCCCGTCGGCGGCCTCCGCGGCCCCGGGCTGCGCGCGGCCCTCCTCGGCGTCGTCCTCGTCGGGCAGCTTCCCGTGCTGCTGCAGCTCCTGGCTGCGCGGCAGTCTGAAGGGGCCCAGGGACACACAAGCAAATACACACAACTCAAAACGTTCCCAACATTTTCCCATAATTTTGGGGTTTTCGTCCTCCCCCCCCCCCACACTTCCTATATTTTCCCACATTTTCTGGGGATCGACGATCAATTGTGTCTGTGTTCCTTCCCCTCCTGACAATCATCGGCCCCTGACCACGAAAAGGCGACTGCCCGCGTGAGCGACGGTCGAAACGAGGCCTTGCGCGAGACGGCGCAGCGACCTTGCGCGGCGGCTCGCGCGGGCCGCCAGCGCGGCACGCCACGCGGGAGACGAGGGCGCTTACGCGCGACCTGACGCGGGTAGCTTGCGCGCAATGTGGGGCATCCTTTGACAACTCTCTGTCGCTGTCACGTCTGCATCGCAGAGCGGGAGAAGGGTGGCTGGGGAGATGCGCTTGCCCCGCTCAGTGGCCGCCGCGATCACCCTGGCGACCTTCAACACCGGCCTGGAGGCTTGGTTCGGGGTCAGATGGGCGATTTCGGAAACCCTGCGCCCCAAACCTTTTCATCCCTTAGGGACACATCTTGTACCTCCGCCGCCTTCCGCCGAGCTTCCGCCGGCGGAGGCGGCCACGTTTTACTTCCGCCGACCTTCCGCCGCCTTCTGCCGCGGAAGATATGCCAACTACTTCCATCCTCGAAGGCAAGGCCGTTTTTGAAGCGCCCCGGATGTCGCGGCATGAAGTCCTGGCAGATGGCGGTGAGAGCGGTCAGGTGCTCCTCCTGAGAGGACAGTGGCACGGCACAGACATTCGGTCGGGCATGTCTTCCTACAAGCAGATTTTGGGCCAAAAATCCGCTGGCCCCCTTGCGGGGCCATCAGGCTGCGAGGCTTAGGCTTGCTGCTCCCTGCGCCAGTTCCAGTTTCCTTCTTCTCATGTTACAATTTTGCTTTCTGCTTCTTACTATAAATGTTTACTGCATGCGCGAACAAGGGGGAGGGGGGGCGGCGAAAACCGCCCAGCTGGCGTACCCGAGTCACATCCTCAGAATCTCTGGGGGGCACTGGGACACCTGAAAATATTTGAGATTCGCGCTCCCGATGCAATAATCAATCGCGAATTACACTGTATTCGCGCCCCCGAGGCCAAGATCCCTCGTAGATTACATTGTATTCGCGTCCCCGAAGCCACGACCCCTCCTAAAATACGCCGTGTGAGGCCACGATCCCTCGTAAATGCGCTACATGTTCGCCTCTGGGGCCACGATCCATATTGAATTGCGCCACAATCGCGCCCCCGAGGCTGCGATCCTTTTGTAAATTACACCGAATTTGCGCACCCGAGGCCCCGATCTCTTGTACATTATACCACGCTCGCGCCCCAGAAGCCACGATCCCGCGCGTAAATTACACCACGTTCGCGTCCCCGAAGCCACGATCCCTTGCAAATAGCACCGCATTCGCGCCCCCGAGGCCTCCAAAAAGCCCAAGAGATACCCACGAGGCCCCCAGAGGCCACCAAGAGGCGCCCAAACCGCCTCCAGGAGGCCCCTGAGAGGATCCCCACGACACCCCAACACATATACAAGAGGCCTCAGACCCACAACCCAGGCACGGTGGCGGGATGGGCCGAAGGCCACTAGGATCCGCCGCCCCCTGCTTGCAGGGGTGCACGGCGTGCTGGATGATTCAGGTTTTGGTTTTGGTTCTTTTTCTAAAAGAACTCCCCATAGGGCTTCGGCCCGTCCCGCCGGCCACCCGTAAATTGCCGAAAATCCGCCTGTCAATGCCCAAAAACGGCCGTTTCGCTCGGGACATCCTCAACAAATCGCGAAGATGGCCCAAGATGGCCTCCAAGTCCGCCCGAGATGGTCCAAGACGGCCTCCAAAACGGCCCAAGAGAGTCCAAGACGGCCCAAGACGGCCCAAGAGGCCCCCCAGAGGCCTCCCAGACGGCCCAAGAGGCCTCCAAGAGGTCCTCCAGGAGAGTCCGAAGAGGCCAAAATCATTGATTTTCCATTGGTTTTTGAAGGATTTTGGCATTTGCGCCTTTTCGGCTCTCCGACGGCTCAAGACGGCCCAAGAAGCCCCCAAGATCGCCCAAGAGGCCCCCAAGAGAGCCCCATGATGGCCCAAGTGGCCTCCAAGATGGCCCCTAGAGGGCCCCAAGAGGGCCCAAGAGGCCTCCAACACGCCCAAGATGGCCTCCCAGACGCCCAAGATGGCCTCCAAGACGGCCCTGGAGCATTCCAAGCGGGCCCCAAGTCGGCCCATAGAGGCCCCCCAAACGGCTTCCGACGGCTTCAGACGTGCCAGGAACCCACCAAGATGGCCGAAGTTGGCTCGAAGCTGGCCCGAGACGGCCCAAAAAGCCCCAAAGATCGCCCAAAGCTTGCCCAAGAGGCCTCCAAGACGGCCAAGATGACCTTCAAGATGCCCACGTGTTCCCCGAAGGCTTTCCAAACCGATTCGGGGAACACGTGGTCCGATAGCTTGGCAGGTCTGGCCTCAACGTTCGGCCACATAGGCGCTTCCAAAAAGGCAGGGGGCGGCGGTGATTCGCCGTAGGCGTCTTCGATCCGCCGCCCCCTGACGATTCATCGCAAGGGTGCCTGGCGTGCTAGACCCTTTCGGTTCATCGCAGGGGTGCCTGGCGTGTTTTGGCTATTTTTTCAAAATTATCCCGGCAAAGCAACCTAACAGCGATGTGTAGAAGCATATCTGAAAGCATTCCCCTTAAGATTCAGATGAAAATCCAGTTGTCGAATTCTGCTGTTCTCGCAGTCGTAGTCGCATTCGCGATGACAGTCGCAGCGGCAACGGCAGTCGCAGTCACAGCCTCAGCCTCAGCCTGCCTCCTCCTCCTCCTCCTCTTTCTCCTGCTCCTCCTCCTCCTCCTCCTCCTCCTCTCCTCCTGCTCGTCCTCGTTCCGTCCTCCTTTCGCTCGCTGCTCTCCTCCTCCCCGTCCTCCTCGTCCTCCTCCTCCTCCTCCTCCTCCAGTTGGTTCCTCGTTCTCCTCCCCTGGTGCACTCCCCCCCCCTCCTCCTCCTCGTCCTCCACCGTCCTCCCTCCACTCTCCTCCTCCTCCTCTTCCTCCTCCTCCTCCTCCTCCGTCCTTCTCCTCCTTAGTCCACCCCCTCCCCTCCTCCTCCCTCCTCCTCCTCCTCCATCCTCCATCCTCTTCCTAGGTCGTGTTCCTCGTTCTCGTCCTCCTCGTCTTGCTCGTCCTCCTCCTCCTGGTGTTCTCTCCTCCTCCTCCTCCTCCTCCTCCTCCTCCTGGTGGTCCTCGTTCTCCTCCTCCTGGTACTCTCCCCCCCCCTCCTCCTCCTCCTCCTCGTCCTCGTCCTCCTCCTCCTCCTCCTCCTCTTCCTCCTCCTCCTCCTCCTCCTCCTCCTCCTCCTCCTCCTCCTCCTGGTACTCCTCCCCCTCCCCTCCTCCTCCTCCTCCTCCTCCTCCTCTTCCTGGTCGTCCTCCTCCTCCTGGTCGTCCTCCTCCTCCTGCTCGTCCTCCTCCTCCTCCTGCTCGTCCTTCTTCTCCTGCTCCTCCTGCACCTCGTCCTGCTCCTGCTCGTCCTCGTCCTCCTGGTCTTGCTCGTCCTCCTCCTCGTCGTGCTCTTGCCCCTGCTGAAAATGTGGCCCGGGAATGGAGTTCTGGGCACTCGAAGAGCACGAAGTGGCCTACAGTTGGCTCCGGGCATTCAAAATGTGGGCCCGGGAATGGAGTTCTGGGAACTCGAAGAGCACGAAGTGGCCTACAGTTGGCTCTGGGCATTCAAAATGTGGCCCGGGAATGGAGTTCTGGGAACTCGAAGACCAGGAAGTGGCCTACAGTTGGCTCCGGGCATCCAAAATGTGGCCCGGGAATGGAATTCTGGGAACTCGAAGAGCACGAAGTGTGTGACTGTTGCATCCGGGCATCCAAAATGTAGCCCGGGAATGGCGTTCTGGGATGTCGAAGAGCACGAAGTGTGTGACTGTTGCATCCGGTTATTCTAAATGTGGCCCGGGAATGGCGTTCTGGGATCTCGAAGAGCACGAAGTGTTTGACTGTTGCATCCGGGTATTCAGAATGTGGCCTGGGAATGGAGTTCTGGGAAGTCGAAGAGCACGAAGTGTGTGACTGTTGGTGAAAAACGAGCCCGGCACCCTGCCGCCCGGCAACTCCCCAACACCTGCCCGGACCCCCCTGAGGAGTGATCTGTGAGCTCTTTTGAGTCAACTAGAAACCTATCAGTCTTCGCTGTTAGGTAATAACTCCCCCTGGGGCGTCGGCCCGTCCCGCCGGCCACCCGGAAAATGCCCAATTCCCCAATTTCCTGCCCAAGACGGCTCCAAGATGGCCTCCAAGATGGCCATGATGGCCCAAGATGGCCTCCAAGATGGTCCAAGATGACCTCCAAGTTCGCCCAAGATGGTCCAAGACGGCCCAAGAGAGTCCAAGACGGCCCAAGAAGGCCCAAGAGGCCCCCCAGAAGCCTCCCAGACGGCCCAAGAGGCCTCCAAGAGGTCCTCCAGGAGGGCCCGAAGAGGCCAAAATCATTGAGTTTCCTTAGGTTTTTGAAGGAATTGGGAATTTGCTTCTTCTCGGCATTCCGACGGCTCAAGACGGCCTCAGAGGCCCCCAAGATCGCCCAAGAGGCCCCCAAGAGGGCCTCATGACGGCCCAAGTGTCCTCCAAGATGGCCCCAAGAGGGCCCCAAGACGGCCCAAGAGGCCTCCAACACGCCCAAGATGGCCTCCAAGACGCCAAAGATGGCCTCCCAGACGGCTCCGAAGCGCCCCAAGAGGGTCCCCGTTGGCCCAGGCCCCCAAGACAGCTCCCGACGGCGTCAGACGTGCCAGGAACCCACCAAGATGGCCGAAGTTGGCTCGAAGCTGGCCCAAAAGGGCCCAAGAGGCCCCCAAGAGGGCCTCCAGGAAGGCCAGAAGGGGCCAAAAACATTGATTTTCCGTAGGTTTTTGACGGATTTTGACATTTCCTTCTTTTCGGCCTTCCGACGGCCCGAGACGGCCCCAGAGCCCCCAAAGATCGCCGAAAGATCGTCCAAGAGGCCTCCAAGACGGCCAAGATGACCTTCAAGACGCCCGCGTGTTCCCCGAAGGCTTTCCAAACCGATTCGGGGAACACATGGTCCGATGGCTTGGCAGGTCTGGCCTCAACGTTTGGCCAGATAGGCGCTTCCACAAAAGCAGGGGGCGGCGGTGATTCGCCGTAGGCGTCTTCGATCCGCCGCCCCCTTTTGATTTTTCAAAGGGGTGCCCTGCGAGCCAAACTATATGGCTTTTGGTTTCGGCTCTTTTCCCAAAAGAACTCTCACAATGGGCTCCGGCGCGTCCCGCCTAGGTCCCGGGAGGCTTGCCCAGAGGTGGCTGCAAAGCCTCCCAAACGGCCGTTTCGCGAGGGGCATCCTCAAAAAATCGCGAAGATGGCCCAAGATGGCCTGCAACATGGCCAAGATGATCGAAGATGGCCGACATGATGTCATCCAACATGGCCAAGATGGCCTAGAGATGGTCCAAGATGGCCTCAAGCTGGCCCAAGACGGCCCCAGAGGCTCCGAAGAGGGCTCCAAGACGGCCCAAGAGGCCTCCAAGAGGGCCTTCAGGAAGGCCCGAAGAGGCCCAAATCATTGATTTTCCTTAGGTTTTGGACGGATTTTGGCATTGACGCCTTTTCGGCTTTCCGACGGCCCAAGACGGCCCAAAAGGCCCTCAAGGTCGCCCCAAGATCGCCCAAGAGGCCTCCAAAATGGCCCCATGACGGCCCAAGAGGCCCCCAAGACGGCCCCAAGAGGACCTCCAAGACGCCTCCAGGAAGGCCCGAAAAGACCAAAACCATTGATTTCCCAAGAGATTTTGAAGGATTGTGGCATTGGTTTCTTTCGGCCTTCCGACGGCCCGAGACGGCCCAAGTGCCCCCAAAGATCGCACAAGACGGCCCCAAGAGGCCCCCAAGACGGCCCAAGAGGCCTCCAAAACGTTCAAGATGGCCTCCCAGACGGCCCAAGAGCCCTCCAAGACGTCCTCCAAGAAGGCCCGAAACAATCAAAATGGCCCCCCAAGACGGCTCCAAGAGGGCCCCAACAGGCCTCAGAGACGGCCAAGATGGCCTCCAAGAGGGCCAAGATGGCCCCAAGATGCCTTCAAGACGGCCCAAGATGCACCCAAGACGGCCTCAGATGGCCTCAAGATGGCCCAAGACGGCCCAAGACGGCCCCCAAGAGGCCTCCGAGACGGCCCATAGAAGCCTCCGAAAGGTCCTTCAGGAGGACCCGAAGAAATCAAACTCATTGCTTTTCCTTAGGTTTTTGAAGGCTGTTGGCATTTGCTCTGTTTTGGCACTCCGACGGCTCAAGACGGCCCACGAGGCCCCCAAGATCGCCCCAAAATCGCCCCAACAGGCCTCCAAGACGGCCAAGATGGCCTCCAAGACGGCTAAGATGGCCCCAAGATGCCGTCAACACGTCCCAAGATGCACCCAAGAGGGCCCAAAATTGCCTCAAGATGGCCCAAGGCGGCCCAAGAGGCCCCTAAGAGGCCTCCCAAACGGCCCAAGAGGCCTCCAAGAGTTCCTCCAGGAAGGCCCGGAGAGGCCAAAATCACTGATTTCCCTTACGTTTCATTTGCTCCATGCAAGCTCTCCGGCGGCCCAAGACGGCCCAAGAGGTCCCCAAGGTCGCCCCAACAAGATCGCCCAAGAGGCCTCCAAGATGGCCCCATGACGGCCCAAGAGGCCCCCAAGACGGCGACCTCCAAGACGTCCAAGATACTCTCCAAGACGGCCCCCCTGAAGCGCCCCAAGAGAGCCCCTCGTCGGTTCACAGAGGCACCCGGAACGGCTCCCGACGGCGTCAGACGGGTCGGGAATGCCCTGAGACAGCCACAGAGGCCCCCAAGAAGCCCCCAAAGGCCCCCAAGAAGCCTCCAAGAGGCCCAGGGAAGCTCCCAAGAGGCCTCCAAAAGGCTCCCTGGAAGCTCCGCAAAGGCTTCCCAAGAGGCCTCGCAAGACGGTTCCCAAGAAGACGGTCCAAGATGCACCCAAGACGGCCCCAGATGGCCTGAACATGGCCTTAGACTGCCCAAAAAGCCCGCCAGAGGCCTCCAAGACAGCCCCAGACCCCTCCAAGACGTCCTCCAGGAGGCCCGGAAGCTCGGAAACCACCTGGTCCGATGGCTCGCCCCGCTCCGTGTTCCCCGAAGGCTTTCGAAACCCACTCGGGGAACGCGTGGCCCGATAGCTTGGCCAAGCTCAAACCCAACTTTCGGCCACGCAGGCGCTTCCAAAAAGGCAGGGGGCGGCGGTGATTCGCCATAGGCGCCTTCGGTAACGCCACAATTTCAATATGCGCTGAAGACTCCTATCCGCCCCCGCATGCTGTTCCCAGATGCGCCAAGGAAGCGCCGAGACGCACCGACGCGACTCTGGGATATCCCATTATGATGGAGAGGGGGCCGGCGGCAGGGGCCGAAGCCCTTACGGATAAAGCAACACGCAACACATGTTCAAACATAAGTATTTGGGAATATTCTTCTTGTAGCGGGACATGCCCGACTTGTCAGTAGAGACCTCCTAGATGGGGTCGGAGTAGATGCGGTGGGAGGATCGCGTCGCATCGTCGATACATCGACGATGCATCGGCGATGCATCGGCGATGCACCGTCGATGCATCGTCGACATCGGCGATGCATCGCCGACGTCGACGTGAAGCACATCATCGGGCTCCACATCGAGCCGCACGGGCGATGCATCGGCGATGCGGCGCGATCCTCCGACCCCGTCTGCTCCGACCCCATCTGGGAGGCCTAGAGTCACAGACATCAGCTTCGGGGCCTGCGCTGGACACCCCCCCCCTTCCCCAGTGGCGCGGAGCGCACCTCTGGTTGGCGGCGCCAGGGGCGGCGCCCACCAGGGGGGCGTGCGGGACCCAGCGCCGACTCAAGCACTCCGCGCGGAAGTCTGGCAGCTCATGTTTTTTTTTGTTATTGCTGCTGTTGTTGCTGCTGCTGCTGCTGTTGTTGTTGCTGCTGCTGCGGTTGTGGTTGTGGTTGTTGTTGCTGCTGTTGTTGTTGTTGTTGCTGTTGTTGGTGTGGTTGTGGTTGTGGTTGTGGTTGTGGTTGTGGTTGTGGTTGTGGTTGTGGTGGTGGTGGTGGTGGTGGTGGTGGTGGTGGTGGTGGTGGTTGTTGAACATTATTTATTCTAAAGAATAATTATTGTTGGGCCCCCTGGTGCGCGCCCCCCCTGCGCCGCCTAGGCCGCAGCTACATTTTCATCATTTTCGTGAGGAAGCCTCAGGTAAAACGATGTGATCAGATCCGGTTGTTTTGTTGTATCCGTTTTCCCTTGCAAAAAACACTATAAAATGACATTTCTTGTTCTAATATAATCAAATTTCAAGAATCCCTTGCAAAAAATAAGGTAAAGTGGACATTCGCGCGCGCAAGACGAAATCCTTCCAAAAGCTTAGTGTTCGGAGCGATTTTAACATAAAAACATCAAAAAACCAATGGTTTTTCAACAAAAAAATGTCAAAATCTCATCCCGCGCGCTCTTGCGGATTCGTAGGAAACCAACACTTTTTAAACATTTCTGTCAAACGGGCTTTTGCGAGCAACTTTTTCGAACTTCTGCGACAACGGTTGCGCACCTGCCAGGGCCATCATCCCTGTCAAATAATACCATGCGGGACACATTCGTTTTTTCTTCGCGCGCGCACGCCGTCGTCGTCGGCCGCGGGGCCCTGAATAGTAGCCACGGTCGTCCGCATGCCACGAAGTGAAGTGTCCGAACGTCATAGGGCGGGAAGCTGGGTGTGGGTGGTGGCGAAGAGTCGTTTGGAAATTTGGTAGAGCTTGAACCGGCCCCCCCACAAAGTGGGGGTATTGCCCGCCTCCTATGAAAACCCTGGCACTGGTGAGAACGGAGTGTCCCCACGTGCTAGTAATTGTTGTTGTTGTTGTTGTTGTTGTTGTTGTTGTTGTTGTTGTTGTTGTTGTTGTTGTTGTTGTTGTTGTTGTTGTTGTTGTTGTTTTCTGCTGTTGTTGCTATTATTCGTATTCTTCGAGCTCCATCTTCTTGGCTGCGGCGGCGATGCCGCCGCCGCCCTTCGCGCCCTTGGCGCTGCCGATGCTGGTGATGAGCGTCCTCCGGGCGGACTCCTGCCTGACAGCCTGCACGACCGTCTTGACCAGCGACATCTGCTCGCCCTGATGGAACTCCTCGCTCCTCTTCTGGTAGGCCTGGCGGGGGGCACGTGCTATGCGCTTATTTCTTCATTTGAGAAAAAACCCAGAGGAACTCCGCGGCGAAAAGCACGCGCTATGCACACCGACCCGCTCAACCTCTCCTCCACCCTTCCGCGCTTTCTTGCACCTCTCTTCCTTCCCCCCTTCCATTGACATCCCTTGGTTCCATCAGATCGGGCCGGTCGGCTTCTCGGCGCTGTGAGCCACTTGGGGGCCAGTCTCGAGCCTCTGATACCATCGGAAGACGGCTCGGGAGGAAGAGCCAGCCCCAGAGGAGGGAGTTGGGAGTTGGGAGGTCCGCAGGGCTCGCGCCTCGAACCAAACGAAACAGACTGAGCCGCTTGATGTCTCAGTCTCTCGTGGGGCGCGAGGGTTGAGGAGCATGAGCCATTCCTGCCAGTGTCATCGCTGGCGCCCGTGACGGCGAGCGGGGATCGCACCATGGCAGGAGGGAGGGGGAAAGTGGGCCAGGATGGGGCCGGCGGTTGCAGTGGGAGTCTCTCCGGCCTCGTAATAGTGGACCCCCCCCACGATCAGCACCATCAGGAAGCCGGCTCCCGCAACATTGCAGAGCACCGCCAGCACCATGGCATCGGCTCCGACGTCTCCCGCGAGCGTCTTCCAAGATGCGCAGCTGACGTAGACCATCCAGAGTACCTGAGAGGCAGCGAGAGGGAAGAACTTGGTCAAAAGGAAACATCGTCCTCGGATCGGCGGTACAGCGCCGATGGGCGCCCGATAGCGAATCCGCACGTTCCCGGGCGGGGGTGGGGCTATCCGACCCCCATCGAAGATCAATTGGCGATTGGGGGTCGACGCAGTCCCCCCTGAGCCTGTCCCCCGTTATCGCTGCCCCAGGGTCAGGGAGGGAAAAATGCACACAGACACAATTCTTCGTCGATTCCCACGGAAAAATGGGGAAATAGGGGAAGTGTGTGGGGGGGGACGGACAGGACACCCAGAAAACATGGGACAAATATTGGGAATCTCGGGATTTGTGTGTACTTGTTCGTATGTCCTTGTGCCCCTTGGCAGGGGTGCCACGAAGAGAATCGCGCTGTTGATCTTGATGCCGGTCGGGCCGCCCAACTCGGCGCCGTGGGCCTTGCGCCTGTAGTAGACGACGGCGAAGGCGACCACCGTGCACATCAGGAACACGAGCACGGAGAACACGAGATCTCCTCGGCTATACGCAAGAGTGACCCTGGATAAGAGTGACCTCTGGTGCGCGGCATTAGGGGGGGGGGGCGCGGGGGAGCCAAACCCAATCGCGCGGGCCGCTGATATCGCAGCGCGTTCGAAGATTGGGGGACCCATGTGGGCCCGCACCAGAGGTCACTCCAGCGAACGGTCACTCTTACGCCTGGCCGATCTCCGGCGAGCACCACGAACGCGCCGCTCGGGAAGAGCTCGGCCTGCTCGGGGTACTTCAGCCTCCACTTCGCCGTGGCGCTGCCGTCCCAGTAGAAGGCCGCCATCATCCAGGGCAGCCCCAGGCCCAGGAAGACGTTGACGGCGTTGCTGCCGGTGACGTTCCCGATGGCGTTGTCCGCGGAGGGGTCCTCCACCGCGGAGACCTTGGAGGCGAAGAGGTCGGGGAGCGACGTGCCCAGCGCCACGATGGTGATGGCCGTGATCGAGTCCGGCAGGCCCATACAGCAGCCCATCAGCGAGGCCAGGTCGCCGATCACGGCGGTGACGCCGCCGATGAACACCAGCGCCACGCAGAAGCACACCCAGCCGCCGCCGTAGGACACCGGGGGTATGAGCGCGAAGAGCAGCTTCCAGGGGAGGGCGACGAAGTGCATGCACCACTCCGCGGCGGAGACCTCGTCGTGGTCCTCGACCGGGACCGGCCAGATGGCGTTGCGGAACTGGTCGCCCCACCTGGTCGTGCCCTCGCTCATGACGTCGAAGTTGAAGGCGTGGTCCATCCAGCGGGCGACCCTCATCGCGGTGTCCGCATCCCCGCTGGCTGGGAGAATGTTGATCGCACATCTGCTGTCCTTGCCCTCCGCCACGTGGTCCCCTTCCAGCTCAACGTAGAGGCGGTCACTGCCCTCGTACGGGCTCCGCTTCTGGATTTTGATCTCTACGCTCTTCTCTATGACCCCGTCTTCGAGCACCAGCACGTCGTCCTTGTGCATGTAGTCGCCTGCGCCGTCGGCCAGGCCGTCCAGGGGCCTGGCCGAGTCCGCCACCGTCAGCAGCCGGCACTCCACTGGACCCTCGCTGCCGTCGAAGCGCTGCACCTTCACCCAGCACGTCGTCTCGCACTCGGTGCTGGGCTGGTGGTCGATGACGTCCTCTCGCCATCGCTCGGACGTCCATTTTTTGTGTTTCTGTTCGGTCTCGTGCGTGTCTTTTCTGCTCGTTGGTCGAGGATGGTCCTCGATGGTTCTCGCCGAGAGAAAAATGCACACGTCCAAGCGATGCCAGGTCCTCGGCCAGCTTCAGCTTGCCGGTCCCGGCCTTCTGCGTCTCCGCGCCGGCGATGCACACCTCCGCCTTCGCGAGCCCCGGTGCAATGGCGCAGGCCTTGCGCCTCGTGCAATACTGCGTGGTCTCGTCCCCCTCGCTCAGGGCAGCCTCCGTGTGGCTGGCCACGGCCCGCGTCAGGCTCACCGTGAGGCGCTCCCCCGCGGTCTTGCTGGACCGCGCGAGCGTGACGCTGCCCCGCGACTCGTACTTGTGGATCAGGCAGTGCCCCTTCCTTCCTTTGGAGTCCTCCCAGTACACCCGCACGAAGTACTTGCCCACCTCTCGAGGGCAGCTCACGGGAGCCTCCCACACCATCCTGCCGGCTCTCTGGCGAATCGGCGCCAATCGACGCCAATCGACGCTATATCAATGCTTTTAGCCGATGCTAAGTCGGCGCTGTCTCATCGACTCCCAAACCCTAATCGACGCTAGCCGACGCTAAAGACGGAATTGAGAGGGTAGACCAGGCACCCATGATTTGCTACCGAACCACCTGCTGCCCTGTCTTCTCCACCTCCAGGATGATTTCGCCAGCGTCCGCGGGGAAGCTGAACTCGTGCGTCGTGAAACCCACCGTCAGATCCGTGGCCGGCACGTCCTTCTTGTTTTCGCCGATCATGCCAACGCCCTTGCGAACCTGTGCTCGCGTTCTCCCTGCCAGCGCAGAGTCCTCTGGGGAAACCAAAAGGTACCGATACCGCTGCCCCCCGGACCTCTCCCGAAGCGCGTTCTGACCAGGATCTCGAAGCGAATCCAGCGGTGGCGACAAGGGCCTCCAAGGAGGCCCAGGAAGGGGGAAACGGGCAAGGGGTAGAGGTATGGGCACCTTTTCTTCCTCCGATCCTCTACCAGCTTCACCTCGTGGTCCGGGAGAGCGGTGATGTCACAGTGCAGGTTCGTGCAGCTCCTCTTGATGCTGAGCGCGTGGCCCTGCTTCGCCGCGCGGGGGGACAGCCAGCCCTTGTCCGCGGCGAAGGCCACCGCCAACAGGACGGGGAAGAAGACGAACGTGGATGTGATGGGCCAATTTTCCACCACCGCTACCATATGTAGGAGAGGGAGGAGGAGGAGCAGGAGGAGGAGGAGGAGGAGGAGGAGGACCGCCTCATTCTCCCTTCTCCCCCGTCCTACATATTATGCTAGTGGTGGTGGAAAACTGGCCCATCAAGATACGCCCTCCCATGGCTCGATCACCTCGGGTGTCGAGACGCCGACGATCCGGCGACCCCTGGGGGCAACGGAGTGCAAGACCTTCCTTCCCCCATCCCACCCAGACATCTGGTGGCACGCAAGAAACTCGAGGCGGCCAGAGCTTCGCCATGGTAGGCCCTCTGGGGGTTGGACTCGGGCTCGGGAAAGAGACCAATCCAGGGGAATGGGTCGAGAGGTCAACGTGGCCCATGCATCGAGTCCTGCGAGCACTCCCCTGCGGGTCAAACCGAGGGTGGGTATCGGAAACCCATGTTCGGGCGTTGGCAGAACTGGGTTTAGTGGAACCTGGTTTAGTGATTTGTACCAGGGGCGCGCCCCCGCCCCATTTCCACGAACCGGAACTGCCGTCACCCGAAACACACCAATTACGGCAAACCTGGTTTAGTGAATCTGGCCAATTGAGGGGCCCCATCGCGCTACCACTAACCGGGTCCCCTTACCCGGGGTCCTGGCTATACCCGAGTTGGGCGGAAGCCACCACGTCGGGGGGCTTGCCTGAGGTTGGGCCTGTCCCCCGACAGAAGGATTTTCGACGAAAAACGACAAATACCCCAGGAATGCCACAAAAAGGTCAAAAATACTCCAAAAATAATCCCCAGACTATTTTTGAAGCATTTTTTGATTATCTTTGGGGTATTTCTTATTTTTCGTCTCACCTGGCTATACCCGACATGTATGGGGCTCACCTGGCTGCAGAGGCTCTTCCAATCCTGCGCCCCCGCCGGCGCTCGGACAACCTGACTTCCAAGGCTACTTAAGCAGGGACCGACCGCCGGTGGGTATCGGAAACCCATGTTCGGGGGTGGGACAGACCCCCCTTTAGTAAAACGTGGTTTAGTGAAAACGACCTGAGGCCCAAACCTGGCGGGCGCGAGCCTGGAAAATAACGGCCACGGCGCCCTCTCGAGAACCGAAAACCGACAATTCACTAATCGACGTGTCACTGTTGGGGGCTCTGTCCACCCCCGACATGTATGGGGCTCAGCTGGCTGCAGAGGTTCTTCCAATTCTGCGACCCCGCCGGCGCTCGGACAGCCTAGCTTCCAGGGTTACTTGAGCAGGGACCGACCGCCGGTGGGTATCGGAAACCCATGTATGAAGGGGAACTGGCACACACACACACACAAATAAATACACACAAATAAAAAGATTCCCCATATTTTCCTACATTTTCTGGGTTTTTGTCTTCCCCCCCACTTCCCATATTTTCCCATATTTTCTGGGGAACCGCCGATTAATTGTGTCTGTGTGTTTCTTTCCCTCCTGAATGTATGGGGCTCAGGTGGCTGCAGAGACTCTTCCAACTTCTGCGCCCCGGCCGGCGCTCGGACAGCCTGGCTGCCAGGGCTACTTTTAAGCAAGGACCGACCGCCACGGCAATCGCATCGGCCTACCGCGACAGTATCTCAGCACCAACACCCTTACAGCGCAAGACTAACTCTTATAACGCAATACCAACTCAACGCAATACCAACTCAGCGCAGTACCAACTCAACGCACTAACATCTTAGCACCAGCACCCTTACAGCGCAATACCAACTCTTACAACATAAAGCCGGTGCCAAAACGAGGCCTCATCCAGACATGTTCTAAGAACCTTGCGTGCCAACCGCAAAACAGTTTCTCAGAACAATGTTTGGTGGATGCTTTGTCTTATTCTGGGCTTCGGCATTTGGCCGCAGGGTGGGGGAGAGCGGGTCTACAGGTCTGGGGCAGTGCTTCGTCGATCTGCTCCTACCAGTCGCGCACGGAGACTGGGGGGAAGGGTCCTGGCCAGTCGCCAACAGCAGCCGCCGAACGCAGCCAAGACCTGGTCTATGGGAGGGGATGGGGGGAAGGGGGGGGGGGGGCGGAGGCTCGCGCCGGTCGGCGGAACACTGTGAATAACAAGCGGCGACTAGGCAGGTCAGAACGCTCCGCCACTGCTTCAGGTACGCTTCGCATGTGGCTGCCGAGCCGAGACTCGGGGCCGTCCAAGAGGGGGGGCGTCCAAAAGAGGGGGGCGCAACTCATGGCCGGCGGCACGTGCGCGGCCCAGGGGAGAGCCGGGGACGCATCGAAATAAGTGGCGCCATGAAGCTGGGGAGATATCCTCCTCCTCCTCCTCCTCCTCCTCCTCCTCCTCCTCCTCCCTTCCTCCCTCCCTCCCTCCCTCCTCCCTCCTCCACTCCTCCTCCTCCTCCACCTCCTCCTCCTCCTCCTCCTCCTTGCCCCCCCTGGCCGTTGCCCCCTCTCTGCCGCCCCCGAGAGAGGGATCGGGGCGCCGAGCGACCTGGACCCAGGCCTCGGGCCGAAGGTTCGGGGTGGGGGGGGGAGGCCCCGGTTGGGCGTTGCTTACTGGGGGGGGCACAAGTGCGGGGGCGAAGCAGCGTGCACTTCTCGCACCCCTTTTGGGCCACAGGGGGCCCCTTCCCCTCCTCCTCCTCCTCCTCCTCCTCCTCCCTCCTTCCTCCTTCCTTCGGCTCCTCCGGCTCCTCCGGCCGGCTCCTCTGGCTCCTCCGGCTCCTCCGGCTCCTCCTCCTCCTCCTCCTCCTCCTCCTCCTCCTCCTCCTCCTCCTGCGGGCCCCTCCTGCAGGGCCCCTGGGAAAGGCACACCTTGTCGCACCCCCACACTAATCCAGGGAGTCCACAAAAGACGTACGTGCCCAACCACGTACATGCATACGGCCCCCCAGTCCGCGAGACCAACTCCGTCATACGAATGTTCGCCTACCGCGTGCTTTCGAAGACAAACTGGATTCATGTACTTGTACGTCCTTCTATCGCAGGTTAGGAGGGGGGGGCGCTGGGGGGTGCCGGGGTTGACTGGCCGAGGAGGGGTGGGTGGGTGCTGCCCCCATTCAGGTTTGGAGGGAGATTGGGGGGTGCCAGAGCGGTTCTGCCGGGGAAGGGGGGGGGGGGCTGCCCCCATTCAGGTTTGGAGGGGGCGGGAACGAATACCAAGTGGGAACAGGAGACACGCGAGCAGGAGGGAACAGCGAAGAGACGAAAAGCGCAAGGTACAGAAACGCCACCGGATCGGCGGCACTGACCGGGGGCCATTCGAATACTTGTACGTCCTTCTACCGCTCCTGACTGTCGCCCCCCACCATTGCGCGACGCCCCACTGGTGAGCACGGGGGGAGCTCGCGACGGGCCACGCGCGCCCAGGGCGGGCTCGTGGCGCCACGGCGCCCACCGGACAGACCAGGAGACCGCTGGAGGTGGCCAGGGCATCCCAGGAGGTTTGAAGGGCGGCCCGGAAGGTCCCAAGACTTTTGCTACAGTCGGGGCCTTGACCTAAGGAGCCCAAAATAAGGAACGAGGCCCCTTTCTTCCATAAGTTAAACTTCGATTTCCGATCGAAATCATAAGGAAAACCTGAGGCAAGCTGCGAAACACTCAAGGAACGCGGAGCCCCTCCCCAACGAAAAGGGTTCCTTCTTCAGGGCCCCGACTGTACTCCTATCGCACTTACGGACCACATCCCAGAAATAATTTCGAGCACCCGGGAAAAAGTCCAAACGGTGTCAGAACAGGGTCGAACGAGTGTGTCCCGGGGCCCGGCACGTGAAATCCCTCGACTTTCGGTTCTTTATTGGTGCTCGACATATTTTCTGGCGATCGAGGCTGAAGTAGGTTGGAACAAAAGAACCCAAGACACGCGCGACAGGCCCAGCGAGATGCTCAGAGAACACCTGGGCCTTTCAAACATCGTTGCGTGAGTCGCGAGTTCGGTTCATTTCTCGTTCGGTTCCCCGGGCCTCGTCATCCTTGCGCTGACCAGGCGAGTCTGCCCCACACCCTGGATAACACAACTGGGGATTGCCGCTGCAAGCCAATCTTCATTACCTAGTTGATGCTGCTTGCGTGGTCCGCCGTAATCTGATCCGTGCTTGCGTGTGTGTGTGTGTGCCATACCACCACGGCTAAGTGGTGGAGACATAATCCCACCAGCCCTCTGGGCGTAGGTGGTGTAGGGAGGCTCCTCTTCCAACCCCCTTCTTCCCCTTTGGGGATGGGGTTTACCCCTCCCCCCTACCCCCTACCCTTGGGACCTGGACGGGGGTGGTCGCAGGTAGTTGGAGCGTCCAAAATGGCCAAAACGGCTCCAAGAGCGCCTCGGAAAAGCAAAGATGACCTCCAAAATGGCTCAAGATAGCGCAAGATACCTCAACATGGCATTCAAGATGCTCCAATAAGCCCCAAGAACGCTCGAAGACGGCTCCCAGAGGCCTCCGAGACCTCCAAGGAGTTCCCCTGAGAGATTCACAATGTTCAAAAACTTTGGGGAAAACGATGTGTGCTGCCATCTCGTCTAGTATCTTCTGATGGCCATCCGAGGCCTCAAGATGGCTCCAAGATGGCCCAACAGGGCCTCAGGAGAGGCCCAAGAGAGCCCCAAAACGGCCCCAAGAGCGCCCGAAGAGTGTTCCAAGAGAGGTCCAGAAAGCGACGTTTGGGGCTCCCGAGGAATGGAGCTCCCCTCATTTTTTGCGATGCCCTCCAAAATGACCCCAGGAGTGCCCCTAAAGCTCCCAAGAACGCCCCAAGAGGGCCCCAAGAGGCGCCCAGGCAGCCTCAAGAGGCGCCCAAGAGGCCTCCAAGAGGCTCCCAAGAGGCCCCCAAGAGGCCTCAAGAGGATGTCCGAGGCACCCAACTCTCCCTCCTTCTCCTGCTTCTCCTCCATCTCGTCCGCATCGTCCTCGCCCTACTCTACCTCCTCCTCCTCCGACGACGATGACGATCACCTCAACTCCCCTGGGCATCGTTTCTGGATGGGCTTGTTGGGATACGCGAAACGTCAACCATTCATCCGTCACACGCGCGTTTTCACGTTCAGTTGGCGCACTCTGAAATCCTGCGACTGGAAGCTGCTGCAGCGTCGCGGCGGAGGGAAAATCACGTTCGTTCGTTTGTGTGCTTTCGCCTCCCACGCAACGTTGCATGCTCCTACTCACTGCCTGCAATGACCAATCGCACTCTCAAACGCACGCTCAATCTCCGCATTGACGGCTTTCCAGACCCAACGGGCAAATCCATGCTCTCGAGAGGTCGGCAGAGGTGGCGTCAGCCACACGCATAATTACCAGCCACAGGTAAGCGAACGTCGATGCCACGGCGGTGACGATGAACACGGCCGGTCTCTTGATCGTCCGCGACTCGCCGTTCGGTATGCCGTACATGCAGACCGCGATGATGACGAGCAGGTTGAACGCCGCGCTTCCCACGATCGTGGAGGGCCCCAAGGCTCCGGAGTAGAAGTCGTTCCCCACAATCTCAAGGACGGACAGCAGGATCTCGGGCGCAGAACTGCCAAGGGCCATCAGCGAGAGGTTGGCCACCGTGTCGTTCCAAACCTTGACGACCACCGTCCTCCCGTTGGACAACTTGAGGGTCTTCCGCTTCCCCGTGATGGCCTCGATCGCGGCCATGAAGATGTTGGCCACGATTGACACGCCGACGAAGCACCAGCTGAGGCCCGCGAAATAAAGCATGGCCCTCGCCGGCTTGTCCCAGGTGTTCTCGTCCTGGGAGGAGCTAGATCCGTAACGAACTACATGCAGCCATGCTTACATACAGTAGGAGCTCGACCACAAGAAACCTTCCACAAACAACCCAACTCTGAGACCCCATGGGAACGTCACGTTTTCCGTAGCAAACCTAACAGGCTCGACCGTGCAGTCAGGCTACTGCCACCAGGAGCGCTACACGCTGCATGAGGAGATACGGTCGAAGCGCTGGCATAAGGAGCCCTAAGCAAGGAACGAGGCCCCTGCTTTTCTCCCTGCGTTAAGCTTCGATGCCCCATAGCAAGGGACACCTAACAAAGCATACGGTTAGACAATTCAGGAACACCGAGCCCCTCCCCAACGAAAAGGGCCCCTTTTTCAGCGGCCCGACTGTGGGCCCCCGTCTCCGTCTGTGCCCTCCCCCCCCCCAGAAGCGCCCGGCGTGCACGAGGGGCGCTGGAGGCAGCACCGCGGAAGGTTCGGAGGAGCAGCGAGCACCTTCTTC
>CAUYUJ010020026.1:479586-486924 GCA_963575745.1 Prorocentrum cordatum
CGGCGACCTCGTCCGCCGCCATTTTGTTGACCGCCTTGGACGCGAGACGGCGGAGCGGGCTGGCGAGGTTGATGGGGCGGATTCGGGTGGGGCTCTTGGTGAGCGGGAGGAGGCGGGCGGCCGTCGCCAGTTCCTGCACTTCCTGCGGGAGGGTGCCGCGGGCTAGTGCTGCGGCCACTGTGGCCAGGGCACACAGAGCGGACAGGTCAGTTTGGACGAGTTGGAAGTGCTCGTACCGCCGCCCGTCGGGCCCAGCTGCGCTTCGTTTTGGTGCGGCCCGCAAGGCTCTGGCGAAGTGTAGCTCGAACTGTTGCTGCTCGTCGTCCTGTTCGTCGTAGGCTGCTGGTGGCTGTGGTTGATGGTGTGGGAAGAGCTGCGGTGCGGCTTGCAGGGTCAGCTGGTCTCCTGCAATTTCGAGCGCTTCGCGGAGGACTCTCGTAGCTTTGCCCACGGCGCCTGCCTCCACGAGTTTGCGCGCCGTCATAACGTCGTGCTCTGCGGTAGTCTTCCGCCTGGCGCGCAAAGGAGGTGGGGCGGAATCAAGGACGGCGCCCCAAAGCTGCGCTTCGCGGTGCTCCCTGATCTCCGTGGCCCGGCGGAACAGCGTAGTGGTGAGCTGAGCGTTGCCTCTCTTGCCGCCTCGGAGGTTGGCGTGCCCGAACAGCAGCTTAGGGAGCATGAACCAACGCTTGGCCGCCTTGGTGATGGACTCCGGGGTGCCGTGGTGGATCTCGTGGGCGAAAGCCTTCGTGTGCTCCGTTATGATGGCGCCCACCACCCCGCGAGCGTGCGGCGGTATATGGGCGGCCGTGGGCACTGGTTGTTGGACCATTTCTGGCGTGATGGCGTCCGCCCATTCGGCGTTGGCGTCGCTGCTGGCGTGCCTGGCCGTGTCGAGTTGGAGTTGCGCGTCGGCTGGCGCACGCGGCGCCGGCGCGGTGACGACGGCAGCCCATTTGTGTTCAACTTCTCTTTTGAGTGCAAAAGGAAGGTCGTCGGCCAGTTCCAGGGCAGCGTTGCTGGTCTGGGCGCAGACAAGAGCGCACTCCAAGCAGGCGACGGGGCTCTGCGGCGCAATGCTTGTGCGACAGCGGATCACCTGCGGCGGTATAATGGAAGTACACATCGCGCACGTAGCTGCTCTGCCCGTCCGGGGGAGCGTGGCGTACCACGTCGCGGCGTCCTCTCGTGGCCGTCGTCGCGACCGTTGCCCGGCAGCGTCGTCTGGTAGGGCGCCATGCCCAGCGGCAGCAGCAGTGCCAGAGCGGGAGGATTCGCCAGTTCGTTGCGCCCGAATCCGCCCGTGTCTTGCCTCGAGGAGCCCGTCGTCGGTCGGCGCATTCGTGTCCATATCGTCCGCTGTGGCGGCCGCGGCCGCGCCAGGGCCTTCCCCGGGGTACCCCAGCGTGCAGTCGAAGCCCAGCTCGCGCCACGTCGCGGCCATCGCAGCTGGCGTCATCCCGTAAGCTTGGTTCCTCCTGGCCAGGTTTTCGAGCTGCGTCCAGCCGTGGTGACGAGGAGCCCGAGGCGTCGGGGCACTCAATGTAGCCGTGGCCAACGTCATCGTGTAGCTGGGGGCACCGACAGCAGCTCCCGTAAGCGCAGCGGCCAGCAGGCAACTAACGAGCAGCACGATCGCGAGAGCGTACTTCTTGCCATACTTCTGCACGAGTCCGCACGCCTTGGAGGGCCTGGCCATGAGGCGCCGCCCGATCGTTAGTACGGCAAAGAGCAGGTCCACAGAGAGACAGGTGAGCACCGCGAGAGCGCACGTGAGATGGCCTGCGAGGCACAGCATGGTGAGGGGGATTGGCAGCTGCTGAGTCGGCTCCAGCTGACATCCTGCACTCCCCCGATGGCCGGCGGCATTCCATGCCGAGAGCGCCCAGAACAGCAAGGCCGCAAGCACCTGCGACCGTCCGCGGGCGTGCCAGAAGAGGCGCAACGCCCTCTCGGGGACGGTGCGGCAAGTTCCCCTGGTCTCACCAGTGATTGTGCTGCTGAACGTGGCGCTGCTGCTGTCCGTCGTGCTGGTCAATGTGGTGCCGCTAGTTGCAATGTTGCTGTGAAGCATGATGCTGATGGTATTGGTCGTGCTCGTAATGCTTATCGTCGTGCTGGTTGTAGTGGTGTTGTTGGTACCAGTCGCACTCTGAACACTCGCGTTGCTGCTCTCACCGCTGCTGCTCGACGATGTGTTGGGCGTAGTGGTGTTGCTGGTACTGGGCTCGCTCGGAACACTCATGGTTATACCTGTACCCGTGCTGCTCGCCGACGTGCTGGTCGTAGTGATGCTAGTGGTGCTGCCGGTACCTGTCGTGCTCGTCATTCTCGTGGCTCTGCTCTCCGTCGTACCGCTCGCCGCCGTGCTCGGCGTAGTGGTGCTGCTGAAGTCGGTCGTGCTCGTCACACTCGCGGTGCTGCTCTCGGTCGTACTGCTCACCGATGTGCGGGGCGTACCCGTGCTGCTGATAACAGTCGTGCTCTTTACACTCGTGGTGCTGCTCTCGGTCGTACTGTTCGCCGACGCGCTGGGCGTGGCGGTGCTGCTGACCCCGATCGTGCTCGTCACTGTCGTGGTGCTGCTTTTTGTCGAACTGCTCGCCGACGTGCTGGGCGTGGTGGTGCTGCTGGTCTCGGTCGTGATCGTCGTACTCGTGGCGCTGCTCTCAGTCGTACTGCTCGCCGACGTGCTCGGCGTAGTGGTGATGCTGAAGTCGGTCGTGCTCGTCACACTCGCGGTGCTGCTCTCGGTCGTGCTGCTCACCGATGTGCTGGGCGTACCCGTGCTGCTGGTACCAGTCGTGCTCTTTACACTCGTGGTGCTGCTCTCGGTCGTACTGCTCGCCGTCGTGCTGGGCGTCGCGGTGCTGCCCGTATCGGTCGAGCTGGTCATGTTCCTGGTGCTGCTCTCGATTGTACTGCTCGCCAACGTGGTGTGCGTAGTGGTGCTGCTGGTACGTCTCGTGCTCGTCCCACTCGTGGTGTTGCTCTCGGTCGTACTGCTCGCCGACGTTCTGGGCGTGGTGGTGCTGCTGGTACCTATCGTGCTCGTCGCCATCGTGGTGTTGCTCTCGGTCGTACTGCTCGCCGACGTGCTCGGCGTAGTGGTGCTGCTGGTCTCGGTCGTGCTCGTCATTCTCGTGGTGCTGCTCTCGGTTGTACTGTTCGCCGCTGTGATGGGCATAGTGGTGCTGCTGGTCTCGGTCGTGCTCGTTATCCTCGTGGTGCTGCTCTCGGTCGTACTGCTCGCCGACGTGCTGGGCGTAGTGATGCTGCTGGTACTGGTCGTGCTCCTTACCCCCGTGGTGCTGCTCTCGGTCGTACTGCTCGCCGACGTGCTGGGCGTGGTGGTGCTGCTGGTCTCGGTCGTGCTGGTCACCCTCGTGGTGCTGCTCCCGGTCGCACTGCTCGCCGACGTGCTGGGCGTGGTGGTGCTGCTGGTCTCCGTCGTGCTCGCCACCCTCGTGGTGTTGCTCTCGGCCGTACTTCTCGCCGGCTTGCTGAGCGTAGTGGTGCTGCTGGTCTCGGTCGTGCTCGTTGCCCTCGTGGTGCTGCTCTCGGTCGTGCTGCTCGCCGACGTGCTGGGCGTAGTGGTGCTGCTGGTACTAGTCGTGCTCGTTACCCTCGCGGTGCTGCTCTCAGTCATACTGCTCGCCGACGTGCTGGGCGTAGTGGTGCTGCTGGTTTCGGTTGTGCTGGTCATCCTGGTGGTGCTGCTCTCGGTCGTTTTGCTCGACGACGCGCTGGGCGAGGCGGTGCTGCTGGTGCCGGTCGTGCTCTCCACACTCGTGATGCTGCTCTCGGTCGTGCTGCTCGCCGACGTGCTAGGCGTAGTGGTATTGGCGGTGCCAGGTATGCTCGCCCCAATCGTGGCGCTGCTTTCGGTCGTTCTGCTCGCCGACGTGCTGGGCTTAGTGGTGCTGCCGGTGCCAGTCGTGCTCGTCCCACTCGTGGTGCTAGTTTCGGATGTACTGCTCGCCGACGTGCTGGGCGTAGTGGTGCTGCTGGTACTTGTCGTGCTCGTTACCCTCGCGGTGCTGCTCTCGGTCGCACTGCTCGCCGACGTGCTGGGCGTAGTGGCGCAGCTTGTCTCGTTCGCGCTCGTGGCCCTCGTGGTGCTGCTCTCGGTCATACTGCTCGCCGACGTGCTGGGCGTGGTGGTGCTGTTTTCAGTCGTACTGCTCGCCGACGCACTGGGCGTGGTGGCGCTGCTGGTGCCGGTCATGCTCGTCATACTCGTGGTGCTGCTCTCAGTCGTAGTGCTCGCCAACGTGCTGGGCGTGGTGATGATGCTGGTCTCGGTCGTGCTTGTCACACTCGTGGAGATGCTCTCGGTCGTACTGTTCGCCGACGTGCTAGGCGTAGTGTTGCTGCTGGTCTCGGTCGTGCTCGTCACCCTCGCGGTGCTGCACTCAGTCGCACTGCTCGCCGACGTGCTGAGCGTAGCGTTGCTGCTGGTCTCGGCTGTGTTCGTCACCCCCGTGGTGCTGCTTTCAGTCGCACTGCTCGCCGACGTGCTGGACGTAGTGGTGCTGCGGGTCTCGGTCGTGCTCGTCACAGTCGTGGTGCTGCTGTTGGTCGTACTGCTCGCCGCCGCGCTGGGCGTGGCGGTGCTGCTTGTACGGGTCGCGCTCGTCCCGAGCGGGATGCTGCTGTCGGTGGTTCTGCTCGCCGACGTGCTGGGCGCAGTTGTGCTGCTAGTCTCCATCGTGCTCGTCACACTAGTGGACATGCTCTCGGTCGTAGTGCTCGTCGATGTGCTAGGCGTAGTGGCGCTGCTGGTCTCGGTCGAGCTCGTCACCCTCGTGGTGCTGCTCTCGGTCGTACTGCTCGCCGACGTGCTGGGCGTAGTGGCGCTGCGGGTCTCGGTCGTGCTCGTCAGAGTCGTGGTGCTGCTCTCGGTCGTACTGCTCGCCGACGTGCTGGGCGTAGTGGTGCTGCTGGTAGGGGTTGTGCTCGTCACAGTCGCGGTGCTGCTCTCGGTCGTACTGCTCGACGACGCGCTGGGCGTGGTGGTGCTGCTGATACCCGTTGTGCCTGTCCCGACCGTGTTGCTGCTGAGGGTGGTTCTGCCCGCCGACGTGCTGGGCGTGGTGATGCTGCTGGTCTCGGTCGTGCTCGTCACACTCGTGGAGATGCTCTCGGTCGTACTGCTCGCCGAAGTGCTAGGCGTAGTGGGGCTGCTGGTCTCGGTCGTGCTCGTCACCCTCGTGGTGCTGCTCTCGGTCGTACTGCTCGCCGACGTGCTGGGCGTAATGGTGCTGCGGGTCTCGGTTGTGCTCGTCACCCCCGTGGTGCTGCTTTCGGTTGTACTGCTCGCCGACGTGCTGGGCATAGTGGTGCTGCGGGTCTCGGTCGTGCTCGTCATAGTCGTAGTGCTGCTGTTGGTCGTACTGCTCGCCGCCGCGCTGGGCGTGGCGGTGCTGCTGGTATCGGTCGTGCTGTTCCCGAACGTGATGCTTTTGTCGGTGTGTTTGCTCGCCGACGTGCTGGGCGTAGTGATGTTGCTGGTTTCGGTCGTGTTCGTCATACTCGTGGAGATGCTCTCGGTCGTACTACTCGCCGACGTGCTAGGCGTAGTGGCGCTGCTGGTCTCAGTCGTGCTCATCACACTCGTGGTGCTGCTCTCGGTCGTACTGCTCGCCGACGTGCTGGGCGTAGTGGTGCTGCTGGTAGGGGTCGTGCTCGTCACAGTCGTGGTGCAGCTCTCGGTCGTACTGCTCGCTGTTGCGCTGGGCGTGGTGGTGCTGCTGGTGCCGGTCGTGCTCTCCACACTCGTGGTGCTGCTCTCGGTCGTACTGCTCGCCGACGTGCTGGGCGTAGTGGTATTGCTGGTGCCGGTTGCAGATCTCGTCAACGGCCTTGTCCTCGACCTGCTTCTGCGACGCGGCTTCGCAGATGAGCATCTCGATGTCCGCCGGGCTCGGCAGCGTCAGCTGCGCCTGCGGGCACTTGGCTACCGCGTCCCAGTCGGCCTCGACGTCTGTCTTGCAGTCGGGGTTGAACTTGATGTTGGGGGGCTTCTCCATGATTACCTGGCAGATCTCGTCGACTGCCTTGCCCTTGACCTGCTTCTGCGCCGCGACCTCCACGGCCTCCTCCGCGGCGAGGGTGACGCCGCACAGGAGAGGGAACAGGGCGCCGACCGCCGCCGGCGGCCACCAGCGGGCACATGGCAGCCGCCGCGGGGGCCCCCGTCTCCGCCTCCTCCCCCTCCTCCCCCCTCCTCCCCCTCCTCCTCCTCATCCTCCTCCTCCTCCTCTCCTCCTTCTCCTCCTCATGATACTACTCTCTCCCTCTTCCCTTGATGACGTCTTGGGAATATTCGCCCCCCCCCCCCCCCCTTCCGCGTAATGTTTTTTTTGCACAGGTTTCCCCGGAGTTGGGTTTTCGCTGGCATTTTTCCCAAAATGCTGCTCTCGCTGAGGCGCTGGCCTCATTTTCGGGCCCCGCTCGTTCCGAATCGTGCTCCCGCTGCAGCGCTGGCCTCATTTCCGCCGGCGCCCGGGCTACACACCCGAGCCGGCGCCCGGGCCGGCGCTCGGGCCGGGTCCGGAGCCGGTTCCGGCCGGCGCCGGAAAATCGAGTTCCGAGGCGGCGCTGAAAAAAGGCCATTCTATTACACATTTTCTTTTGAAAATGCTGAATTTCTGCTTCCGGCGCCCGGGAGGCCTCCTGGGCCGATTCCGACGCCCAGGCCGGCGCCGGAGCCAGCGCCCGGGCTGGACGCCCGAGCCGGCGCCCGGGCCGGCGCCCGGGCCGGGTCGGGAGCCGGTTTTCCGGCCGGCGCCGGAAAATCGAGTTCCGAGGCGGCGCCGAAAAGGCCATTCCAATACAATTTTTTCTTCTGAAGCTACTGAAATTTCTGCCTTCCCCGGAGTTCGGTTTTCGCTTGCAGTTTTTCCCAAAATGCTACTCTCGCTGAGGCGCTGGCCTCATTTTCGGGCCCCGCTCGTTCCGAATCGTGCTCTCGCTGCAGCGCTGGCCTCATTTCCGTGCTTCCGCTCGTTCCGAATCGCGCTCCCGCTGCAGCGCTGGCCTCATTTCCGCGCTCCCGCTCGTTTCGACTCGTGCTCGCGCTGCAGCGCTGGCGTCATTTCCCGTGCCATGCCACGGCATGCAATGCAATGCTAGGTTGATACTACGCTTCGCGGTGCTCTTCTACGCCATGCCATGTCGTGCTCTACAATTCATCGCGTACCCTTTCGGGATCATCGCCCTGCTTGACATCCGACTGTGCGAGTAGAGAGGGGATCTGCGCCATGGTAAGGGATGGGAGGGAGGGGTAGGGTGTCAAATATGACGCGAGCGCACCTAGCTTGTCCTCCTCCCCCT
>CAUYUJ010020026.1:487024-509618 GCA_963575745.1 Prorocentrum cordatum
TTTGTCTCCGTCCTCCTCCTCCTCCTCCTCCTCCTCCTCCTCCTCCTCTCCTCCTCTCCCCCTCCTCCTACTACTCCTACTACTCCTGCTCCTCCTGCTCCTCCTGCTCCTGCTCCTGTTCCTCCTACTTCTCCTCCTGTTCTTCCTCCTTCTCCTCCTCCTCCTCCCCCCCCTCCTCCCCCCATGCCCCTCAACCCTTGTAGCTTGTATTCCACGTGGTTGGATGTGGCTCGATTGCCACAGCAGGCGGGAAGGCCGATCTTGATGGTCCCCTCCAATGCTCCTATCGTAGGTGCGATGCCAACCGTATGCATAACACCATGAGTAATCCCATCCTGACATCGACATCAGCGGGAAACTATCTACTATCGCGCCAGGGCCCGAACTTTCTTATCCCCAAAGGATTTTGTCAGCAGCATCTGGTGACCGATGCCGCTAATCCCCTGCAACACAACATCGCGACGGGAGTGTTTCGCATGGTTTCGGCCTCCTGGGCTTCCCTCGCGCGGCCCTGGGGCCGCCACAAGAAAAACGACCCGGGATGAACCAGTCCTGGCGAGGCGGTCCAGAATTTCTGCGCGGATTGTCGTTTGTCTGGGGAGAGAAACAAGTACCGATGCCGCTGCTCTTTCCTCTACGAGGAAGAACAAACGGCACAGTCTGAAACTTCAGGAGCTCCGCGCGGATTTCTTGGACCAGCGCTAGGCCCCCGCGCGTCAGGGAGGGGGGTCCAGCGCCGATCCGAGAAGTCCTCGCGGAGCTCCAAAAGCTTATGTGTATGTGCACTGTTCTCTTCTTCGACACTCGTCGCCGTGGCTCGAAGTCTGGGGCATAACGCACCCGAGGAGCGGTCCGGAGAGCTGCGGCATCGGTAACTTTTTGCTCCCCCAGGCCGCAGGAGGTCCCTTGAGGGAGAGGTTCCTTTCTTTACTCGTCCCTCCCTTCTCTTCCTTCCTCCCTCCCTTCTCTTCCTTCCTTCTCCCCCTCGTCCCTGGTGCCTCTCCTCCTTGCGAGGATCTCGGATGCCTAAGTTGGAGCCTCTTGAGCGAGTAATTATGGCCAGCGATAGTGGCTAAGGATGGGCCGAAGATGCAGGGATGAAGGGGTGTCTTTGGAAAGTGCTCATACCCATGATCCTGCTTAATTGTAAACCTATGCTTCGTCTTCGTTGGACGCGCGACAGGCGTGGTGGTGGTGGTGGTGGTCGTCGTCGTCGTCATGTTCGCCATCGTCGTCGTCGTCGACATCGACGTCCTCGTCGTCGTCGTCGTGCCCCGGAGGGACACCCCCATAAGCGGGGTGTCGGGCCAAAGCGCTCACTGGTGCAGGCGGGGAACACCGGGCCTTCAGGGCTTCAGGGTCCAAAACCCTGCGCCCAAGCTTCCCTCCCCGACGGCTGCCAGGTCCCGTGCCCTTCCCGAAGGCGGTGCGGGAGTTCACTCCCCGCACTCGCCGCCTTGGGCCAAGGACGGGACTGGCGGTCCGTCTTCCCCGTCGTGTAGTGTGATTTCATGGCCCTGGTGTCCAAATCGTTTTGTCCCCGGTCCCTTGGGCGAGCGGGGGGCCCTGTCTGTCCGGCACCAGCCTGGCCGTTCCCCCTTTGTGGGTGCGGTGCCGTGCAGTGGAGGCTAGTCCAGAAGAAACCTTGCACAAGAAACCCAACCCTGAGACCCCAGGACGTCCATTGATTTTTGGGAACGTCACGCTTTCCACTGCAAAAACCATCATAGCCCAAGAAACCCAGGGCACCCTCGAGGCAAGCAGGGTGTTTCTTGGCATGGGCCCCCACTATACTTAGGTCGGGCATGCCCCCCTTGAGCAGGGACCGACCGTCCCGGCATTCCTGTAGGCCTACCACAAGATGTTCTAAGAACCCAAAAGCTGTCTGAGAACAAAACCCATCTTCTTAGAACATCAGCCCGATGCGTCAAAACAAGACGGTCCCAGCCAGAACTGTTCCACGAACACGCCGTGGAAGCCGCAAACATGGGTTCTTGGAACCTTGTTTGCTGGGCCCACAGGCAAGCCGGGGCGCTCCGCCACTGCTCGAGGCCCCTCTTCACTCCCCCCCCCCCTCGCTCGCCGCCGAAAAGAGGCACCACCCCCGGGTCAGCCCCAGAGGCCGGGGTCGCCGAGCGGGCCCCGGTCGCGAAGCAGGGCCCGGCCGCGCTGCTGCGGCTCCCAGAGACCTGCCTGGGCCGGCGGAGGAGGCCGCAGTGGGGGAGCGGGCCCCACGCGGTTCCCAGGTCTTGCTCGGGGGCGCCGGTGTCGCTGACGCGCTGCTGCACAGTCGTCGCCGTCGTCGTCGTCGTCGTCGTCGTCGTCGTCGTCGTTTCTCTCGACATCGTCCTCGTCGTCGTCGTCGTCGCCCTCGTCGTCGTCGTCGTCGTCGTCGTCGTCGTCGTCGTCGTCGTCGTCATCATTCTCGTCATCGTCCTCGTCGTCGTCGTCGTCGTCGACGTCGACGTCGCCAACGTGGTCGTCGTCGTCGTCGTCGTTGTCGTCGTTTTCGTCGTCGTCGTCGTTATCGTCGTTATTGTTCTCATCTTCGTCGTTATCGTCGCTATCGTTCTCGTCGTCGTCGTCGTCGTCGTCGGCGTCGCCTTCGTTGTCCAAGTCATCATCATCTTCGTCGTCGTCGTCGTTGTCGTCGTCATCGTTCTCGACGCCGTCGTCGTCGAGGGGCGCGACAAGTTGACGTGCTCCGACCATCCGGCAGCACGGGCAGGACGAGGCCGCTCCCGCCCACGTCGCAGATGGAGGCGTCCTCCTCGGCGGCGTCCTCGCCGTCGCTCAGCTCGCGGGCCGCGCCGCCCGCAGCGACGGCCTGCGTTGGAGCCTCCTGTCTCTCTGGACACCTCCTCCTCCTCCTCCTCCCCCTCCTCCTCCTTCTCCTCCTCCTTCTCCTCCTCCTCCTGCTCCTCCTCCTCCTCCTCCTCCTCCTCCTCCTCCTCCTCCTCTCTCCTCCTCCTTCTTCTCCTCCTCCTCCTCCTCCTCCTCCTCCTCTTCCCCTCGCTCCTCCTCCTCCTCCTCCTCCTCCTCCTCCTTCTCTTCCTCCTGACAAGTGTATACTTGTTCCTGTTTGGGCATGCTGTTTGCATTATCACATGCTTGCCAGCGTGGGACATGAGCAGGAAGCTGTCGTACAGCGGGCGTGCAAGCTGTGAGGTGCAAGCTGTGCGGTGCAGGCTGTGATGTGGTGCAAGCTTGGCGGTGAAAGCTGTGCAGTGCAAGATATGTGGTGCACGCTACGCGGTGCAAGCCCTGCGTCACAGGCCATCCGGCAAGAGTTTCGAGGTGCAAGCTGAGTGCTGCAAATCTCTGCGCTGCAGGCTGGGTCGTGCAAGCTGCGTGCTGCGAGCGATGTCGCGCAGGGCACGTGGTGCAAGCGCTGTGCTGCACTCTGTGCGGTCCAAGACCCGGAGGAGGAGGAGGAGGAGGAGGAGGAGGAGGAGGAGGAGGAGGAGGAGGAGGGTGAGGAGAGGAGGAGGAGGAGGAGGAGAAGGAGGAGGAGGAGGAGGAGGAGGAGGAGGAGGAGGAGGGGGAGGAGGAGGAGGAGGAGGAGGAGGAGGAGGAGGAGGAGGAGGAAGCTGCGTGGCGACTGCGTGGCGTACGCCCTCCGCGTTGTGGACGGCCTGCGCCCCACGAGGCGCCCACGGCAATGCCACGGGCGCGGCAGCGTGGCAATAAACCTCGGCGTGCCGAGCCTCCCGCGCAGGAATGCCCACGGGGCCCCCACGGGCGGCAGTGTTGCGAAACCTCGGAGCACCCATCCAACTCTTTTGGGGAAAAAACAAACCTACCTCGCTTTTGACCACCCTCGCTTCCAAGCGATACCAAACGATGCCAAATTGCAGCCTGTACTGGTCAGGCCGCTTGAGGAGGAGGCGCGTGGTATGGCTTGGTTTTGCCTGGAAGCGAAAGCGGGGTAGGTAATTCACGCTCTGATCTTTGGGCAACATACACAAGAACCCCTAAGTGCAAGCATTATTTGGGGAGTTGAGACCGCGAGAGCAAAAAGAAGTGGCGCCTCCGCCTCCTCGCCGGCATCCTGCCCCTTTACTACTGAGGCTCACGCATGCGAAGACTCGCTGGCACTCAGTCGCTCACACAACACCTCACTCATACTCAGACTCACTCACGCATAGAGTGACTCACACTCGGACTCACTCAGACTCAGAAGGACTCACAGCTGGACTCGCTCACACTCAGACTCTCTTATGCTCAAACGCGCTCATACTCATACTGATCAGTACGGTATTGCGGGCATCGTAGCCAGAACTTTCAAAGGCCACTGAAGCCTTCATGCAACTGCCAAAGTTACACGAAACCCAGGAAGGCCAAGGAGAATTCCTGGATTCTCCAGGGTGCCCCAGGGGACTTTATGATGCCCCAAGAGGCCTCAGAACGTTGCAGCAGGGAACATGACGCCCCAGGAGGCCTGAGGAGGCTGGTGTCAAACGGGGCCAGCAGGCCACAAGGCGCCAGGATTCATACTGGATAAAACTCACTCGTGCCCAGATCCGCGCAACGACCAGACTCACCCATACTAAACAAATTCACTCGTACGCAGTTGTTCGCAACCAGGCGCACTTACACTCAGACCCGCCCGTACTCAGCCGCCCATGCTCAGGCGCACTCACAAATTGTCAGACTCACTCACCCTCTTGCCAACCATACGCAATCACTCGTATTTACGCTCGCTCATATTCAGACTCACTCGTTGTGAGCCGCGCTCATGCACCGACACACTCACACTTGGACTCGCCCGTACGCAATCACTCGTGCTGAAACGTGCACTCAGACTCATGCGCACACGGCCACATTCATTTTCAGACTCACTTGTGCCTGGCCGCTCATGCTGATCTTCACTCGTATTTGTACCGATTGATAACCATATTCACTCACACTCAGAACCATTCACACCCAGACCCGCTCATATTGAGACGCACTTTTAGCCCCTCGCGCTCCGACTCACGCGCATTCAGAAACTTGCACCCGGTCGCTCACACCAGACGCCTACCAAGTGGGGTCGGAGTAGATGGGATCGGAGGATCGCGCCGCATACTCGATGCTTCCATAATGCATCGGCGATGCATCGGCGACGTCGGCGTTGCGAAGGAGCCGTTGGTGTGGAGAGAGTCGGGTTCCACATCGAGCTGCGTTGCCGATGCATCGGCGATGTAGCGCGATCCTCCGACCCCATCTGGGAGGCCTAGGCATACCCAATCGCTGACACCTCATACCCGCTCATGAAAGAACATCGCTGGAAAGGATCCACACGAACTTCTGGAACCTCCGCGTCGATAACCTGAGCAATGATCGATTTGTCGCCGGTGCCTCGGCAGCTGGGCCCACTGGAGCCGCGCCCGCCGACACGCTGGGGGCCACCCCCAGAACCAGGAGCAGGGCCAACGAGACCGCGCGTGCCATGGCGCCGGCTTGGCCGGGCAGCCACCTCGCGCAATTCGTCTCGGGTTCGGGCTTGATCCGACGCGGCTGCAGCCAGACCCTGAGACCCTGAGATCCTGGCGTCTCCGCTTTTTCGAAGCAAGCGCTTTCGAGTGGTTTCGGGCCCCAGGACCCTCACACATCGATCCGGCTCGGAAAAATGGCGCAGAAAGATGGCGTCCAGGGCTCCAGTCGAGGTTCCACTGACAAAACCTGCACTTACGCGTTATTACTAGTCCTCCAAGGAATTGGGCCTGATCGCCAGTCTGGCGGATTCCCGCCGTCGCCGCCCCGTCGCCGCCTCGTCGCCGCCCAACGTCTAGGCCTGACCGCCGCCCGTCGCGTGGGTCTGACCGCCGGTCTGGCGGCTAAGGTGCCGCCGTCGCTGCCCCGTCGCCACCTCTAGATTCTCCTTTCAAAAAAATAAAATAGACTCTACCCCCCCCCGGACTTATCGGTTCCCACTGGGATAGTATGATTTCGTATATATATACATATCCTGCACACTCGTCCATCCAAAACATGAAATTATATCATCCCAGCCAGGCCGGGTTCCCCCCCCTGAGGTTCCCTCGTAAACAACACTATGCGGTGACATTGTTTGTTCTAACATAATACTTTTTTTTCACGAATCCCTTGCAACAAATGGGTCGAAGTGCGCGCGCGCGCGCCGTCGCGCGCGCATGCCGAAATCCTTCAAAAACCTTCGGTGCCGGAAAGATTTCGCAATCGAGTTTTCAAAACAAACATGCAAAAAACACATGGTTTCGCAACACTGGTTTGCTAAACAAAAACTTCCGCGCGAACTCTTGCGACATCTTAAGAAAACCATAGGTTTTTCAATATTTTCTCAACATGCTACCAAACGGGCTTCGCGCGCGCATGTCGAAATCTGTCGAACGCCCTTGCGCGTGTGCCGTCGCGAGAATCCTCTGCAACAGATGGGACGAAGTGCAGACGCGCGCGTCGCCGCGGGCGTATGCCGAAAACCTTCAAAACCCATCGGTTTCGGAAGGATTTCCAAATCGTGCGTCCAAAAAAAACCTACAAAAACCCAAGGTTTCGCAACATGGATTTTCAACAAAAGCGTGCGCGCGCGCGCTCTTGCGTCGTCGTCGTCGTCGTGGTCGTCGCCGTCCTCCCTCCTCCCGCGTCGTCGACGTCGTCGTCGCCTACGTCGTCCTCTGTCTTTCCTCGTGTGCGTCGTCGTCGTCTTTTTTGGCGTCGTGGTCGTTTCCGTCGTCGTTATCGCCGTGGTCGTCCTTCCTCCTCCTCCCACGTCGTCGTCGTCGTCGTCCGTCGTCGGCGTCTCGTCGTCGTCCCTCCTATTTCGTCGCCGTCGTCGTCGTCGTTGTCGTCGTCGTCTTCCCTCCTCCCTCGTCGTTGTCGTCGTCGGCGTCGCCGTCCCTCCTCCTTCGTCGTCGTTCGCGTCGTCGCCGTCCTCCCTCCTCCCTCGTCGTTGTCGTCGTTGTCGTCGTTGTCGTCGTTGTCGCCGTCGTCGTCCTCCCTCCTCCCTCGTCGTCGCCTTCGTTGGCGTCGTCGTCTTCGTTGTCGTCGGCGCCGGCGTCGTTGTCGTCGTCGAAGTCGTCGTCGGTGTCGTCCTAGTCGTTGTCGTCGGTGTCGTCGTCGTCGGTCTTAACAGGTTTTGCAAACCAAGCTGCGGGTGGGAGGGTGGGATGTTTGCACGAGCAGTGGAGAGCACAGCTTCAAGTTTAGCAGGTGATTAATTGCACAACATACGTTGCACCGCGTATATCTTTTTCTTCGGAGGAATATTGAATATCACCCCCTGGTTTACATGTTATCACTTGAATGATGCAACATGCATACGATTCCGCCCCGTCCGTCATATTATATATGAGCTCGTACCATCTCATGGAGTACCCACATCGCCCCCTCCCTCACCCCTGTCAAATATTACTACGCGTGCACACCCGGCAATCACATCTCATCAAGTTCCAAGAGTCCCTGGCAACAAATGGCGCAAAATCCACACGCGCGCGCTGTATCGCGAGAGCGTCGGAATCTCCAAGACCTCGAGATCCGGAAACATGTAATACCAAATGGTTGCGCAACATAGATTTAAACAAACATCAGCGCGCGCGGTTGCCAATGTGTAGTTATGTATGAACACCCACCGTGTTTCCATATTTTCGCCACATGAACTCACGCGGGCTTCTCGCGCGCGCGTCGAAAACATTCGCACACCCTTTGGGCGCAGACTGGGGGCGCACGATCCCTGACACATAATTCCAGGCGGGCTTATCGCGCGCGTAGGCCGCGTGCGAATCCATCGGGGGACCCCAGGTGTGTCTACATTTTCATCAGTTGCTACGGAAACGTGCCTTCCGCGAGTGCATGTCGAAATCATTCGAACGCCCTTGCGCGCGTGCTGGGGGAGGGGGGGCGCGTCCTTTCTCAAACAATGCTGTGTGGGCCACTCGCGCGCGTCCACCGCGCGCGCATGCCGAAATCTTTCCAACACCTACATCAGCGACGCGTGGACATCAGTATTGTCATTGGCGTGATCAGCACCTGCGCCATGATTGACCTTGCCGTCGTCATCGTCGTCATCGTCACAAGCATAGCTACTAGCATCATCGCTGCCACTGTTGTGCCGCTGTCGACGTCACCAAAACACAGCGCCCGCCCGAATCATCGGCCCGTACTGAAGCGCCCGCGCACCACCTTGGCCTCTGAGACGCGATGGGAAGTTCCCAGCGGTCAGCGCCACTGCGGCCGCGTCGGCTGCGCCAAACAATCTGGCCGCTCTGCGCGCGAGTTTTCGCGCGGTAGTGCGGCCGCAGAGACGCGCCAGCCAACGTCCAACAGTCATCGCAGTCGCCGCTGCATGCGTTTTGCAAAGCAAGCTGCGGGTGGGTGTGGGACGATTGCGCGAACAGTGGAGTTGACAACTCCAACTTCTTCGAAGTTTCCTCCATCACGCCCATCACACCAAGTAGGTCTTGCACCACTTATCACCACGAATGCTGCACCACACAGATCGCACACCATAGGTTGCACATCGTAACTTATTGCACGCCGTAGTTGACACCACACACACTGCACAACATATCGTGCACCGTAGATGTCGGTTGCACCACGTCGATTGCACCGCATCTGTTGGACCATAAAGTAGATCGCGCAACATATATTGCACCACGTATATTGCAAACCATAGATGGCTCCACATTGGCTGCGCCGCATTGATTGCACCACGTCGACGGGTCAACGGCACCACACATAAATACAGACACACATATGTATGTCTATATATATATGTGTGTGTATATGCATACACATGCATATACACCTACATGTAGATAAGTAGGGTTGTACGCGCCACATAGACTGCGTATCATGGATTGTGCCACGTTGGTTCTCCTTTTTTCAAGAAAAAATCGGATCCCCCCCTCCGCGGTTATATCCCATGTGCAATTTATGAAAGGTTCTGCCCACTCGTTCATTCGACATGTGGACTCGTATGATCCCATCCACGCCAGTACCGACCCCCCTCATCCTCTGCAAAAGATGTGCGCGCGCATTTGTTCATCCCCATAGATTCGTTCCAAAGCCCCTTGCAACAACTGCGACGAAATGCGCACGCGCGCTTCGTCGCGCGCGCATCCCGAAACCCTTCAAAAACCATAGGTTCCGCAAGGGATTCGAAATCGAATGTCCCGAAAACATATAAAACCAATTGCTTCGCAATACGCATGTTCAAACAAGCCTGCGCTCGCGTTTATGCGAATTCTACATGAAACGATCAATTCTTCAAAATGTTCATCAAATGCGACCAAGCGTGCCAACCGCGCGCATGTCGAATCATTCGCACGCGCTTGCGCGCGTGTTGTCGCAAGAGCTCCCGGCACAACGAAGCATGAATTGCATACGCGCGCGTCGTCGCGCGCGCTTGCCGGACTCCTTCAACCACCTCAGGTCCCGTGGGGACTTCAAAATCCAGTGCCCCGAAAACCTAGAAACCAGTGGTTTCGGAAAGGGCGCTTTCACAAAACACCCGCGTTCGCGCACATGCGAATCCTTCAAAAAATCAGGAATATTTCTACATCTTCGTCAATTGCAACCGAACGTGCCTTCGGCGCGTGCGTGTCGAAATCATTCGAACGCCTTTTCGCGCGTGCCGTGGTGGGGGGGGGGCGCGACCTTTGTCAAACAATAACATGCGGGCCACTCGCGCGCGTCCACCGCGCGAGCATGTCGAAATCTTTCCAAAACGTCCATCACCGACGCGAGGACGTCATCATCGTCATCGGCGTGATCGGCATCGGCGCCGTCATTGCCCCTGCCGTCGTCATTGTCATCATCGTCACCAGCATCGCTCCTATCATTCTTGGGTCTGCCGTTGTCGAGGTCACCATGACATAGCGCCCGCCCGAGTCACCGACTCGCACTGATGCGACCGCGCGTCAGCGCGGCCTGCGAAACGCGATGGGGAGCTCCCAGCGGTCAGCGCCACCCCGGCCGCGTGTGCCGCGCCAGCCTAGCTGGCCGCTCTGCGCGTGAGCCAGCAAGCGCTCGCGGGGCCGCAGCTACGCACCAGCCAGCGGGATTAGCATCGCCACCGCATGGGTTTGCAAACCAAGTTGCGGGTGTGTGTGTGTGTGTGTGGGATGATTTCGCGGGCATGGGAGGTGATCGTGCGCGAGGAGGTCAAAGTCGATTGCACCACGCAACTTGCACCAAATATATAGCATCTACTGCACCACGTATATATGTGTGAACATTTGTATGTATTTATGCGTATATGCGTGTATATATATATATATATATATATATATATATATATCACCCCAGGTGGATTGCACAACGTAGCTTGCTTGAGCCACGCAATCTTTTGGGGGCAGCGCTGGCTGACACGTTTCATGCACTTGCTTCGCTGCGTCGGCTTTCAGACGGTAGAACATGAGGGATCGGGGGGGCAAGAAGGTCTGAGAGACACAGGCAGTCGAGCCCTGGCTGCCATGACGCTGGGGCATTTTTTAGTCGGCGGCCGCGAGAGAATCAGACGGCTGTCGAGCAGCCGCGGGGCGCGCCGGGGCACAGTGGTGATGCGGGGGCACGCGCGAGGCTGGACTCGCACGCGGAACAGAGGGGCCGCGCGCTGCATGCACGCGCGGTGTGCTGGCGTGCCCCGCCGCATGAGGGCAAAGCGCTGCGGGGCCCGCGACCGCGCGTGCATCCAGCTCCCGCCCAGGCTGGCCACAGACCCAAACTGTCTGCATCCATAGGCTACCCGCAAGAGTGACCCTGGGTAACAGTGACCTTTGGTGCGCGGCTTTTTGGGACCTCGGGGGGACCAAAAGCAAGCGCGCAAGCCGCTGCTGCCGCTTCTCTTTCGGCCACATGGGGGCCCAGCTGTGCCCGCACAGAGGGTCACTCCGGCGAAGGGTCACTCTTACGCCTAGTCGAATCCAGCTCGCAGCTGCAACCCCTGGCAGCAGGACGTCGGCCGCGGCTGCGGCCCATCGGCGTCCTGCCCTGGGGCGCGGGCGCGTCGAGAGGTCCCGAGAGGGGCCCGTTCGCCAGGAGCAGACCAACGGGGCGGGCCGCGAGGCCCTTTTTTTTCTAACCCAAGGTGCACGCCCCGACTGCACGATTGCACGATGGAGGAGAAGGGGGAGGAGGAGGAGGAGGAGGAGGAGGAGGAGGAGGAGGAGGAGGAGGAGGAGGAGGAGGAGGAGGAGGAGGAGAGGCGGCGGCGGCGGCGGCGGCGGCGGCGGCGGAGGAGGAGGAGGAGGAGGAGGAGGAGGAGGAGGGGGGGGGGAGGAGGGGAAGGAGGCGGAGGAGGAGGAGGACGAGGAGGAGGAGGAGGATGAGGAGGAGGAGGAGGAGGAGGAGGAGGAGGAGGAGGAGGAGGAGGAAGGGGGAGGAGGAGGAGGAGGAGGAGAAGGAGGAGGAGGAGGAGGAGGAGGAGGAGAGAAGAGAAGAGAAGGAGAAGGGGAAGGGGCGAGGAGGGTATGTGAGAAAGCATGAGCAGGAGGGAGATCTGGTGTCAGTGGGGGTGGACGACAAGATCAGACGACCGCGCAACAGCGGACGCGCGAGGAACACAATTAAGAGAGCCCGACGAGGGCCCGAAGAGGCCGCGAAGAAACCTCCAATGTGCTTTCAAAGAAACGACCCAACTGGCACGGTCATTGAACTCGACCTCCGTCCCGCCATCGTGGTCGTCCTCGTCGTCGCCGCTCTCGTCGTCGGGGTCGCCGCCGTTGTCGTCATCATCGTCGTCGTCGTCGTTGTCGTCGTCGTCGCCTTCGCCTTCGCCGCCGTCGTCGTACTCGTCGATGTCGTCCTCGTCGCCGCCTTAGGCCGTCGACGTCGTCGTTGTCGTCGCCGCCGCCCTCGACGTCATCGTTGTCGTTGCTGCCGCCGCCGCCCTCGTCGCCGCTCTTGTCGACGGAGGAGGAGGAGGAGGAGGAGGGGGAGGAGGAGGAGGAGGAGGAGGAGGAGGGGAGGGAGGAGGAGGGAGGAGGGAGGAGGAGGAGGGGGAGGAGGAAGAGGGGGAGGAGGAGGAGGGGGAGGAGGAGGTGGAGGAGGAGGAGGAGGAGTTGCCCTCGTTCTCGTCCTCGTCCTCGTCGTCGTCGCCGTCGTCCTCGGGCCCGGGTGTGCGGGGCCGCGTGGCCCCGCGGCCGCGGGGCGCGGCACGGAGGGCGCCGCCTCCGCCCGCAGGCCCAGCAGCTTGCCGCGCGCCTGCGGGCCGCTCGTCGTCGTCGCGCTCGGTGTCGTCGTCGTCGTCGTCGTCGTCGTCGCGCTCGTCGTCGTCGTCGTCGTCGTCGTCGTCGTCGTCGTCGTCGTCGTCGTCCAGGCCCTGGCCAGATCGTCGCGCTCGTCGCCCTGGTCCGCGTCGCGTCGTCGTCGACGACGGCGTTTTCGTCGTGATCGCTCTCGTCGCAGCCGTCGTCGTTTCGGGGCGCGCGCATCGGGCGCGTCCGGCGCGTCGGACGGGCCCGCGGCTGCCAGGAGAAGGATGTGGCTGATTGGCAGGAGATGAACAGGATGATGATGAGGAGGAGGAGAAGAAAGGTGGAGGAGGAGGAAGAGGCATCAGGAGCAGGAGGAGCAGGCGGAGGGTAGAGGAGGGGAGGGGGCAACGACGAGGACGGGATCGGATTCAGGAGCGTGGCCCACGCTTGGGCAAGATTGCCACTCTGAGCGACGGGAGCGCAGTAGTAACCTTTGTATCATGTGTGTGGTGTGGAAGGCGATGCGCGGGAGAGGCGGCGGCAGGCATGTACATGACCGGAGGAGAGGAGGAAGTAGAACTCATATGGGACAGCATAAGGAGGATGGACAGTTGATGATGATGGTGATGATGACGATGCTGATGCCGATGATGCTGATGATGCAGATGATGATGATGATCGTAGACTGCCAACTGCCGCCTGGTCTTACGCAGAGCGCCAAGACAGCCCCACCACGCCAGCACGCCTGGAGACCCCAGGATCCCGCGGCGACGAGGAGGGGGGCGGAGCGGGCGTAGGCCCTGAGAAAGGCTAAAGACATCGCAACACATTCATTTCCCACGGCACAAGCATGATCCTGGGGGGTCCAACCCCGGTTATTGAAGAAGGGAAGCTGGCCGTTTCTTGACCAGCGACCTTGTGCCCTGCATCGGCTCGGCGAGATACAAGTGTACAGAAAGGAGAAAGAGGACGGAGGAGAGGAGGAGGTGGAGCCAAAAACTTGAGATGGGGCCGGCTACGATCGCGACAACGATAATATGGCACACCATCAATCGTAGACTGCCAACTGCCGCCTAGTCTTACGCAGGGCGCCAAGACAGCCCCACCACGCCAGCACGCCTGGAGACCCCAGGATCCCGCGGCGACGAGGAGGGGGGCGGAGCGGGCGTAGGCCCTGAGAAAGGCTAAATACATCGCAACACATTCATTTCCCACGGCACAAGCATGATCCTGGGGGGTCCAACCCCGGTTATTGAAGAAGGGAAGCTGGCCGTTTCTTGACCAGCGACCTTGTGCCCAAACTTCCAGAAACCTTCTTGGATCGGTTTACCGGAGGGCGGGTTCGGGTGGGACCTTTGAAAAACTCCAGGATCTCATTGCCGAGCCGAGGCGTTAACTGCTTTGCTCGAGCTATCTGTGTTGCGGAGAGCAACTGTCTGTTGCGCAACATGCCTGCAGGCTTGGAGTAACGCTTGACTGAGTTGGCCGAGAGCCAACGACCACGCTGCTGGATAGTGCTCTCTGAAACTTTGAAATACCAGCTGTCGTGAGATGGGCCAGCATGACGCCACGAGTGGGGGGACAGAGGGGGTGAGGGAGAGAAATGCTGTGCCCGAGATTTCCTGCACATCTCCTCCCACTTTCCAAGCGAAACCTGGAAGAGAGGCCCTGTCGGCCGGACGCGGCAAAGGGCCCTCAGAAGCTCACTCACCAAGCCCCGGTTGTGGGCCCCCGCGACGGTGGAGGCGTCGAACACCCGGTTCTTGGCGGGCAGCGCTCCCGTCGCGGGGGCCACCGTGACGATGGTGTCGGGGCAGCCCGGCCTGGGCAGCGTGACATCTGCGGCCGTCAGCGCCAGCACCTCGCTCGGCCTGAGGTAGCAGTCGAAGGCGACCCAGGACGCCGCTGCTGCCTCAGGCCCCTCAGAGCCCCAGCGGTCCTTGTCGTAGAACCAGTCGGCGGAGGCCAGCGTGAGGAACTCGTCGCTGAGCGAGTCTCCCGCAGAAACCCTGCCAAGGCAGCCTTTGCCAAGGGGAAGGTCGTGTTGGCGCGCGGCGGCAGGCCCAGGACGTAGGCCGACCCGTAGATGGCGTAGCGGCCGCTCGACGGGTTGTCGCCATTCAAGAAAAGGCCGTCCAGGTACTTGTCGAGCACCACGTCCCAGTCATTGGGAGTCACTGGAGCGTGCCCCTGGCGCGCGGCCCACTCCGCCAGCTCGGCGTGGGCTGCGGTATAGGCGCGTGCCGTCTGGGGCCGCGCCGACGCACGCCGACACCCCGTCGCCGGCGCCATGCGCCTCAGCGCGGCGGGCGGCCAGGCGCCGCCGCTCGCGCCGCCGTGCGGCGAGCCCGGCGATGGGCAGCGGCATCGGCGGCCTCGGCACGCCAGAGCTTCCCGTCCCAGAAGCCGACTGCCCCCTCCCACCCGAGTGGGCACCGCCGGGGGATCGGCGGGAGCGCCACTGGTCGGGCGGCACGGCCATCCTGCCCGACCGCGGCTGCCAGGCGTCGCTCCCAGCCGACGTCGCTGCGCGGTTCGCGCGGCCAGCGGAGGGAGCTCCGCGGAGCGGCATCCCGCAGCAGCCCCGCCACAGCACGCACCAGCTCAGGAGGGTACGCCGCGGCGAAGGCGGTCCTCCATGCGGCAGGCTGCCCCGCGAACTGCACCTTGCCCTGCAGGCGCACGTGGGGCGCCGAGGGACAGGGGCAGCTGCGGTCCAGGAGGCGGCTGTTGGGCAGGGTGGAGTAGATGACGGTCGGCTTCTTCCAGGGCGCGCCGAAGGCGCACATGTCGAAGAGGCATCTTCGCGCCGACAAGCGTCGGAGCAGCCTCGCCACTCGAGGGACCTCGAAGATCCTTGAGCGGGCAGGGTTCTCGAAAAGCACGTGGATGTCGTTCTTGATGCAGAGCTGCAACACCCGGACGGTGAAGAGCACGCAGCGCCATGAACTCGGTGTAGTCGTCCCAGTCGATCTTGCTGGAGTCCAGGCCGTGCACGGTGTGCCCAGCAGCACGCGCCAGACCAGGCCTTTCGACAGCCAGCTGAGGACCTCGCTTGCCACGCGACGGTCCAGCACATCATGATGCGGGCCATGGGCCACGTCGATTGGCGTGGCCACCCGAAGACCGGCCTCCGACACGGCGGCCGTCGCTCGGCCGCAGCCCGAGCGCCCAGGAAGGCTGGGCGCCCGCTGGTGAGGCCATCGGCCAGCCGCGGCGCCGTGCAGCCGGCGGCCGCGGCCGCCGCCGCCCGTCGTCGCTGGCGCCGAGTGGACCGCGGCGGCATCGGGGGCTCCGACTCCGCGGCGGAGGCCCGAGGCGACTCGTCGCCGCTCGAGGGCTCTCGAGGGGTGCTCCGCCCGACGTCCTCTGGCGGGGCGGCGGGCGTCGGCGCCCATGCCGGGCCCGCGGCGGCGGCCAAGGGCAGCGCCCGCAACCCGCGGCCCGCGAGCCGCTGTCCAGGTCGAAGCCACCCATGATGAGCCAGCCTGGAGTCGCCGTCGGAAGGGTTCCGGGCGGTCTCCACGTAGCGCCGATGCCAAATGATGCCGGCGGCGAGCTGGCACGCGGCCGCGCGGCGCGTGAGCCCGAGCAGCTCTCGATCTCGGGCTCGCCCGCGATCGAAGGCCAACGTCTCGGCGAGGTTGTCGCCGAAGGAGACCAGGTGCTTGCCGTGCGCGTCGCAGCACTCCGTCTCCCGGGTGAGTCCCAGCAGTGCCGCGCGGGCCTCCTTGCAGTGGATGGCGGCCGCCCGCTTCCAGCGCCCCGCGACGCGGCGGTGCCGGCGCCTGGGGTCAGCGAAGGCCTCGGGCACACGGGGCGCCAGCCCGACGCGCTCCACCTGCGGCCGCTCCGCGGGGTGCTGCCGCGGGTCGCCCTGCCAGACTGCGACATCCCACAGCTGGTGCTGGTCCGCGGCGGAGACGTGCAGCGCGTAGCCCTCCGTCGAGGCGTCGCTGCAGTAGGCCCGGTCCAGCATCGGAGCGGCCAGGTCGAGGTGCACGAAGTGGACGAGGTCCCTGGCGATCCGCAGCTCGTCGACCACGTCAGCTGGCAAGGGCAGAATCTCAGCGCCGGCCGTGCCCACGAAGCGGTAGGCCGCCCCCAAGACGCTGAGGGCACACCGCCGCAGGCTGAAGTGATGCACCAGATGGCCCAAGAGCCCGCGGACGTGTTTGGGCGAGAGCGCCCCGCGGTGGATGGCCTCCCCCAGGGCATGCCAGAGTCGCCAGCTGCGCCGGTGGCTGTGCCTGACCCAGCGCCGCTGGCCGTCGAAGACAAAGCCCACCGCCTCGAAGGACTGCGTGGCGTCCACCCGCTCGTGGACCTGCAGGCCCGTGCCGACCAGCTCGTCCACCACCGCGACGTGCAACCGCTCGACTGAGTCCTTGTCGCACCCGAGGATGTTGGCATTGTCGACGTAGGGCGCGCAGACCGCCACTCCAGGCCGAAGGGGCGGAGGGGGCTGTCGGTCCCCGACGATGGCGGGCCCAAGCCCCAGGCGCAGCTGGGCTCGGCGACAAGCCTCGGACACGGCGCTATGGCAGAAGTAGAGCGCCCAGCTCCACCCCATCGGCAGGCCCCCGAAGCAGACCTCGAGCTCATCCGTCGCGTCGACGGGGGTGTAGCCGTTGACCTCAGGATCGTAGACCTCGGTAACGCCGACCTCGCCAGCACGGCGAGACACGCCAAGCCCGAAGAAGTGCGAGGCCGTAGGCGCCAGGAACTGGTGGAATCCGTCCTGCAGGTCGATCGACGCTCCCCGGAGCTCGGCCTCGTGAGTCGGGCTCGCCTCAACGAAGTGAGGGTCGAGGACCAGGCTCGACATGGCCGCGGTCGTGGCGAGGCGGGCGTAGGGGGCCTTGCGATGCAGCTGGTTAGTCGGCCGACAGTCCAGCACCATCCGCAGCATCCCCGTCTTCTTCGCCACGAAGAAGATACCCGCGCGGGAAACGACCCGGCGGCGGTACGTGATGAGGCCGACGGAGTCGAGCTTCGAAATGAGGTCGTCCAAAAGGGCGGGCGACCTCCGCAGTCGCTCGTCCCAGTGGGGCCGCGCGGGGGGCGGCCCCTCGGTCTCCGCCGGCAGCGCGATCCGGCGTGGGTCATCCAGGTACACCCGCGCGGTCTCGCCCGCGAGCCCCGCGGCGTCCTGGGGTCGGATGTTGCCCTTTGTGACGGCGAGCAGCTCAGGCTGATAGGGAGCAACGGCCAGGGCGGTGTCACTCTCATACAGGTCTTTCGTCTTAAGGATCTCAGAAAGGGCCCCGTCCGGGCACAAATCAGATTGTCGAGGCTGCGGCGCGGCGGCTTCTGCGGCGGTCGCGAGCCTCCTCCGCGCCAGCCGCTGCGGACCCGAGAGCGGCCGACGAGGAGTCGCGTGGGAGAGCGGCCCTGGCGAGGGCACGCCCTTGGCCCGATAACCCGCCAAGGCGTTGAACGCCGATGCCGCCGAAACCTGCAGTCGACGAAGCCCAGGGTCCGGAAGCAAAAGACCATCGACGCCAGGCGACGCCGCACTAGATGAATTGGCATGTTCTGGCAGATCCAGAGGGAAAAGAGAACGTGGCCGAGGTGCCGCCATCCCAGACGAGCCAGGCGGCAGCGAACGCGATCGTGGGAAGGCCCACGTGTCACGACTTCGTCCCGTCCTTCTTGCGCCTGTCCGTCTCTTCCGCGAACCGTCGCTGTTGTTTGAGTGTGAAGGCCTCCGTCTTCTGCTCCTCCGCGATGAACATGGCGAAGTCGCCTGTGGCCGCCGCCGTTCCCGAGTCCAAGGTCGATGCGATCGTCATCTCGAGGCCTCGGAAGTCGGGACTCTTGGGCGAGCGCGCAACAGCACGCTCGATGTACATCACCCTTCGCGCCAGCATCTCCATGCCTGCCAGGCGGTAGATCTCCAGCTGGTCGAAACACAGCGTGTGGTGGAAGATGCTGAGGAGGGAGGCATGGTGGTGGGCGACGGCCGTGTCGGGGCCAATGCCCGAGGCCCGGGCCCAGTAGTCGTGGTAGGTGCCGACCGTCTCCCCCGTGGAGCGGATCATCGTCATGAGCTCCATCGCCGCGCTCGGGCCCCTGAAGGGCCAGTCGGCGTCGGAGGAACCGTTCGCAGCGGCGCCCGCACCAGTCGGCACCCGCTTCTGCAGCGCCGCCATCGCCTCGCGGAACTCGATGTACCGGTGCTCCTGCCCGTCCCTGACGATCGGCATCACCCGCGGGTCGCGACCCGCGCCCGACCTCTTCTCCTCCTTCCAGTCCTCGAGGTCTGCGGGGGCGACCCGCTCCAAGGCCGTCCAGCGGTCGTCGATGAGCCCCAGGGCCGTCGACCCCCGCTGCACGAAGCGCGCTGGGTTCCCCGACGCGGCGGCATCGATCGGCTCCCCGAACTGGTCCGCGCCCGTGTCCGAGACCACCCAGACCGCGACACCTCGCCCCGGAGGGGCGGCCACGCCCCCGATGAGCACCGCCAGCGCCTCGCCCTGCTGCTGGAGGGCCTGCAGCTGCTCCTCGGGGAGGTCGCCGAACATGTAGATGTCGCCCCGCGCCCGCGCGGGCACCTCGCACCCTCGGGCGAGGGGCACCACCCGATGGTTGGCCAAGTCGAGGACCTCCACGTTGTAGTCCGGGGTCGAGACGACCCACTTCGTGCCATCGCCCACCCTGTTGAGGAGCAGGCGGTGGTGCCACGTGAAGTTGTCGTCGTCCGGGAAGTCGATGGCCACCTGCGGGTTGGCGACGTCCAGGGCGAGGTCGCGAGGCCGAGCCGCCATTACTTGCGGCTACCCCGAGGTCGCCAGACCTCACTCTCGTCGGGCGTCTGAAGTCCTGACCGACTCGTTGGACTCGGAGGCCCACCAGCGCCCAGAGCAGGCAGCCCACGAACAGGAGCGACGCCCGCCACGGCCGGCGCCGCGCCGAGGGCGACTCGGCCGATGGGCGGGCCGCCGAGGCTCGCCCCGCCCTCCGCCGCTGCTGCGAAGCGGCCGTTGCCCCACCAGCGACACGCGCGGGCCGCCCACAGGAGCAGCGCCGCGCCCGCAAGGGGCAGAAGCCCGAGCAGCCAGAGCCAGAGGCCGGCGCCGTGCGCCGCGGTGCAGGCCGGGCACGCCGGCACGATGACCTCCGGGCACGGAGGCGCCTCCGGGCAGGAGGCCGGGGGGCAGACCGCCGCCGGGCAGATCGGCTGCGGGCAGTGGTCCAGCTCGTGCGCGACCACACACGGCGCCGGCTCCAGCGGCGCGGGGCGGCCCGAGAGGCCACCGAGGAGCGAGCCCGCAAACCCAGCGATCGCGGCGAACGCTGGATGGGCGGAGCGCATCACACCTGGCTCAACCCTGAGCCAAAAACTTGAGATGGGGCCGGCTACGATCGTGACAACGATAATATGGCACACCATCAATGATGATGATGATGATGATGATGATGATGATGATGATGATGATGATGATGATGATGATGATGATGATGATGCTGCTGATGCTGATGAGTATGATGATGCTGATGATGATGACGATGATGCTGAGGATGATGATGATGGTGGTGATGCTGATGACAATGATGCTGGTACTGATGATGCTGATGATGATGATGATTATGATGATAGTGGTGCTGATAATGCTTATTCTAATGATTCTGTTGCTGATTCTAGTGATGTTGATGCTGATGACGACGACGAGATGAGGATGAGGAGGATGAGGATGATGATGATGAGGAGGAGGAAAAGGATGAGGAGGAGGAGAAGGAGAAGGCGGAGGAGAAGGAGAAAATGGGTGCGCATTGAGGCGGACTCCAGAGCACTCGCTGCCGACAGAATCGTCCTAATACCGAGCAAATGATGTTCGGCACGGGGCTGTCGCAGATGACGATGCGGTTTGAATGGCGATGCCGGAAGTCGACGGCAATTGCGATGCCGCCGAAGTCGACGGCAATGACGATGACGATGTCGGAAGTCGACGGCAATGGCGAGAGTAATGATTGAGCGGTTCGAGGCTGCAAGGAGGAAGAGGAGGAGGAGGAGGAGGTGCAGGAGGAGGGAGGTGGAGTAGGAAGAGAACGGAGGATGGAGGAGAACAGGGTAGCAAAGGGAGGAGGGTGATCAGGAGCAGGAAGCCGAAGAAACGCATTAAGAACGAAGAGAGGGAGAGAGAAAGGGAGGAGCAGGGGGGGGCGAGGACGAGGAGGACGAGGAGGCAGCAAGCGAGAGCGCCCAGGACGCGGCCCGCGCCTCCAGCGCCGAGACCCTGCGCGACGCGAAGACGCCGCGGAGCAACTCGCCGAAGCTGAGCGCGCCGTGGCCGCGCGTGTCCCAGAAGTCGAACCGAGGGGGGCGCGGGCGAAGGGAGAACGGAGGGAGGAGGAGGAGGAGGAGGAGGAGGAGGAGGAGGAGGAGGAGGAGGAGGAGACGGAGGAGGAGGAGAGGAGGGGAGGAGGAGGAGGAGGAGGAGGAGGATGAGGAGAGGAGAGGAGAGGAGGATGCAGAGGGGGGGGAAGGAGGCATGGAGGAGATAGGAGGATGGGGTGGAGGCGAGAGAGGGAGGCAGGGAGGAGGCTAACGGAGAACGGAGAAGCGGGAGAGATGAGGGGGAAGAGGGGAGACTGGATGTATGCGGAGGAGGAGGAAGAGGAGGAGGAGGAGGAGGAGGAGGAGGAGGAGGGTGAGGAGCGTAGTGGGCCCTGGAAACGACAAGGCTGTTTTGTTACCGGTTCCGTTTTGCCGTTTTTCGGCCGGTTCCGACGCCGTTTTTGTACCGGTTCTGTCGCCGTTTTTCGACCAGTTCCGGCTCCGGTTCCAATCCTGGAGCCGTTTTTTTGCCGTTTCCGGTCGCAGTTTTTTGCCGTTTCCATTTTCAAGGTTTTTTTTTGGAAACGGTGAAAAAACGGCCCTGCCGTTTCCGGGGCCCACAAAGGTGAGGAGGACGAGGATGAGGATGAGGAGGAGGAGGAGGAGGAGGAGGAGGACGATCATGAGGCGGAGGCGGATGGCAGATGGATGACGAATAGGGGCTAACAGGGGGCTGAGAACACGAGGGGGAGAAGGCGATGGACGAGAACAAGCAATAGTGGGCCGAGGGGGGAGAGGGGGATGCCGATGATGCTGATGCTGCTGCTGATGATGATGCTGCTGATGATGCTGATGCTGATGAAGATGGAGATGGTGGTGCTGATGATGATGACGCTGGTGGTGATGGTGATGGTAATGATGGTCAGGCTGCTGATGGTGATAAAACTACTGATGACGCTGCTGTTGGTGATAATGACAGCGATGCCGATACTGATGACGATGTAGATACTGATGACGATGATGATGATGACGATGCTGATGATTATGATGATGGCACTGGTGATGATGTTGATGATGGTGATGGTGATAATTATGATGATGCTTGTCATGATGATGATGATGATAATGATGTTGTTGCTGAGAACGGTTATGATGATGATGATGATGATGATGATGATGATGATGATGATGATGATGATGATGATGATGAATATGTTGATGATGATGATGATAATGATAATGATAATGATAATGATGATGATGATGATGATGATGATGATGATGATGATGATGATGATGAGGTTAGTGATGCTGATGCTGATGAGGATGAGGAGGTGGAGGAACAGGAAGACGAGAGGGAGGAGGAAATGGACGAGGAGGACGCGGAGGAGGACGAGGAGGGGGGAGCGATCAGCATCAGCAGGAACGGTATTTTCCATTGCACACGGGGTGAGACCCCACTGACCCCCGTCAGCGCCTGCATCCGTTACACGAGCCCCGAACCCGGCAGCCGAGGTTCCTCCAACAGCCCCAGCCGCAGCAAGGAGGGCAGCTGGGGTAAAGAGGGGCTGAAGGGAAACAAGCACCTGGCGGGAACGAGGCGATCGTCTGCGTGACGAAGCGAGTAGAGGCAGCGCCCGCCTTCCTAGCTTCAGGATCGGACTGGCCCTCGCAAGTACAGCCCCCCCAATTGCGCGACACGACATCACTACTTTGGATCGGTGAAAGCAAAGTTGTACTAATTTGTTGTATGAGGGGAGTTTCGAACTTCTGCCAAAGCGACCCCCTCAGCCAAGGTGGGAGTCCGACTGGGAAGGGGCAGAGGGGGATGGGACAGTGAATGGACACATGGTACTTCGGCGGAGTGGGAAGGGGGCGGGCAAGGCGACATGTAATGATGATCCTGGATGGAGGGTGGCTGAGGTGGACCACCTAGAACCCACCTGAACTTTTTTGTATTCCCCGAGCCTCCCGTTCCTGCTCACGCTCCTCCCCCTGGAGGAAGAAGACGACGAGGGGGACAAGTGCGAGGAGGAGGGGGGAGAGAAAACGCGGGAAGAGGAGGAGGAGGAGGAGGAGGAGGAGGAGGAGGAGGAGGAGGAAGGGGGGAGGATGAAGGGGGGGAGTAGTAGTAGTCGTAGTCGTAGTCGTAGAGGTA
>CAUYUJ010020026.1:509718-522218 GCA_963575745.1 Prorocentrum cordatum
GTAGTAGTAGTAGTAGTAGTAGTAGTAGTAGTAGTAGTAGTAGTAGTAGTAGTAGTAGTAGTAGTAGACGTAGTAGGATCGTAGTAGTAGTAGTAGTAGTAGTAGTAGTAGTAGTAGTAGTAGTAGTAGTAGTAGTAGTAGTAGTAGTAGTAGTAGTGGGAGGAGGCGGAGGAGGAGGATGAGGAGGACGAGGACGAGGACGAGAATGAGGTCGAGGACGGACGACGAGGGCGACGAGGGCGACGACGACGCCGACGCCGACGAAGACGACGACGACGACGACGGCGAGCGCCACCAGTCGCCGGGGTCCGCGCGGATGTCGGGCGCGGCGACGGCGGCCCCCGCGCCCGGCGAGCCCTGGTGGTTGTCCTCAGCCGCGGGGGCGGAGGGGGGGGGGGGGCGGGCGCCACTGGCCGCGGAAAGGGGGAGGGGGGGGGCGGGCGAGGGGCGAGGCGAATCACGGGGGGGGGAGGGGACGAGGAGCAGAGAGGAGAGGGGTCAGGGGGGAGGGGGGCGCGGGTGGAGGAGGCGAGACGGAGGAGGGAGGAGGCAGGGGCAAGGAGCGAGGGCACGAGGGGAGGAGGGAGGATGCCAGAGGGAGGCCGGGGGACGGAGGGGGGAAGGAGGGCGGGCGCTGGCGACCACCCTCCTGCCTCCCTACCTCCCTCCCTCCCTCCTCGCTCTCCTTCCTCCGCTCCTCCATCTCTCCGTCGCCCTCCCTCCTCCCTTGCCTCCCTCCCTCCCTCCTCGCTCCTTCCTCCACTCCTCCTTCTCTCCGCCGCTTTTGGGGGGCGCCAAGGAGCACCGCGCTTTTCGCCCGCCGCGCTCATGGGGCAGAGCTGCGGCGCCTCCCCGAGGGGGGGCGCTGGCGACAGGGAGGAGGAGGAGGAGGAGGAGGAGGAGGAGGAGGAGGAGGAGAGGAGGAGGAGGAGGAGGAGCCCCATACCAGGCCTACTGCAGCAGGGCCTCGAGCCCAACAACTCCCCCATTAAGGCTTGCCTAAGGGGGGTCTTTACTTGCCCGAAGGCTCTTCAGAGTTGCTGCCTCGGGAATGTTGCCTTTGCCCGTCCCTCGGAGATTCCTCGGGTTCCCCGCACCCGGTGCCTCCACTGTTACGTTGCTCGTTCCCGCAAGTTCCTCGGCGATTCCCCGGGGTTCCTCGGATTCCCGCCCGGTGCACCCGGTTTCCTCGGTCCCCGGGTTGTTCCTCGGGTTCCTCGGGTTCCCTGGGTTCCTCGGGTTCGCCAGGTTTCGCCGGGTTCCTCGCCCCCGGTGCCTCATGCCAAGCACTGCCAAGCAATGCCGAGTGAATACGAAGCAATGCCAAGCACTGCCAAGCAACGCCAAGGACTGCGCCCACGCAACAGGAGGCTTTCCCCACATGGGGGGCGCGCCAGGCTTGTGTTTTTCGTTGGAAGATTGCACATGTGTCGGGGATGGACAGACCCCCCTTTAGCAAATCGTGGTTTAGTGAAAACGACCTGAGGCCCAAACCTGGCGGGCGCAAGCCTGGCAAATGACGGCCACGGCGCCCTCTCGAGAACCGAAAACGGACAATTCACTGATCGACGTGTCACTGTTGGGGGTTCTGTCCAGCCCCGACTGTGCTCCTGCGCTCTGTCGTCGCTCTGCACTTGCTGCGCAACGGGAATCTCATAACGACGGCGGCCCACGACACCGCCCAAGCGCCGCTCGGCTGGAGCCCTGAGCTTTCCCAGCATTGGGGGCGCGCCAGGCTCCTGCTTTTCGTTGGAAGATTGCATCTGTGCTCCTTCGCTCTGTCGTCGTTCTGCCTGTGCTGCGCAACGGGAATCTCAAAGACGACAGCGGCCCACGACTCAAGGGGGCCAAGGGCACACACAAACAAATGCACACACAAGTACAAAGACTCCCCTATGCTTTCCCATATCTTCGGGGTCTCGGTCCTCCCACCCACTTCCCATATTTTCCCAATACACACAAATACAAAGATTCCCCATACTTTCCCATATCTTCTGGGTTTCTGTCCTCCCGCCCACTTCCCATAGTTTCCCATGTTTCCTGGGGAATCCACGATCCACTGTGCCTGTGTGCTCCTTTCCCTCCTGAACGCCACCGCCCCCGCGCGCCGCTCCGCGGGAGCCCTGGCGCCGAGGGCGGCAGCCCCTCCGCCGCCGACGGCCCTGGGGCCCCACGGGCACGCCACGAGATACCGTCGGGGCGCTGCCCTTAAGGAGCCCTAAATCAGGAACGAGGCCCCCTTTTCCCATAGGTTAACCCAAGGAAGATTGCATACCGTCGGGGCGCTGACCTAAGGAGCCCTAAATCAGGAACGAGGCCCCCTTTTCTCCCATAGGTTAACCTAAGGAAGATAATATTGCATACCGTCGGGGCGTTGACCTAAGGAGCCCTAAATCAGGAACGAGGCCCCCTTTTTTCCCATAGGTTAACCTAAGGAAGATTGCATACCGTCGGGGCGCTGACCTAAGGAGCCCTAGATAAGGAACGAGGCCCCTGTTTTCCCATAGGTTAACCTAAGGAATATTGCATACCGTCGGGGCGCTGACCTGAGGAACCCTACATAAGGAACGAGGCCCCTTTTTTCCATCAGTTAACCTTCGATTTCCTGTCGAAAGACATAAAGGAAAGCCTGAGGCAAGCTGTGAAACACTCGAGGAACACAGAGCCCCTCCGCAACGAGAAGGGTTCCTTCTTCAGCGCCCCGACGGTACCCCACATCGGCGGCGCGCGCCCAGGGGGGGGGGGTAAGTGGGACGGAGAAGGCCCTCTCTTCAGACGATCCGGAAGGCCCCCCTGGCCTTCCGAGAGGTCCTCGAGGCCGGCCCCGGAGACGGCCCAGACGAGGCTCCCCGGAGGGCGCGGGGGCTTCCGAGAAGTCCCGCCGCCCTCCGAGCAGGCCTTCTCCTTCTCGCCTCCCCCCCTCGCTCGCCGCCGAACTACGAAGATCAACGGGGCCCACAAACACGCAAACAAATACACGCAAAGAAACTGATTCCCCACATTTTCTCATATATATATATATATATATATATCTGATAATGGGTTTTTGTCTTCCCCCCCAACTTCCCATATTTTACTATATTTTCTGAGGAATCGACGATTCATTGTGTCTGTGTGTGTGTCTGTGTGTGTGTGTTTTTTTCCCCTCCCGAGAGAGGAGCGCTCCGAGGCGGGCAGGCCCCGCCGCGAAGAGCAGAAGGGGGAGGCACCCCTCAAAAGGGGGGGCCGCCCGCCACCCTCGTGCCACAACCGCCTGTCGGCGGCGAGCGAGGGGGGGGCGCAAGCGAGCAGGAGGAGGCCTCCTCGGAAGGCGGCCAGCAGGAGGAAGAGGGGGAGGGGGAGGGGGAGGGGGAGGGAGGGGAGGAGGAGAGGAGGAGGAGGAGGAGGTCGACAGGCATCAGGGGAGGTAGATTATGGGAACAGCAGGGAAGGGAGAGCCACGGGGGATAGGAGAGGAAGGAAGGATGAGATGGATATCGACTTCTTCGTTGTGAGGGGAGGGAGGAGAAGGAGGAGGAGGAGGAGGAGGAGGAGGCGGAGAGGAGGAGGAGGAGGAGGAGGGGAGGAGGGGGGGGAGGAGGGGGACGGGAGGAGGAGGAGGAGGAGTAGGAGGAGGAGAGGAGAGGAGGAGGAGGAGGAGGAGGAAGAGGCTGAGGATGAGGAATGAGATGAGGTATGAGGATGAGGATGAGGATGAGGAGGAGGAGGAGGAGGAGGAGGAGGAGGAGGAGGATCCTCTCGGAAGCCCCCTCGCCTTCTGAGCAGCTGTTTCTGCGTGCTTCGGGGAAGGCTTCGCAGACTTCCCAGAAGGCCGGGGGACTTCCGAGCCTTCTGAGAAGGCTCTCTCCTCCTCGCTTCCCCTCCGGGGCTCGCCACCGAGTCTGGGACCAATCGATCGGAACAACCACTGGGCGATGCCCCGGAGCACGCCGACGACCCCTCTGCAGGGTGAAGACAGCCGGCGTCCCCGTCCTGCGCGCAGGCCTCACGAGCAGTCCTCCTGCGAGCACGCGTGCCCGACGACCCTCCCGACAGCCCCGCTCGGCTATACGCAAGAGTGACCCTGGGTAAGAGTGACCTTTGGTGCGCGGCTTTTTGGGGGCCGCGGGGGGACCAAACCTGGGCGCGCAAGCAGCTGCTACTGTTTCGTTCTCGGCCATCTGAGGACCCATCTGTGCCCGCACCAAAGGTCACTCCTGCGAAAGGTCACTCTTACGTCTCGTCGACCCGCCGAAGGGACCTGGGCAGCCCTCCCCGGCCAACCCCCCCTGCACAGCCCACCCCGCTGAAGGCACCTGGGCAGCCCTCCCAGGCTAACCTTAAGTCGGGCGTGTCCCCCTACAGGGGGATTTTCGTGGAAACATGAAAAACGACCCTCAAAATATTCCAAAATTGTCAAAACATACTCAAAACATAATTCCCTTATTCTTTTTGGAAACTAGTTTTGCATATTCCTCCTGTAGAGGGACAGGCCCGACTTAAGGCCCCCCCCCCCCCCCTGCACAGCCCACCCCGTTACCGCTCCCCGCGCAGCAGCGCAGAGGTGCCGGCGGCAGCCCGCGGCCAGGACCCCGCGGAGGTCTGCGCGGCCTCCCTGGGTCGGCGCCGGCCCCCCCCCCGTCGCCTGGCGCGCGGAGCGCAGCATAAGGGGCGTCGCCGGAGGCGCCGCCCCGGAAGGGGGGGGTCGGGGATGGACAGACCCCCCTTTAGCACAACGTGGTTTAGTGAAAACGACCTGAGGCCCAAACCTGGCGGGCGCAAGCCTGGAGAATAACGGCCACGGCGCCCTCTCGAGAACCGAAAACGGACAATTCACTAATCGACGTGTCACTGTTGGGGGTTCTGTCCACCCCCGAGGGGGGGGGAAAGCGCGGACCAAAGAAACGCGCCTGGACATCCGGACACACATGCGCGGACCAGGCAAACGCCAAGGCGTGGCGTCTCCTTCCTCGGAGGAGCGAGGAGGAAGCGGGACGAGCAGGAGGAGGAGGGGGAGGAAGGAGAAAGGGGAATCAGGAGGAGCAGAAGGCGTGGGGCGTTCAGGAGCAGGACCTTTAGATCCACGGTATCTATTTGGTGTGTTCTCCCAACGAAACACCACAGCCCCAGGCAAGTTTGCATCTCGGAAGCTTACGGCATGTCCAAGGCTAGATCAAAACAGCCCAGAAACGGAACAAGACACTTCCAGAGTTACGCGAGGATTTCTTAGGTATGCGCTGGACCCCCCTCCCCGCGCCCCTTCCACAATTCGCGGGGCGCGGTGGGGGCTGCGCCGGAGGCGCCGCCTGGGGCTTGCGGGGTGGGTGGTCCAACACCGACCTGGGAAATCTGGACTTCGGCAAGTGCATGTATCTGTAGACACGTACACACGACAAGGGACCTTGCCATAAGAAGCCGAAGGTCTCATCCTTCACCGACCTTGAGCTTCGCCAGGTGCACGGGGTCCTGGGGCCACATCTGACATCCTGACCCTCCCGCCCATCCCTCTCCGTTGCGCTGTTTTCCCTCGGCATCCAGCGGCGAATGCCTCACGGCTGACCCAGAACCCCCGAAGGGACCCGCATCCAATCTGGAGATGGGAGCTACTAGAAAATTGGAGCGGCGGGTGAGTCGGGGCCTGGGCAGGAGGGAGGGGTGAGGGGATGAGGAAGCCGGGGGACGAGGACGAGCAGCGGCAACGGGCAGGACACTCCCGAGAGGAGGACGAGGACCAGGGAGGGGAGGGCGGGGAGGGGAAAGCAAGGGGGGCGACGTCGACGAGGAAGCCGTCGAGCCCAGAAGTGGGTCCCCGCGCCGGGGCCGCCGCGCCAGCCTGAACAGCGGGAGAAAGGCGCCGACCCTGCGACGAGGCGGCCGACCCTGCAGCGGGAGCACCATGGCAACACCGGAGCCGTTCCGATCAGACAGGGAGGGGGATGGAGAGGAGACGGAGTAGGAGGGATCAGGATGGACCGAAGTCTGCTCCCTCCCTCCCTCTAGGGGAACCAAGAGTGACACAAACATAAGAACTCTGAGGTCCGCGCGGATTTCTGGGATCGGCATGTCGTTGTTCGTTCTCCTACCCTCGATCGTCCGTACTCTCTTCTCTCCACATCGCCAGAGGGTGGCATGAGACTCACAGCATGCGGCTCCAACGTGCCCATCAAGCTTGGTTTTGCCAAGTCTGTGGAGTTTGGCTCAGACCTCCATGCATAAGCTAGCGCAGCCATGAACCTTTGAAAACTCGAACCTCGCAGGCACGATTCTCTGTCTCGAGAGTTCTGCCCAAAGCAGCTCGGCAGGGTTGAGATGCACAAGAGGGCATCCTAGCTCGATGCAATCAACAACGTGGGATGGCCTGTTCCTGCTCCCTTCTCCCTCCTCCATCATCCGCACCTCCCTGCAGCCCTCCATACTAGACCGCGCCTACAGCCTAACGCCTGCCAACACGGGAAGAAACACAAAGACACACCAATACCATGTGCCCCTTTGGAGGCACACGTCCGATCAGAGCATCTCGTAGTGCACTGTCGCCCAAGCGGTATGGCCAGAAAGCGCCCGCTTAGGACCTCATACTGTAGGTTTGTTCAGTGCGCGCGTCGACCCTGTGGGGTCGACGCGCACACATCAGACGTATGTGAGGGTGTTGCCGATCACTTACGCTACATAACCCCAACATGGAACCTCCTCCTGCTCCTCCTGCATATTCTCCTCCCCCTCAGCCTCGTCCTCCGCCTCCTCCGGAAGCCGCCGAGAACAGTCAGAAGCATCAGGAATCTTCAGACCCCCCACCCTCGCACACCTCGAAGGCGTCCCTCCTCCTCCTCCTCCTCCTCCTCCTCCTCCTTCCTCTCACGCGTTGCACCGTCTGCGGCGAGACGGCCACCTCGGAGCCTGGTTGGCTCGTGGACCCTTGCGGCTCCTCCTCCCCCAAAACCTGAAGCGGATGCGTGCAGGCTTTTCGGCCCCACCCTGGGGCCGCCCAAGCATGTTCGTGATGCAGAGTCAGGCCGCTTCATGCTCCCGACGCTGCCCGAGCCGCCCTGGGCAGGACGGCCGCGTGGAGGGAGACACGGGGGCTGCCTCGTCCAGTTCTGTCGCGTGGCTTCTCTCTTCAGACTTCTGCTGTCTTTGATTCTCGCCTTCCTCGCTTTCCTCCCCCTCGGAGGAGGCGGACGGGGATGACGACAACGACGGCGAGGACGGCAACGAAGACGACGACGCTGGCGAGGACGACGAGGACGACGATGACGAGGACGACGATACCGAGGACGAGGACGAACATGTCGTCGACGACGACGAAGAGGACGACGACGATATCGTCGGCGCTCCGAGGCGGTGGCCGCCAGAGGGGGGGGGGGGGCGGCGGAGCAGGGCGGAGCGGATCCTGCCGGTGGAGCTCCTGCATGTGGGCCAGGATCCACGAGTGCAGGCCAGTCCTGTCGGGGGCGTTCGGGCGTGCCTGCTTCTTGGGGTGTGCGTGTGTGTGTGTGTGTGTGGGTGTGTGTTATGTTTTAGGTGTGTTTGCTTGCGCTGATGTTGTTGTCGTTCATTGTTGCTTCACTCTCTCTCTCTCTCGCATTCTCTCTCTCTCTACGTATGTATACATATGTGATACCGGAGAAAAACTTTAAGCATCATCGTTTTAGGGCTGTAGGGCTGCCATCTGGCTATAGGGCTATAGGGCTATTGGGCTATAGGGCAGTAGGGCTGTAGGGCTATCAGGCGATAGGGCTATAGGGCTATGGGGCTATAGGGATATTGTCCTATAGGGCTACAGGGCTATAGGGCTATAGGGCTACAAGGCTATAGGAATATAGGGCTATAGGGCACCCAGGTACCCGGGCACCTGGGCACCCAGGCAACCAGGCGTGCCGCCGAAATCGGCGCCGCACCTCACCTAACCATATGAATCCGCTAGGACCCCTGCAGAGGCAAGCCCTGTTTGGGGAATATATCAATATGTAAATCTATATCAGAGTGAGGGTGCCGAACGGTCATTCATTGTCCTGGGTGCTTGGCTGAAGTGAGAATCCGTGGTGAGGATTCTGCTTGTTGTGTTGTTGAGTGTTAACTACTAGACAATAATTATTGTTGGATCCCCCCCCAGGCACCCTGGCGCTCTCGCCTCGGCGCCGGCTACATTTTCATTGACAATGAGGCTCACGCTCCAGCCGTTTGGAGGGGCGCCCAAACTGGCCCCCCAACAACAACAACGCTCCCGCTGGAGATGTCCTCCAGTATTGCCCAGAGCCAGTGCTATTGCTCGCCGCTGAAAACCGCCGCCCCAACAAAACCAACGCTCCCCCTCGAGACCTCTTCCCGTTTTACCTTGGACTGGCGCGCTACTCTTTCTCTCATCGGCGCCGCCCCCAGCAAGAACAACGCTCCCGCTGGAGACTTCCTTCATTTTTAACTCAGAGCCGGTGCTTTTGCTCGCAGTCGAAAACCGCGGCCCCAACAAAACCAGCGCTCCCGCTCGAGGCTTCCCCCCTTTTTCCTGAAGACGGTGTTCCTCGCGGCCGACAGCCCCCGTCCCGACAAAACCGCGGCTCCCGCTCAAGACTTCTTTCCTACTTGCTCAAGGCGGTGCTCCCCCACACCGCCGACAACCACCGTCCCAACAGAACCAGCGTTCCCGCTCGAGTCTTCGTGTTGTTCCACGCTGGACTAGCGCCCTACTCTCTTCTGCATTCGCGCCGCTCCCAGCAACAACAACACCCCTGCTCGAGACTTCCTCCCTTGCTATTCAGGGCCAGGTCCTTGCCTCGCCGCCGACAGCCCCCATCCCCACCAAGCCAATCTTGTCGCTTGATACTTCCTTCTGCTTTACCCTGGGCTGGAGCTCCACTGGCGGTCTCGCATCGGCGCAGCAGGGCGCGGGCATGTGTTTTCGAGGCGGGATAGGTTGAAATTCCTCGGAGGAGGTGTTTGCAAGACCTCATTGGGCGGGAGATCTGGGAATGGGAATAACGGACCCCGCGATAGAACAATAATCCCCCATTATGGGGATGGTTAGCACGATGGTCGCATGCTGCGTGTGGAAGCATCGCGCATGAGGGTAAACTGATTGTTGTTGTTGTTGTTGTTGTTGTTGTTGTTGTTGTTGAACACTATTACTTCTAAAGAATTATTATTGTTGGACCCCCTGGTGCACGCCCCCCGCCCAAAACCTAGGCCGCAGCTACATTTTCATCATTTTTCTTCGAAAGCTTCAGAAAAGTGGATTACCCCCGGATCCGGTTTTTTGTTGACGCTCGTTTTCCCTTGCAAAAAACAATAGAAAATGAAAATTCTTGTTCTTAGTTGATCGAATTTCAAGAATCCCTTGCAAAAATAAGGTAAAGTGGACATTCGCGCTCGCAAGACGAAATCCTTCCAAAACCTTAGGTTTCGTAGCGATTTTAACATAAAAACATCAAAAACCCAATGGTTTTTTTAAGAAAAAAATGTCAAAATGTCCTTCCGCGCGCTCTTGCGGATTCATAGGAAACACACCACTTTTTAAACATTTCTGTCAAAAGGGTCTTTGCGTGCTACTTCTTCAGGTGCTTTGAACTTCTCCAACAACGGTTGCGCGCCTGCGAGGGCCACATCCCTTGCAAAAAATGAGACGAAGTGCACATGCGCGCGGCCGCCGCGCGCGCATGTCGAAATCCTGCCAAACACAATGGGTTTTCAATAATTTCAAGATGCGATGTTCAGAAAACATATGAAAACGCACTACTTTCTCATCCGAAAATCTCGAAATCCATTCGCGGTCTCTTGATGAATCTTTAAAACCCAAGATGGCCCCAACAGGCGCGCAAGATGGCCCCAAGAGGCGTCCATGAGGCCCAAAGAGGCGCCCAAGATGGTCCCAAGAGGCTTCAAGAGGACTCCAAGAGGCCCCCAAGAGGTTCCAGAGAGGCTCCAAGGTGGCTCCAATAGACCCCCAAGATGGCCCCAGGAGGCGTTCTAGAGGCCCCAAGAGTCCGCCGTGAGGGTCCAATAAGCCCCCAAGAGGCCCCAAGATGGTTCCAAGGAGCCACCCAAAGGCTCTCAAGTGGACCCCAAACCGCGCCAGGAGGCTTCCCCCCTTCCCCAAGAGGACCCCAAGCGGCCCCAGGAAGGCCCCCGACTGCTGACGCACATATCCGTAGCCATCTCGGATCAAGGTATCGCCTGTGTTCTTGGATCATGGCTTTGACGGCGAAAGACCTACACGAGCAGTATGGCCCTGAGCTGTCGCGGCCTCCCTTGGCCGACTGCGAGAGTGCGTATTATTTGCATCAGGCGCTCCGGGCAAAGGGTATCAATGCTAGTCACCAGGCGTGCAAGACTTGGTGGGCCAAGTATCGGGATGTGACTGGCACGGTCAGTATTTCTAGCGCCAAGGAGCTGGAGGAGCAGCACGGCTCTGCCATCCGCCACCTGGGCATTGAGTATAATACCGCTTTCAAATAATGCCGGGCGCTCCGACAGTTGGATCCACCACTGTATGTGCCAGATAGGGTCGCAACGGCGTGGCTACTGCAGTATTCATCCAAAGACACGCTTGTCCAAGTGCAGAACGCTGGCCTCTTGGAGACCTGGTATGGAGAACGTATTCGCAAAGACATGCCCGAGGGGACCACTGACGGGGCCGTCTTGAAGCAGTGGCTCCTGGGACATTTATCTGTATCTGCTAACGCCAGGGTATGCCAGAAGTGGCTCAGCACGGAGTGGGGCGCCAAGGGGGCATTGAACACTGCCCAAGCTGTGGAGGAATGTATGGGCGAGCGTCTTCGACTCAATCAGTATCGGTCGTATGGTCAGAGCGACGAGCTTCCGAACATGCTCGATTACCAGGCCTTGCCACCGCAGGTCCACAACGTGCTCGCGGTAGCACTGCCGTATGCAAGCACCGGCCTTCCCGCCAGCAGGCGCAACGGCAATCTCATTGGGCATCTGGGACCGCACGGGTATCAGCCAGGCCCGCACGTGTATCAGCCAGGCAGCCGGGCACCCACGCGCCCGCTCGCGCCATCGCAGACGACGATGCGTCGCGCCTTTAGTATGCTTCTGGATGCGAAGACCATTCGGTTGAGTATACCCCTACGTGTGACTGGACCTGTTTGCGAAAGCAGGAGAAAGTATGGCACCCCTTTGTGTCAGAGCCGCGCCGTCTGCGTTCTTCCTTTCTCGCTTCTCTCCTTTCCTCCTTGTCCTGCTCCTCCTCCCCCTCTTCCGCCTTGGAGCCGTATTGGAACTGTCGATGGCCATCTCCCTTTCTCCCTCGCAAGTCTGCTTGTACATACGTATAATTTCAGAACTTACCGTGCATGCGATCGTTTACAACATGGTGGACCGTGCGTATGTCACGAACCTTGTATACATGTGTTTCTCTCCCTCCGTCTGGCTGTGCACGCGCGCGTTGGGCACTGAGAGTTAGGATCGTAGCGCCATGAGTCTATGAGCAATGCATGCGTCATCCTTGGGACTGTATAACATCAGTGTAACACATGTACTTCTGTAATCGCATCCCCACGAATTTGCCCCAAAAGTGTGACCAACTATCTTGGCACTGCGTACCATCTCACGTGTACCGTGTACCACATCATATGTAACAGATGTGATCCACCTCTGTGGGTGTGTACCCCACGCCAGTGTAGTAGCCAGGGTCGTCCGCACGCCACGAAGTGAAGTGTCCCAACGTCATAGGGCGGGAAACTGGGTGTGGGTGGTCTCGAAGAGTCGTTTGGATATTTGGTAGAGCTTGAACGGCCCCCCCACGAAGTGGGGGTATTGGCTGGTGTCGCAAGAAAACCCTGGCACTGGGGAGAACACTGAGCGTTCGGGTAAAATGATTGTTGTTGTTGTTGTTGTTGTTTGTTGTCGTCGTCCCACCCGCGACCCACCCGCGACCCACCCCGCGACACACCCCGCGACCCACCCCGTGACCCCCCCCACGACCCACCCCGAGACCCACCCGCGACCCACCCAACGACCCACCCGCGACGCACCCGCGACGCACCCGCGACCCACCCCGCGACCCACCCGCGACCAACCCCGTGACCCATCCCGCGACCCACCCGCGACCCACTTGTGACAAAAACCGCGACCCACCCCGCGACCCACCCGCGACCCACTTGCGACCCACCCGCGACCCATTTGCGACCCACCCGCGACCTTTCCACATTGGTTTAACGAAAAAATTGGCGCCTGCTGCGGGCTCGTTGTATCATTTGTGAAACTTTGGCGCCTGCGGCGGGCTTCTCCAGAGTCTCGCAGACTGCTGACGTCCCCACCGCCCCCTCACTCCTATCCGCATCTGCGAGGTGCTACGTATAAGTTTAATCCGTCTCTCTTTGCCTTTCTGTTTCTTTCTCTTTCTCTTTTTTTGTTCCTCTCTCTCTCTCTCTTTCTCTCGTGTTTACCTTTTCTACCCTCTGAAGGCGCTCTCCTCTTTAGTTTGCTCTCTCTCTCTCTCTTTGTCTCCCTCCCTGCTCAAACACGTCTGCTCTCACTCTCAGCCATCTACTATCTCATGAAAACCGTTG
>CAUYUJ010020026.1:523592-536092 GCA_963575745.1 Prorocentrum cordatum
CCTCCTCCTCCTCCTCCTCCTCCTCCTCCTCCTCCTCCTCCTCCTCCTCCTCCTCCTGGGCCCCCCCTTCCCCGACGTCGCAGACAGACGCGTCCTCGGCGGCGTCGTCCCCCGAGCTGCTCAGCTCGCGGGCCACGCTGCCTGCCGGGCGGGCCGGCGCGGGCGGCGGCGGCGACCGCGGCGGCGGCGACGACGGTCGCGGCGGCGGCAACGACGCGGGCGGCGACTCCTCCTCCTCCTCCTCCCTCCTCCTCCTCATCCCTGCCTTCCTCCTCTTCCTCACTCCTCCTCCTCCTCTCCTCACCTCCACCTCCTTCTCACTCCTCCACCCTCCTCCCCTCCCACGTCCTCCTCTCCCCCTCCTCCTCCTCCTCCCTTCCCTCCCTCCTCCTCCTCCTCCTCCTCCTCCTCCTCCTCCCCCCATCCCCTCTTCCCCTCCTCGCCTCCTCCCCCCCCCTCCCCAGTAGGCGGCGACGAGGACTGCGGCGGTGGCGACGGGGTTCGAGGATCGAGGGCGTGTGCGCCGCGCCCTTTTGGGGCATCTGGGGCGCGAGTCGTGGCCACGGCCGGATGCGCTTCGAAGTTCTGCCCAGAACAGCCTCCGGGACGGGCCCAGGGGCCCATTTTCAGGCCCAGGGGACGACAGTGACATGACGACGACGACGACGACGACGACGACGGTGGCGGTGGCGGCAGCGACGACGACGTTGGCGAGTGTTCGCCCACGGCCTCGCTGCCGAGCCATATCAGATCATACCGGTCGGACGCGCACACGCGCGCGCTCTACATCTCGCGGCCAGCTCGAGATACATCTGTATCCAGGGCTGTCTCCTCTGAGAAAGGAAGACGAGAAGGAGGAAGAAGGGCGGGGAAGGCAGTCGTGGGCAGAAACGCACTTTTGGTAGGCGGATCTCTCAAGCTCTCCGCCGCCTCTGTCGGTGTGCGTTGCGAGCAGGAGCGCCGCAAAACCACAAGAAAGCCACAAGAAAGCCTGGCGAAACAAAGGGCGGGGAAAGCAGTCGTGGGCAAAAGCGCACATCCGTACCCACGGCCTCGCGGGCCAGGCCCCCGGGCCGCGACCCGTGTATAGAGGGCGTTCCTTTCGCGGATACTCCGCGCGGGACGTATCCACATGACCACGAAGGAACATGCGTGTTCCCAAACATCCTGTGGTGTTGGGTCCTCGTTTTGAAGAGACGGTCTCCGCGTTCTCCTCCCTCCTCCCTCCCCCTCCCCCTCCTCCCTCCTCCCCCTCCTCCTTCCTCCCTGCGTTTCACCCACCCAGTACATCGCTTCGTGGCCCCATGGGGCTCCACCGAAGGCCCCGGTGGCAGGGTTCGCATGGCGTCCCAGCCCCATGATTGCGCACCCCTCACACGGTTCATGGCCTCACAGGGAGCTCCACCGAAGGCCCTAGTGGGAGGGTTCGCATGGCGGCCCCCCATTTTTGCGCACCCCTCACAAGGTTCGTGGCCCCACAGGGAGCACCTCCGAAAGCCCCAGTGGCAGGGTTCACACGGCGGCCCAGTTCCATTGTGGTGCACCCCTCACACGGTTCGCGGCCCCATAGGGAGCTCCACCGAAGGCTCCAGTGGCAGGGTTCGCATGGCGGCCCCGCCCCATGTTGGCGCACCCCTCACACGGTTCGTGGCCCCATAGGGGGCTCCACCGAAGGCCCCAGTGGCAGGGTTCGCATGGCGGCCCCGCTCCATTTTGGCGCACCCCTCACAAGCTTCGCGGCCCCATTGGGAATTCCCCGTGCTTCGTCCCACCTGCCCTGCGGTTCTCACGTTTGCGTATGGTTGGGTCCTTCGCCAGGATAATCCCACCAGCCCTTTGGGCGTGAGTGGTTTAGAGAGCCCCTCTCTGTCCTCAACCCCCCAACCCCCCTTCTTCCCCTTCGGGGAGGGGTTTACCCCTCCCCCTACCCCCTCCCCCTGGGCCTGGACAGGGAGTCCCGCGGGTGGTCAGGGGGGTCTTTTTCGACGCCTGGGAGGGCCAAAAAACGACGACCCTCACGAGGATTCTGGCCCCGACGGGGGGGCGCTCTTGTAGCCCCCTCCTCTTCTGTGAAGGCAGAATCCTTGCTTTTACGAGGGTTTTGGCCCCATTTTGGCCTCCCGAGGGGGCCGCGCTCATCTTCCTTCATACCAAAATCATTGATTTTACGATGGTTTTGGGATCATTTTGTCCTTCTCAGGGGGTAGCGCTCATTTGCGCTTCTGAGGAGGTCGCACGAGGCCCCCAAGAGGCCCCAAGATGCCCCCAAGAGGCCTCCAGGAGGCCCCCAAGAGGCCCCCAAGAGGCCCCCAAGAGGCCCCCAAGAGGCCCCACGAGGCCCCCAAGAGGCCCCCAAGAGGCCCCCAAGGGCCCCACGAGGCCCCCAAGAGGCCCCCAAGAGGCCCCCAAGAGGCCCCCACGAGGCTCCAAGAGGCCCCCAAGAGGCCCCACGAGGAGCCCGAACGACTCACACCAGGACGAGGGGCCCGAACGACTCACACCACGAAGAGCCCGAACGACTCACACCAGAAGGAGGGGCCCGAACGACTCACACCAGGACGAGGCGCCCGAACGAATCACACCACGAGGAGCCCGAACGACTCACACCACGACGAGGGCCCCGAACGACTCACACCACGAGGAGCCCGAACGAGTCACATCAGGAGGAGGGGCCCGAACGACTCACACCAGGACGAGGGGCCCGAACAACTCACACCACGAGAAGCCCGAACGACTCACACCAGGACGAAGAGCCCGAGCGACTCACACCACGAAGAGCCCGAACGACTCACACCAGGAAGAAGGGCCCGAACGATTCACACCAGGACGAGAAACCCCAAACGACTCAAACCACGAGGAGCGCTTTCTCTCCCTCCTCCTCCGCCTCGTCCTTCTCCCGCTCCCCCCACAAGGAGGATTCACAAGGAGGCGGGAGGAAGGAGGGACAGGGGAGATATACGGAGCCCAGCGGACACACGCCTGAAAAACACAACTGTCGATATGCTTCGCGAGAGCTGCTGCTGTGAGATGGGCTGGTGGGGATAATTACGCGAAGCGTAAAGAATTCATCATTCGCGATCACTTTGGGTGACCCAAAAAGGTCCAGCTGCAAGGGGGTGGTGCAATAGATTTGGGGGACTTGTCCTGCAAATGTACTGCGCCGGAGAATTGTATTGCATTGTATTGAAGTAGTGTATTGCACGCGACAATCCAGCAATGCCTTTGCGCCCCAGTTTACTGAACGCCCCAAACGTATTGCATCCCCACAAATCTATCGCACCGATTCTACTGCACCTTCCCCTTGTCACTGGACCCCCTTCTGGGACAACCCGAATTACGCCCGTGACCTGCCCCATCCCACCCCTCTGGTCACGTCACGATTGGCGCCGGCGCGGGCTCGGAATTGGCCACTCTCATGACGGCGCCTGCGCGAACCGTGACGTGACCACCACCCCTTCCCCGCCCTTCTCCCCCCCCGGGTCACGTCCGGCCCAGGCCTGGCGCTCACGCCAGAGGCCCAGGCCTGGCGCTCGCACGACGAGACATCTCATCAATCATCATACATCTCACATCATCATCATCATCATCATCATCATCATCGTCTCGTATCGGTCATCGTCATCGTCCTCGTCATCGTCATCGTCATCGTCCATCTTCATCGTCATCGTCATTTTTTCGTCATCGTCATCGTCATTTCGTCTCGTTCACGTATCGTCATCGTCATCGTCATCGTCATCATCACCATCACAACCGCCCTCACCATACCATCATCACCATCCCCATCATCATCATCATCATCATCATCATCATCATCATCATCATCATCATCATCATCATCATCATCATCATCATCATCATCACCAGGAGATGAAATAACTGCTTCTAACGTCATGCACGGGATCGCGCCCCTGAATCCAGACCGCGACGGCGTGGATTTTCACACGTTAGCCGCTCGTGCAAGAAGGAGCAGGGCTCGATCTAAACAGTATTGTTGTCCATTTTCGATGTGTTGTAGTTTTTTCTCGCTCTGTCTTCGTTCCGCCGTTGCTGCAAGACGACAACAAACATAACACGGCCCACGAAATCGCCAAAACACCGTTTAGCTCAAACCCTGGGAGGGAGGCAGGGAGGCGAAAGGTCTTAGCTTCACCATCGTCGATGACGACACCGACGTGGACGACGACGACGACCACGACGACGGACGACGACAACGACGGACGACGACGACGATGACGACGACGTGTCAACACCGTCGATGACGAAACAGACGTCGACGACGACGACGACGGCGACGACGAAAACGACGGCGGCGGCGGCGGCGGCGGCGGCGGCGGCGACGACGACGACGACGACGACGACGACGACGAAGAAAACGGCGGCGGCGGCGGCCTGCGGCGCTGCCGACGTCCCGCGGGGCCGCGGCGGCCGCACCGACGGGCGCCGCGGCGGCCGACGCCGGGGTCGCCCCCTCGCGCGTCGGGGAGGAGGGGGCCGGAGGAGGAGGGGGGAGGAGGGGGAGGAGGAGGGGAGAGGAGGGGAAGGAGGAGGGGGAGGAGGAGGAGGAGGAGGAGGGAGGAGGAGGAGGGGAGAGTAGGAGGAGGAGGAGGAGGAGGCGGAGGTCGAGGGGAGGGGGAGGGGGAGGAGGAGGAGGAGGAGGGTCGAGGATCGAGGAGGAGGGTCGAAGGGGATCGAGGATGGGGGAGGAGGATCGAGGGGCAAGGACGAGGATCGAGGAGAAGGGTTGAGGATCGAGATGGAGAATCGTGCATTGACGATCGAGGGAGGGACGAGGATCGAGGAGGAGCCGAGAGGATCGAGGATGGGGGAGGAGGAGGACGATCGAGTAGGAGGAGGAGGAGGAGGAGGAGGAGGAAAAGCGCACGACCCTTGACGAGTTGTGAGTTCGTGCCGGTGAGGAGGAGGCGGAGGAGTAGGGGGAGGAGGAGCAGGAGGAGGATCGAGGATCGAAAAGAAGGCGGATCGAGGAGGGCTTAGGATCGAGGAGGGCCGAGGAGAGAGGATCAAAGAGGAGGAGGAAGGGGGTCAAGCATCGGGGAGGAGGAGGAGAAGGAGGAGAAGGAGGAAAACGAGGAAGAGGGTCGGGGATCGAGGAGGAAGAGGATCGAGGTCTTGGGATGTCCCTGGCTCTCTCTGCACCTGGTGACGCCTCCTCCGGAGCCCCCCCCCCCCGTCATCCTCTCCCTCCCCCTTTCCCGCCCAAATCCCTCCTATTCTCTTTGTTCCTCTCTCTCGCCCCCTCTACCCCCTTGTCGTTCTCACGCTTCCTGGACTCGCTCTCTCTCTCTCTCTCTCTATATATATATATTCGATTAGTTTGTTTCTCCACGTCCCTCGCAATATGTTATATTTGTATGTTTTGTGTGTTTAGCTCTCGCTCTCTTTCTCTTTTTTTCCCCTACCTAGGTTCTGCCTAGAAAAGGTTCTTTCTCTGTGGCTTAAAAAAGCGGGCAATGGAATACACCCCGGGCGGTTCCCCCGGCATCCGCCCCGCGATTCCCCCAGGATCCCCCCGCGCCCCCTGGGTGAGCTTCGCCTAGCTTAGCTTCGCTTAGCTAAGCTTAGCTTAGCTAGCTTAGCTTAGCTTTGCTTATCTCATCTTAGCTTAGCTTAACTTAGCTTAGCCTAACCTAGACTAGCCTAGTTTAGCTTAGCTCAGCTTAGCTTATATCATCTTAGTTTAGCTTCGCTTGGTTTAGCTTAGCCTAGCTTTGCGTATCTCATCTTAACTTAGCTTAGCTTAGCTTAGCCTGGCCTAACTTAGCGTAGCTTAACTTAGCGTAGCTTAGCTTTGCTTATCTCATCTTAGCTTAGCTTAGCCTAGCCTGTTTTAGCTTAGTTCAGCTTAGCTTATGTTGCTGTCCTAGGGGCTCCAACTCCTAGGTACGGTCGCACTGGGATAATTGTCTGTCTGTCTCTCTCTCTCTCTCTCTCTCCCACGTTCTCTCTCAGCGTCTCTGCGTAGGCCTCTGTATGTCTGCATGTATATATATATATATATATGTGTATAGATGTCTGTCCCTCTTGTATTGTTTCTCGTGTTGTGTTGTGTTTTCTCCCGTGTTGTATACATGTTGGGTGAATATGGTAACCCGCGCGGAACCAACACACTGCGCGTCTAGCAATATATGGTGTGCACCCTGTGTGGTCCAAATTCGCTTCTGCGATCTATGTAATACAGTCAGTCCTTGCGGTGCCATTTATGTCGTAGTATCTGTACGTATAGAGAACGTTATAGGTTGTGCAATGTATACGTGGTGCGATATGCGTGATGCGAGCTACGTGGTGCGAGCTACGTCGAGCACACTTTGTGCGGTGAAAGCGGCGCGGTGCATATGGTGTTCCCTATGTTGTGCAACGTATGTGGCGCCATATGTGGTCATATCTCTGTATATATATATATGTAAGAATATACAGTTATATGGTCTATACATACATATATGGTACAACCTACGCGGTGCACTCGGTTTGGGTCATCAATCTTGCTCTATATATGTTTCCACGTTGTGCAATCTACGTTTTGCAACCAATGTATTGCATTCTGTATGGTGCACTTGGCTTTTACAGACGAGTTGACACATCCCACGCTCTTGCAAACATCCCACTCACTCACCCGCAACTTGATTTGCAAAACCATGCGGCGGCGACTGCGATGAGTGCTTGGCGTTGGCTGGTGCATCTTTGCGGCCGCGCAAGCCCGCGCATGCTCTCGTGCGCAGCGACCAACTAGTGCGGCGCGACCGACGCGGCCGCGGTGGAGCTGACCACTGGGCACTTCCAGTGGGCATTTCAGTGCGAGTCGGTGACGTGGGCGGGCACGGTATCATTGCGACGCCGACAATGGTAGACACGCGAATGAGGGCAACGATGGTGACGATGGTGGCGATGACGACGTCGACGCCAATGACGGCGCAAATGTTGATCACGGACGCCCGTAACGATGACGATCCCCTCGCGTCGGTGATGAAGGCTTTGGAACGAATTCGGCGTGCGCGCGCGACCGACGCGCGAAATTGTTTGGCACGGATGGAATTGCTTGACACGGATCGTGCCCCCCATACGCGCGCAAGGGCGTGCGGATGAGTTCGACATGTGGCGCGGGATGCCCTCTTGGCAGAATGTGATGGCAATATTGAAAAACCTCCGGCAGGAAATGCATGTGTTATTGTACGTTTTCGAACGCTCGTTTTTAAATCCTACCAGCCCTTTAGGGCGTTGGTGGTTTAGGGTGTTTCCTCTTCCAAACCCCTCTTCCCATGTCGGGGAAGGGTTTATCACTGTTCCCTATTTACATACACCCCCCTCCCCCAAGCGACTGGGAGCCAACCCGAGCCAATGAGGCCCCCCCATCCCTTGTAAACAAACATTACAAAACACACTCTGCCTCCAAATTTGGAGCATGCGCAGCGAACCCGATGCGGCCTCCCCCCGCCATCCCTGACAACAAACAATACAGAGTACACTTGGCGGCGGCGGCGGCTGCGGCGGGGGCAACGGCTGCGGCGGCTGCGGCGGTGGCGGCGGCGGCGGTGGCGGCGGCGGAGGCGGCGGCGGCGGCGGTGGCGGCAGCGGCGGCAGCGGTGGCGGCAGCGGCTGCGGCGGCAGCGGCTGCGGCGATTCGGCAGCAGGGGCGGCGGCGGCGGCGGCGGCGGCGGCCGCGGCATCCACAGACGACTGCTGTATATGCTGCGGTTCGGGCCCGCCTCGGGTGAATATGCTGCGGCTCGGGCCCGCCTCGGGTGTTACGTATGTGTTGGGAGGGCGGGTGGGAGTGAGCGAGACGGCTTGCGGGCGGGGAGGGAGTCTTGACCCCTCCCCCTACCCCCTCCCCTGGACCTGGGCGGGGCGTTCCCCGGGTCGCCGGAGCGTCCAAAACGGCCTCTGCGAGGAAACCAAAATCATTGGTTTTACTTAGGTTTGGGCCTTATTTTGGGCTTCTTGGGGGGGCCGCGCTAATTAAGAGCCCCCCTTCTTTGATCGATCTCCTTCGAGATGGCCACACGAGCGCTCGCAAGGCCAAGGGTGCCCCAAGAGGGCCCCAAGAGGTGGCAAGGAGGCCCCAAGAGGCCCCCAAGAGGCCCCCAGGATGCCCCCAAGAGGCTCCCAAGAGACCCCCAAGAGGCCCCCCAGAGGCACCCAAGACGCTCCAAGAGGCCTCGGCGACAATGCCAAAATCATTGATTTTACGAAGGTCTGTTTTACATGTTGGCCTACTCTAGGGGGGGCACCAGTATCATCACCAAGAGGCCTGGATCTCATGATGATGGGCATTGACTGATTCATTGACAGTCTGCGGCCTACACCGTTTCTTGGGGCGCGTCCATGATCCGAACCGTTATTGTATAGCCGTCGTCGTATCAGTGTGATCAATTTTCCTTTTCTCCCAGATCTTTCTGGATCGCAGGAATGGCCCTGAACATCATTGTCGTTATTGTCATCCTCGTTTCCAGTATGACCATCAGGAAGTCTGGAGTTCATGATGATGGACATTGACAAATTGATTGGCATTGGGATGCCAACATAATATCATGGGCCGCGCGTCCGTTATCCGAGTCGTTATCGAATAGCCGCTCTCGGCTAGATCTGATCCGTTCGCGTTCACTTCCCTTTCGTTCTGGATCGCGGGAGCGGACCTGAGCAGAATCGCCGTCATTGCCATTCTCACCACCCGTATCATCACGTGGAGGTCTGGAGCTCATGATGATGGACCTTGCCAAATTGTCTAGTATGGTGCGGCCTACAAACAGAAATATTGCGCACGGGATTTACATTGATCCTTCTTGTGCAGCGTTCAAAACGCATCCTTGTATGGGGAACCACAAGTTGCTTCCTTTTGTGCAAGAAATGTTTAATCCTTTTGTACAGACTTGCGAATTGATTTCTGCGTGTGGCCTTTCAAATCGAATTCCTTCACGCCTTGCTGTGGGGAAGGAGGGCGGCCTGATCGACAACAGAAACAAGCACATATATAACAAACAAGCAAAACATCTGGAGCGGCAGGCGCGATGCGTTGTTAGTTGGAAGTTGTTTTCCAGATTCAGCCGAACACGCACACAACAAACACACCTGGAAGCAAGGAAGGCTGGTGTTGTTTTCACCATGGTTCGGCATGTGCGCATTGACTTTACATACGTTTTCCGACTACAAACAAGATCTTTACGTACTGACGTATACACGGATTCCTATTGTGCAGCCTTGAAACAAAATCTTTTTGCGGTGCGCCACACATTGAGCCCGATTGTGTAAGAGAAGACTGAACTCCCTTAGAACAGACGTAACAACTGATTCCTGGTGTGCTGCGTTCGAATACACTTCCGCTGTGTCTGGCTCGGGGAGGGACAAAAAAAGCAAAACAAAAAAGGCAAACATACAAACAATACGAGTTGGGCGACCAACAACGATGTGCTTGTATACGCGACCTTTTTTTGATTGGCCAGGGACAACCCAGAGTTGCAATATGCAGGCCAGCATGTGTTTTGAGGGTGTCTAGGCATTTACACACTGATGATGTTTATGTTTGACGTTCTGTGTGAAATCCTTATGAGGATGTTCAGGCATTTACGCATTGATGTTTTAGAATCTTTACGTTTAACATGACATCCACTTGCAAAAGATTACACGTGTGTTCTTATTGCGCGCCCTTGACATCGAAAACCGTTGTGCCTGGCCCTGGCTGGGGCAGGGAGCCTGCACGTGGCTTACACATTGATCCCTGCTTTGTGGCCTTCAAATAGGGACCCTTCTTGGGGAAATGCGCATTACGACCCAACGTTTGCGCTCCCCTTGTACAGACTGACGAACCGATTCTCATTGTGTTGAGCAGAACCGACATAGTACATTTTAGAAGCAAGACATCGCGGGTGTTGATCAATCCGTTTTGTTGTTGTTTGTGTTCATGTTGCTGTTTTGTCGGTCGCTTCCCCCCCGCCCGGGCCAGGCACAACGGAAGTCCAGTTGAAGACAACACAATAATAGTCAACTTGCAATTCGGCACAAGGGGATTATGGTTGAAGCGAAAAAAAAGCAACATCAATTCGCAAACGCCTAAACACAATGACAAAAATAAGCTTGCCGTGTTTCCAGTGTTGCTTTCTGGTTACCAACTAGAAACGAATTTACACATGAAACCACATAAGCTCTGCTATCCCGATTTGTTTTTTGGTCGTTTGAATGTGGTTCGTCTGCCCGGTCTTCCTCTTCCCCGAGCCAGACACAGCAGAAGTCTGTTTGAAGGCGCTACAACAACAAGCAATCAGTCAGTCTGCGCAAAGCGATACCAATGGCTTGTGCACAACAGGGAGACATGTGTGCACCCCACGAAAGACTTTCATTTAAATGCCGCAAAGGAGAAGCATTGCCTACATCACATCACATTGGGAATGACTAAACCATGTGAGCATACAGGTGTTCCTTGCTTCCAGCTTGAAGTTTCTGTGCTTGTGTATGTACACTTTGAAACCAAGTGGCAAATACAAATACTGCGCGTTGGCCCCGCAAATTGCACTGTACGGTGTTGCGATTGTTTGTTTTCTTCGCCGGCAAGCCCCCAAAGGAATTCCATTTGAAGGCGTCGCACTAAAACCGCCTTGCAAATCTGTAACAATGAGATTGCCCCGTACACAATATGAGTCAATGTGCAGTCTTCCACAAACGGATTTGTTTAAAGGCCGCACAAAGGGCATCCATGTGTAACTCTGTGTGCAAGGATTTGCATGCTTTCCTACACAATGCAAAAGCAACTTGTACTCCCCACGCACAGGGATTCCTCTTCAAGACCGACAAACAGTAATCACATTGAAAGTCTGCGCGGGCGGATGTTACGTGTACCCTGCACAGTATTCGCCAATATGTAGGTCTCACAAGTTGATGATTTGTGAGGGCCGAGCATAAGTAATCAGTTTGCAAGCCTGCACCAGGTCGCGTTCATTGTATACCACACACTAGTAATGAGTTCGTACGATCAGACGAAACAGTCTGAAGGCTGCAGAATAGAGCATGCTATACCGTACTGCATCACGTTCTCATGGCATCGCAGCGAAACGCCGAACCCGAACTACCCGCCGACGTGCCCCCCGGCACGCTGAGGCGTGCTAGAATGCCAGGTGCTGTCTGGAGGGGGTTCTGCTCCTGCCGTGTTCTGAAGGACCCCACCCCCTCCAGGTCGCACACCGTCGCGCGCACCGACCCCTCTTCCCGAGGCCCTCCCGGCGCCAAGACACGTCCCCGGCGGCCCCCAGGGCGTCCAGAATTCCCAAGCTGGCTGGCAACACGGACCTGGGAAGTCACTAAGGCCGCTAAGGTGGCGCAGTATGCCCCCAGGGCAGCAGACGGGGCCCCAAAGAAGCCCCGAAAGCGCTCCAAGAGGACCCCCACGAGCGCACCTAGAGGCAACAATCAATGTTGTCGTTATGTGTTTCTGCGTGTTGCATCCCCGTTTCAAGCTTCCCACGTGCCAAGACGGCCCAGGGCGGGCAAAGAGGCCCCCAACAGGGCCCCTAGACTGCCCAAGAGAACCCCAAAACGGTCCAAGCGGCGCCCAAATCAGCCCAAGACGGCCCCAAGGCGGCTCCAAGAGGGGCCCGAAGGGGGGAACACGAACCTACAATTCCAGCCTTCCGCCCGAAGAGGCCCGCAGGAAACTTCAGGAGGTCTCCACGGAGCCCCAAGAGGCCGCCAAGAGGCCTCCAAGAGGCCGCCAGGCGGCCCCCAAGGGGCATCAAAACTGCCTCCAACAAAACTCCGAGAGGGCTCCCACGATGTTCCAACGATCACCACCACCATCATCATCATCATCATCATCATCATCATCAGCATCATCATCATCATCACCATCATCACCATCATCAGCATCAGCATCAGCATCAGCATCATCATCATAATCATCATCATCATCATCAGCATCATCATCATCATCGTCGTCGTCATCATCAGCATCAGCATCAGCATCATCATCAGCAGAAGCAGCATCACCACCGTCACCAACAACAGCATCAACATCAAGAACACCTTCATCATCATCAGCAGCATCAGCAACATCAGCATATTCAGTACCACCACCATCAGCACCATCATCACCATTACCAGCATCATCATCACCCCATCGTCCTGAGCATCACGATCATTCTCACCATCGCTAGCATCAACATCACCATCATCAGCATCATCACCATCACCATCATCTCACCAGTAGCCTCATGGTCATAATCAGCATCATCATCAGCAGCATCATCATCATGACCATCATCATCGCCATCATCATCGCCAACATCACCATGATCCTCATCAAAATCATTATCAGGATGTTCACCACTCAGAAGTATGACCTCATTTGCCCCATCGAAGGAGGGCCGCTGAGAATGTTTGGCTGGCGCGGTGGTATATATAAAGACATGTGTGTATAGGTACACAGATGTGTGCACACCTCGATGTTCAACATAAGGAAGAAGTCACACTGATGCGTCCCTCTCACGGCAGCCATTGGT
>CAUYUJ010020026.1:541092-583592 GCA_963575745.1 Prorocentrum cordatum
GGAACTACAAAAGGTTCTTAGAACATTGTTTGGTAGGACTATAGGCACGCCTGGACGCTTCGCCACTGCTTGAGCATGGGCAGACTGAGCTGCACAAGCGCAGCGTCGTGCGCAAGAGTGCACGGGCACGAATTAAGAGAGGGAGACAGGAGGGGGGGCCAGAGAGGGATGGGGTGGGGGGGGGGGGCTGAGGAGCCGAGGGGAGGAGAGGGAGGGCCTGATCACCCACAAGCAGAAGACTTCGAGGACACCCCCCCCCACTCGCCAGCGCCGCCAGCAGCAGGGCGAGCGGGAGCCCCGGCGCCATGGCGCCGATTTGGCCCGGGCCCCCGCCCCCGCCCCCCACGCGGACCTCGGCACCTGCAGGAGGCGCCGCAGTCGGGCGGGCGCGCGGTGTGCCCGGCGCCGGCAGCCCTGGATCCGAACATGCTGACGTCTCGCTCTCAACCTTAGGGCGGGCATGTCCCCCTACAGACGGAGTTCGGACGACAGATTTGCTTTTAATGCTCAACATGTGTCAAACACCTACCCCGAAAAATACCCCACAACTTGTCAACAAAATCGTCCACAGACTACTTGGTTGTACTGCTGTTTGACATTCCCCCCCTGTAGAGGGACAGGCAAGGCTCAGTCTTAGCCGCGAAGAGCCCGCTCTACAACAAATCATTTGTTGCGCGGGCTGATTGACGGACTGGGACCGAAAACGCTACTGGGAAACTGATTCTGCTCCCGCGGAGGCCACTGCTGGGGTTCCCCTGGTTTCCCAGGGTTCTTGGGAGTCCCATGGGATGCACTTAGGATCCATAGGAACTCGTAGGACCCCCAGGGTCCCTTCCTGACAAATCCTGTCGTGCAGGGTAGACCAGGCAGCAACATCCACCAAGAGAAATAACCACTCAATAACAGCAGCCTACAGGCGAACAGTAGTCAGAAAATAATGCCGCGAGGAAGACCCGACGGGAGTACGAAGAAGGAAGGGGAGCAAGAGGAGGAGGGCGAGGAGGGAGAGCGAGGAGGAGGGCGAGAAGGGGAAGAACGAGGCGAGGAAGGACGAGGGGGAGTGCGAGGAAGGGAGCACGAGGAGGTCGCGGAGGGAGCTCGATGAGGAGGGCCAGGAGGGCGAGGAGGGGAAGGACGAGGAGAGGGAGGGACGACTTTTCCCAGCTGAGGGCTTGGGGGGGGGGGGGGGGCAGGGGCATCAGGAAAGACCCTTCTCGGTTGCATCCGCCGCCTTCCGCTGGCCTCCACCTCCGCCCCACCCCGCGCGGACCTTGGCACAGTGCAGGGGCGCTGCGATCGGGCGGCTGGGCGCTGCTGGGGCGGGGGCCAAGACCCAGACCTTCGACGAACAGATCACCACCAGATCGCGGCGCTGTCCCTTCAGCTCGGCTTTTGGGGCGGCAGAGTCTCTCTGGGGGGGCCAGTGTCGGGCCCTGCGGCCATCAGAAATGGATTCCGGGCGTTGAAATAGCCCATGGGGTCGGCAAATCGCACCGGATCGCCGATGCATCTGCGGGATGGATACAACAAGATCGGGATCATCGGCGACGCGGCGCGATGCTCCGTCCCCGCCTGTTCCGGCCTCACTTTTCGATGATCGTTGTGGGGGCGTTCCTGGAGCCACTCGCTCCACTCGCGTGTCGATGCTGCGTGGAACGTCCGTCGACTTGGGTCGACCTTGAATCGAGCTTGAGCTCAGCTCGGGGGCGTCCAAGAGGGGGGCGTCCAACAGGGGGTTCGCAAATCATGGCTCGAGGCATGTGCGCGGCCGAAGAAGGGCCAGAGGACGCATTGAAATAAGAAGAGAAACCACGAAATCTGGGGAGATATCATCACCCCGGCCATGATACCCCCCTAGTTATTACCCCCCTCTTGGCCGCCCCCGATCAGCTGGAGCCGAATAAGAGTCGAAGAGGCTCGTCAGGTGCGCTCCGGGAGCACAGCGGGGCGGAGCGGCGGCCAGAACATTCGTCCAGCAAGACGGCTCCATGGAGCGCGACGCGCATGGAGAACATCCAACCGTTTGGGAAGCCTTTGGACGGCGCGCCCGGACCCATTGGCCCCTCAAGGAGGAAGACACCTGAGCCTTCAACCAAAAGCGGGCGACGCAACGTCCTCAGGGGGCAGACAACGGCCGCGCCTGCGAGGCATGTCTGGAAATACAGTCACGGTGCCACCACAAGGGACGACGAATACGCAACGAAGGGGCCGTTCTCGCGAAGGCGAGCTTGGCCACTAACAGATTCCCCGACCCAGATCTACGGACCAGAATCCCTCCCGAGCCTGAGGCGGTCCGTATTTCAGCGTCCTGGCTTTACGCATTCGGACAGGAGGCCGAAGTGACACGCTGGAGGATGGCGCGGGTGCACCTTTTCGAGAGCGCACTCGTACAAGCACTGCGGTCTATCTGCGCGAATTCGTCAGTGCCGAAGGGTAACCAGCAAAACAGTTCCTACAGTGAGACGCATCAGGGCGACGAGATGCTGGACAGAGCTGAACCTAAACGGTGTTCTTCGTGTTCGTCTTGTTTTCTTTTTCCCTCGTTCTGTCTTCAGTCCGCCTTTACCGCAAAACGACATCGAAACGAAAACGGCCCACGGAATCGCCAAAGCACCGTTTAGGTCCAGCCCTGATGCTGGGCACGATGCATGTCGTGAGGCTGATGACCAGGTAAAAGCGGCGTCGTGATCTTTGCGCGTGGACCCGAGGCAGTTTAAACAGTCGGACGAACAAATCAGGACGAACATGTAAACATGCGAACAATCAAACAATCGGACGAACAAATCAGGACGAACATGTAAACATGTAAACAAATCAGGACAAACAATTCAAACAATCGGACGAACAAATCAGGACGAACATTTAAACATGTAAACAAATCGGGACAAACAATTCAAACAATCGGACGAACAAATCGGGTCGGAATAATGCGAACACGTGGAACTATATGGACGCACGTGCCAGCAGCTGGGAGCAGCCCGGATCGACGGGAAACACGCAGGAGCAAGAGGGAGCACACGTGAAGCACACAGGGGCATGTGGAGGCGAAGGGCCGCGTGCGAGCATAGCTTGCAGTCGGGGAAGAGGCTGGCGACCGAGCCGGTGGCCGTCGGGGGCAAGAAAGCTGCGACATCCAAACCCACCGCCAGGGCCCGAAGATATCCATATCATGGAATCTATACCGAAGTCCCCGAAGATCAATCCCCCAGGCGGTGGTTATGGACAAATCCCCGCCTCGGACAGTAGCCCCGAAGAAGACTCCCAAATGCCTCGAGTCAACGACGGAACACCGCAACGATGCCCGCGAGAGGCGGAATTACTTTGGCCATCTCGTCTACTCGTCCTCGAGTGGGCCTCTGATGCCTTAGATGGCCCCATGCTGGCCCAAGAGGGCCTCAAGAGGGGCCCAGGCCCAGAGGGGACCTCACAGGGGCCCCGCATGAGGTCAAGGATACCGCAAGAGAAACTCAAGCTGGCACCAAAAGGCGAATTTGGGGGGCTTCCAAGGAACATGGAACCGATGCTTTTTGGTGGATCGCCTTCGACACTTCCGCGAGAGAGTCTCCCAACTGGCTGCAAAGCCTCCCACAAAGACCCGACCCGCCGACCCGACGAGATCTCCAAGCTGGCTCCGTGAGGCTTCCAGCTGGCTCGCAGAGGGCCACGGGCTGGTTGTTTGTGGAGGCGGCCACGGTCGATCCCTGATTTGGTTCGACTGTTGCCCCCCTTCATGAGTGCTGCGATTTCTACGATTCGCGATGACGGCCTTTTTAAGGGTGATGCTCTCCCCCTCCCCCCCCCACCTGGTAACATCTCGGTTCGCGCCGGCGCCGTTTGGGAATGGCTGGGGGTAGGTAATTCCAAGACGGCGGCGGCACGAATCGTGACGTTACCGGCCACCTCATCCCACCCCAGTAATGATCGTTACCGGCCACGAATAAAAAACGCTCTCAAATGTCCCTCGCTACCCTTATCACGACAACTCGCCCAGCAATCGGTCCTGGGTGGGCTAGTGGGGAGCCGCGGCCGTCGGGAGGTTGGCGAGGGACAGCCAGGGACAGAGCTGGCGAAACGAGCTGGCGGCGGGCAGGACAATATTCTTTCTATCGGCGGCGAGCGAGGGCGGGAAGTGAGAAGGAGAAGGCCTCCTCAGAAGGCGGCGGGGCTTCTCAGAAGCCCTCGGGCCTCCTGAGAAGTTTTCAATGTGCTCGGAGAAGGCTTCTTCGGCAACTTCTCATGAAACCCCGGAGACTCCCGAGCCTGCTGGGAAGGTCCGCCCTCGAGGATCTACTGACCCGGGTCGGTCCAAACCTGGGTCAGTCCAAACCCGGGTCAGTCAGGCCTTGCATCACCAGCCTCGAACGTATCCCTATCCCTAAGATGGGCGAGCAAAAAGCGAGGACAATCTTTGGGATAGGCCCTCAAAAACTGAGGGAATCACTAAGATCGGCATCGAGGTGAGGTGATGTCAAACATAGGGATAGGGATATGTTCCAGGCTGGTAATCCTGCGCCCAAGCCCTGGTCGATGCAGCCCTGGCTCTGCAGGGTCCTGGAAGCTCCGGCGCTCTGGCGGGCCCCCGTCTGCCTTGACCCACGTCTCTTGAGCCCCGACGCCCCCCCCCCACCGCTCCCCGACCCACCCCTATGATGACTACCTACCAGACCACCCCGACCCAACCCGAAGACCCGAATTTGACCCGAATTTCGGGTTGGGGGGGGTACGGGTTCCATGTGTTTTTTCAACGTTCCCCGACCCCCCCCCACTGGAAATGGAGGGCAAATTGAGGGCTTCGAGTTGGGTTGGGGTGGTTTGGTGGGTGGTGATATGAGGGAACGACAAATGGCAGAAACACAAAACCAGACCCTTAGTGGGCCCTGGAAACGACAGGGCCGTTTTTTGCCGTTTCCGTTCAGCCGTTTTTGTTGCCGGTTCCGACGCCGTTTTCTTGCCAGTTCTGTCGCCGTCTTTTTACGGGTTCCCGCTCCGGTTCCAATCCTGGAGCCGTTTTTGTTGCCGTTTCCGGTCGCCGTTTTTTGCCGTTTCCATTTTCAAGGGACACTTTTTCGGAAACGGTGAAAAAAAGGCCCTGCCGTTTCGGGGGGCCACTAAGCCCTGACCCACCCCCTATGAGGGAACGACAAATGGCAGAAACACACAGCCTCGGAGGTCCGCGCGATTTTCTCGGATCGGCGGAGCGCGCCAGGGGCGGCGCCGGAGGCGCCGCCAGCGGGGCCCCAGCGCCGATCCGAGGAATCCGCGCGGACCTCCGAGATTTTGTGTTTATGGCATTTTTTGTTCCCCTGCTCCCCCCCGCCCCGGGCTCGCCGCCGGTTTTGGCAAGCGCGCTTTGGGGGAGAGAGCGTCGCGGACGAGCCGGTGCCGGAAAGATCAGAGCCTGAGCCGAAGACCGTCTGCTGGAGCAGGTCGGGTGTTTTTGTATGAGTCGGTGCCGGTCGGGTTTCAGCTCTCAGGAAGGGTCGGAAAGGGTAGGGGAACGAAGAATGACATAGACATAAAAACACGGAGGTCCGCGCGGATTTCTCGGATCCGCGCTGGACCCCGCTGGCGGCGCCTCCGGCGCCGCCCCTGGCGCGCTCCGCGCGCCCGGGAGGGCGGTCCAGCGCCGATGCGAGAAATCCGCGCGGACCTCCGAGTTTTTGTGCTCATGTCATTCTTCGTCCCCCTAATGATACACGTGGGTCGGAAATAGGTAACATGATGGACCCACGAACCCGGAAAGGGATATAGACATGTGGAACATGGACACGTTTTCACGATACCCAACTGGGCAACACCTCGCGAAACATCCCACGAGACACTTCACGAAACATCCCACGAGACACCTCACGAAACATTCCACGAGACACCCCACGAAACATTCCACGAGACACCCCGCGAAACATTCCACGAGACACCCCACGAAACATTCCACGACGACAGGCAACCACTCAACCAAGGCGGTGTGGTCGTGCTGGGGAGTGGTCGTGCTGGGGTGTGGTCGTGCTGGGGGGTGGTCGTGCTGGGGGGTGGTCGTGCTGGGGGGTGGTCGTGCTGGGGGGTGGTCGTGCTGGGGCGTGGTCGTGCTGGGGCGTGGTCGTGCTGGGGCGTGGTCGTGCTGGGGCGTGGTCGTGCTGGGGCGTGGTCGTGCTGGGGTGTGGTCGTGCTGTGGTGAGGTCGTGCTGGGGTGTGGTCGTGCTGGGGTGTGGTCTTGCTGGGGTGGGGTCGTGCTGGGGTGGGGTCCTGCTGGGGTGTGGTCGTGCTGGGGTGTGGTCGTGCTGGGGTGGGGTCGTGCTTGGGTGGGGTCGTGCTGGGGTGTGGTCGTTCTGGGGTGTGGTCGTGCTGGGGTGTGGTCGTGCTGGGGTGGGGTCGTGGTCGTGCTGGGGTGTGGGTCGTGGTCTGGGGTGTGGTCGTGCTGGGGCGTGGTCGTGCTGGGGTGGGGTCGTGCTGGGGTGGGGTCGTGCTGGGGTGTGGTCGTGCTGGGGTGGTCCGCACCCTGTGATTTATCGATCGGGTCGTGCTGGGGTGTGGTCGTGCTGGTGCTGGGGTGTGGTCGTGCTGGGGTGTGGTCGTGCTGGGGTGTGGTCGTGCTGGGGTGTGGTCGTGCTGGGGTGTGGTCGTGCTGGGGCGTGGTCGTGCTGGGCGTGGTCGTGCTGGGGTGTGGTCATGCTGGGGGTGTGGTCGTGCTGAGGTGTCCCGCACCATGTGATTTATCGATCGGGATGTCAAAAACAAGCGTTTCGCCTGAGACATCCTCAAATTTTAATCCGCCGGCCTCCTTCGACCTCGATATTTATCAGGGAAAGAATCCGCCGGCCTCCTTCAAGTTGGGCACCGGGGACATATTTACATAGGAAAAGAGAACCCTGGGCCTATGCCCTTTCCGGGAAAAACATGAAACGGGAAGGCGGATCAAGTAGATTGGGTGCAGACCATCACAGAGAATTATTCACTGCGTGGAGCTCCCCATATGTGCATCTACTCGCATGGACCTGTCCGCCGTGAATGTCTAGGCGCAAGAGCTTTCGAATATTAGCGGGCTTCAGTTGTGACGGTCTGGACATCAATCTAACTGCGAATGAATTGGAGTGTGAATGAGCCTCAGTAGTACAAGCGCGTCTCTGCGCATGAGCCTGGGGCCTCCTGGGGCCTCCTGAAACCTACTGGGGCTTCCTGGGGTCTCCAGGAGCCTCTTGGGACCTCCTGGGACCTCCTAGGAAGGTTTCGTGCCCCAGGAGAGGCGCAAACTATAGCAACAGACGTACATAAAACATTGCGGATTCGAGCCACTTAAAAAACATGTCAAGGCAGCCCGTGCGGCACGAGCCGATCCTGCCGCCAAGAAGGCGAGAGCCGCAAAATGCGGCCAGGAGGCTCCGCAAACAGCGGCCTCCAAGTTGCAGCACACTCGCCACGCCACGTGGGTGTGCGCCGTCAGGTGAGGCGGCCACGCGAGCCACCATCCACCCCGTGCCGAGCCTGAAAAGGCCCAGACCACCGAAGGCACTCCCCACCTCACTCACAAAAGGTGAGAAGCAGAAATGCGCCCAGAGGCTACCGCAACAGCTCGAGGAGTGTCGCCGCGGCAGCGGGCGCGCTGGGTCAGCGAGCGGCACGGCGGGCGCGGCGCGAGCCCTCGCCGTCGATGCGTCTGGCCGCCTCTTCGATGGACTCAGGCTCCCAGACCGCGCCTCCGTGCCAGGCCCCAGGATCAGCGAGAAGCCGTCTCACCCAGCGGAGCCCCTCGCGCTGCTGGGCAGGCGTCGGGGGCACCTCCACCCCAGCTGCGGCATCGGCGGCCTGCCAGCCAGGTCTGCGGAGGTCGCGGTCGTCGATGGGCACCGCGGCACCCTTGACGACCTGAAGTCGGAGTCGATCGAGGCGAAGGCGAGCACGAACCGCCGCGCCAAGCTGGGGAGCGGGCGCGAGGGCCGCGGCGCCCCCCACCACCAGCTCCAGCACGTCACCGTGCACCTTCTCCACGACATCCTCCTCGGGCCCTTCCTCGAGCCCGTCGGCCGAGATGAACACCACGGAGGCGTCTCCCTGCCCGTCGTCGACGTCGTCTGCCGCAGCGCCGACGGTGAGAGCCTCGGGGCCCTCCGCCACCACGAAGTCCGCGTCGCAAGCCGAAGGGGGCGCGCTCGAGGCCGCACTCGCGCCCGCCGCGGAGTGGTTGAAGCCGTCCAGCTCCTTCGGGTCGCCTCCGAACTCGTGGCAGGCAAGCTGCCTGGCCGAGCCCTGCTCCGCATGCTCGAGGTCCCCTTTCCACCAGCTGGGCCCCGAGGCGAGCGGGGCGGGCACGGGGGCAGCCGAAAGACGCGCCCGACCAGCGAGAGCGAAGCGGGCGCCCGCTGGGAGGCTGCGCCCGCGGCGGCAGGCGACCTCCCAGGAAGCCGACACGCCCTCGGCGGCCGAGCGAGCCGCGGGCTGGCGCCGGTGGGGCAGGGCGCCGGAAGCCCCGCGAGGCGGCCGCAGCCGCTCCGGAGGCTCAGCACCAGCAGGGCGAAGAGGAGGAAGAGCTCCACGGCCGCGAACACCAGCGCTGCGACCGCGACGAGGCTGCCCTCCATGCCGGCCCCGCCGTGCCCTCGGAGCGGCCGCGCGTTGCAGGCGGTTGAGCGCCCGCTGAGATAGCCTGCGCACCTCCGCCACCGAGATCGTCGGGTTGTGGCAGACCACGTTCCGACGCCCGACGTCCAGGGTGGCTGCAGGCTCGTTGAAGAGGTCCGCCGCCATGACGGGCGCGACCAGCGCCAGCCTTGCGACGACCTCGGGGACCGCGGCGCGGAGCAGCGGGTCCCTCTTGCCGTCCAGGTCCGCGGAGTCCTCGCGCAAGCTGTCGACGTCGCCGCCAGAGCCAGCACCAGGAAGACCACCACCGCCATGGACAGCATCCGCCGCAGGGGCCGCGGAGCCGCGGGCCTCCTGCGCGGCTGCGCGCGCCGCAGCCGTGGCCACCGCCTGGCTAGCGTCCAGCGCGTGGCCCAGCTCCGCCTGGAGCCGCGCGCACTCCTCCTCGAGGTCGGTCACCCGCGCCAGGGCCGCCTGCAGCCGCCCAGCGCAGGCAGCGCGAGCCGCCGCCTGCCTGGAGCGCCTCGCGGGCCAGAGGGAGCCCCCAGCGCATGGCGGCTCAGCAGCCGCGCGGGCCGCTTGGCCGCCGCCCGCAGCCATCTCCCCAAGCGTCCGATCACTGCGGCCTCCCGCGGGGCCCAAAACGAGTGCGAGCAGAAAGGGAACGGCTTGAGCCAAAATGGCTACGGGCGGATTAGAGCCACTTTTTAATGACAAGGCAGCCCGTGCAGCACGAACCGATCCTGCCGCCAAAATGGCGAGCCGCAAAATGCGGCGAAGAGGCCCGCAAACAGCGGCCTCCGAAAGCAGCGCGCACGCCGCGCTGCATGGGCATGCGCCGTCAGGTGAGGCAGCCGCACGAGCCACCATCCACCCCGTGCCGAGCCTGAACAGGCTCAGACCACCGAAGGCACTCCCCAACTCAATCACTTCGGCGCTTGCCCGTCTTTGGGTCCAAGCCCGCCCTGATGTTAGCGACCTTCAGGTTGCGCAGGCGCAGCGCATTGCCTGAGGCTGCGACGCACGTCTTGCCGAGCGTCCTGTGCTTGCCATTGATCTCCTTGGCGTACGCCTTGCAGCGCGTGCAGATCCTGAAGCCGTTGATGCTGAGGAGCGCATGGCCCACTCCTTCGGCTTCCTGGGTGCCTGATCCCCCAGGCTCGTCCACCTCCATGGCGTCCTGGGCGACCGCGGGGCCCGCGCCCGCCCGGCCGCCAGCGGGGCCCGCGCGCAGGGCGCCCTGAGCCTCGCGAGCTGCGCGGGCGGCTGCCACCGCACGCATGAGAGCAGCTCCAGGCGAGAGGTCCTGGCCGCTGCTGCTGCTGCTGCTGCCCCCGCCAGCCGCTGACGCCTCTGCTGGCTGCTCGCGCGCGGCGCGGGCGGCGCCCACTGCGTGCATGAGGGCGGCGCCAGGCGAGAGGTCCTGGCCGCTGCTACTGCTGCTGCCTCCGCCTGCCGCTGCTGCCTCAGCTGGAGGCTCTCGAGCGGCAGCGACGGGGCTCGGCGCCATCTGCTGGGCCTCTGGCTCGGAGGACACCACAATCTCGTCGTCCTGCGTGCTCTGGGCCTCCTGCTCAAGCCTGTGCGCCGCTGCCAGCGCCACCGCCACCGCGCCTGCAGACGCCAGGGCCGAAGCAGCTGGCTTGCGCCTCGCGCCGCTTGCCACGGGCGCGAACGGCTTGCCAACGCATGGGTCCTTGAGCAGCCTCTTGATGCTGAGGTCGGTGTAGGCCGTCTTGAGGCAGGCCCTGCAGTGCACACCGTCGCCAGCCACCTTGACCACGTCGTGCCTGGTGACGCTGAGAGGCGGCCCTTTGTGAATAGGCTTGCAGTTCGGGTCGATGTCCAGCTTCAGGTCAGCCGCCTCACACCCAGCGCGCGCGACCCAGTGCACGACCCCGTCCAGCGTGAGAGACCGCCGTTGCCAGGCTTCACGCAGCTCGAGTGGTGCCCTCACTGCGGCAGCGACTGCCTTTGCAGCACGGTCGGCCTCCCAGTTGCCACGCCTGTCGCGGGCCGTGATGTCTCCTTTCTGAACCATGGCCGCAGAGGCATGCGCCTTCACCTTCTGAATCGTGAGCCCCTGGGGCCCAATGCCGCCGAAGTCGTCAAGCGCCGCCCAGACTCGCCTCCAGATGCACCCCCAGGCAGAAGTCGCCTTGGTGGTGCTGGCTTCGCCCCTCGCCGTCAAGCCTTTGTCACATACGTGGCGTCGAAGGCCGCGGTGATCGGGGGCAGGCTGTGGCGGAGGAGCACCAGACACCCCAAGAGCTCGGCCCCGTCGATGGACTGCAACGGCCCAGGCAAGGGAGTGCCTAGCGCCTTAACGGCCGACTCAGGTCCAGGGTCCCAGTCGTCACCGCCGTCGGGCAGCTGCACCATTCCGCAAGCCCCCACCGCCAGCGATGTCCCAGCGTCGTAGACCGCTCCGTCGGAGTAGACCGTGGTGTTGGAAAACGGGAAACCGTCGCCGCCCTTGAGCCACTGCACGTGCGCGAGGAGGTCGTCTCCAGGCGGGCGCCACTCGTGTAGGGGCTCGGGCAGGACCAGCCTCTCCAGGAGCGTAGTGATGGTCACGCTGGTGCTGAAGGGGACGAGCTTGCTGATCTCGGCTGGCAGCGTCAGACTCGGCCAGCTGCCCTGGCAGGCGGTGTGCCTGTGCCAGAGAGTGCCAGGCTGCTCTGGGTGCAGCTGGCAATACGGCGTATGCGAGAGCCGCGGAGCACCGTGGTACCTCCTGCTGTTCGGCCACTGCCCGAGGACGAAGACCGAGCGCGCGTATCCTCGCTGGCTGCAGTTGAGAGGCTCCCAGCCTTTGGCCAGGCTGGAGCTTCCAACACCCTTGGCAAACCACCGCCGCATCTGCGAGACGAAAATGCCACTGCGAACATCAGCGTGCGTGCCGTCTGCCAAGAGCTTCATCTGCCACGCCTTCACGTCCATCGTGATGCACTGCGTGGCATACCACGGGGAGACCTCCAGTAGGTTGATGATCGTACCATTCGGCCTGACGATGCAATCGAGCGCCCTGGGGTCGTAGCCGATCCTCCTCAGGGACATGACCACTGCGCCAAGCGGCCCGCGTACGTCTGCCCAGCAAGTAGTTGACCTCGCTGCCCACTCGAAAGCGGGCATGAGCTGCGCCAGCGGCACCCACTTCTCCCACACAGCGCGCGCCAGCGTGAAGCAGGGCGCCAGCGTAGCTGCAAAGAGAGGGTCGATGGTGGGAGAGCCCCCCACCAGCAAGCACGCCGTGAGCGACTTCCCATGGGGATTCGGCTCAATGGCGTGCCGCACAATGCTACGCGCCTGCTGCAGCTCCGTATTGTTGAGCCCCGTGCAGTTGATCCCGTAGAAGAGACTGGGAGCCAGCCCAGTCGATACGATCTTAGCCGCTGTGGCCCTTCCTCTGCGTAGACCCAGGAGCCGTCGGATCCGAGGAAGGCGGAGTCTGTTCTGCGTGATGCGGTGCCGCCTGACGACGCTGGACCGCCTGCCGCCCTCAGTGTAGTCGATGCCGAGGTTGCGCACTTCTCTGACACCGATGGCCCCAGTGGTTGAGCCCAGGTGCCTCTGGAGAGTGGCCCTAAGGCCTCTGCTGCTGGCCAGCACGCGCGACTTCTTGGCGGCAATGGACAGGTGAACCTTCGCCAACCCCTTCGCCACTGCCTTCGCGGCCATGGTGAGGTCCTTGGCCACTCGCTTCAGGCCACCCCAGCGCTGCAGCACCACGTCGTCGACCACGACCGCAGGCACCACCGTGGGGCAGGCCGCCTTCATCTCGTCGAGCGGCGTCAGAAGCATGACCTTCATGAACGTGGTGGCAAATGCATCCCCAGCCAACACCGTCTGCGTTACCACAAGCTCGTCAGAGCAGCACGACTCCAGGCTGATGACCCTGGGAAGCCGATAGAGGGAGATCTGCAGCTTGGCCAGCCACAGCGGGAAATCGTGCTGCCTGCACGCCTTCTGCAGGTTGCCGTGCAGGATCTGCTCGAAAGCCTTCCACAGGTCCATCATGACTGACGCCGAGGCCCAGTCCTGGCCTCTGTTCAGCTCGCCCATCATCTGGACCCATTCTGCCCGCGCCTGCTGCTGCCACACAGCCCTGTCGCAGCTCTTGCCTGAGCTGGCCCACCAGTAGTCTCTGTCGTGCGCCGCCTCCCAGTCCTTCGCGATGCGCCTGCGGAGCCTGCCGTGTATGCGTACCACCGCCCCCAGTAGCGCAATTGGGCGGAGCCCCCCGTCCGACTTGGGGATGAAGGCCATCTTGGTGATGAACGCGGGCCAGTCGCACTGCAGCTCGATGGCGACCAGCAGGTCGATGAGCGCCTCGATCCCAGCGTCGTCGAGCACGCCCAGCTCGTGCGGCCGCAGCGCGTCGAACGATGAGCCGCTGGAGTCCCTGAAAGTGGCGATGACCTCCCTGATCTCGCTCACCGTCGGTCGGGCAGGTCGCTCACCGAGATCGTGTGGCCACTCGAGCGGCTCCAGTGCGAGCTCACTCCCCAGCGGCGTGGGGGCCCCTACTCCCCAGTACCCTGACCACTCCTTCACCAGGGCTTGGACTGTCTGGGAAAGCGTACGAGGCTCGCTCCCTGGGCCGCCAGTGATCCTGGCTTGCCAGCCCTGCGGAGGTTTGGTCCAGGAGTGGAGGGCCCCCGTTCCTCGAGCGTGGTTCTCGGCGACCCAGTCCGCGAAGCAGGCCTTCGCCTTGTCCGCGTCCCGCTGCACCAGCTTGTCCGCCATGGTGGCGGCGATGAAGCTCGCTACCTGCAGCTGGGGCAGATCCATGGACTGCGCCGCCTGCGCAAAGCCCAGCAAGGTGATGTGGGCCTGCGTCGTCTCCTGCCTGGTGTCGGACTCGAAGTCAGGCTGCGCACTGCACAATCGATCGAGCGCCTTCAGCGCCGTGTGCCTCTTCAGTTCGAGGTCAGGTCTGAGCGGCATCCTTGAGCGCGATGGCCACGCTCTTGCACCACGACGTGGTGATGGCCACCCTTGGCAGCCTGGGCGCCGTTGGTTTCAGCACTTTGACCAGTGCCAGCCAGGGGCGCCGCTCTCGTCCAGCAAACTCGTAGTACGCGTGCTTGAGGCCAATGGCATCCAGCAAGTACCGCTCCGCGCAATGGATGAAGATCTGCCACATGCCGTCCAGCGAGGGAGACACCGCCATACGGCCGCGCGCCTCCGCCCACCCCTGAGAGTGGTCCTCGGTGCAGCACGCCTTGGGTAAAGGGTACGGGAACTTCTTCGGCACCTTCATGACCTGCATGTACCTGTTGACAGAGCTGGCGTTGAACTTGAGCTCAATAGGGAAGTGGGGCGCAATATCCCATCCAAGCTTGATCTCTGCATGTGCTTCGGAGATCACGTGAGAGATGACGAAGTAGTCGATCACTCTGCCAGACGGCCTGATGGTGCCGTCCGTTGGTGAAACCACTCTGCCTCCGACGCGCTCAAGGAAGCCTGAGCACTGCAGCTCGTGAGGCTCCATATTGAAGTCCCCCGCGATCACGAAGGGCTTGCCGATGGCCCGAATCGCCATCGCGATGCCGTCGAGGACGCCGAGGTTGTAGGCCGAGAGGCCTTCGCCAACCTTCAAGTAGACGTTGATCCATGCCAGGCCCCCAGGAAAGGGACCCGCCACATGCGCGACTGCCGCGCGGCCTGGCGCGAGCACTGTCGGCTGCCCCGCCTCGAACTCGCCAAGGCCCGAAGACCTCGGAGCCAACTGCAGGAGACCACCGTGCCCTGCGTGCCCCGCAAAGACGTCGGTAGCAGGGGTGGCCACCGCATGCCATCCCAGCCTCTGCAGCTTGTCGGTGACCTCGTAGCACCTCTCCTGGGACAGGTGCGTCTCCTGGACTGCGATGAGGTCGCAGCTCCTGAGACTCTCGTAGCCGAGGATGCTCTCGAACCTGCTATAAGCGTTGGCGTTGATGGAGAGAGCTGTCCACCATCGCCCGCTAGGGTAGCTACCCTGAGGTCCGCGGCTTCTTGACAGAACGCAGGACCTCCAGGGCATCGCGGATCCTCTTGCGCTGCTCGTCGTCGTCGCCGCAGCCGCCAAGAAGCCCCCCAGGATCTTCTTCGCCCAGGAAGTCGTCGAAGTCGACGCCGCTCTCGGCAGGCGTCGCCCCCGCTGCTGGCGCCCCTGCGGCCCCTGCTCCGCCAGGCTGAGCTGCAGCTGGCTCGGGGCCAGGCGCTGCTCCACCTGCAGCAGCGGGCGCCCCTCCCTGCGGGCGAGCTGCCTTCGCCTCCTCAGCGAGCTCGTTGACCATCTTGGACAGCTGCTCGAGGAGGTCCTGGCCTGAGACCCCGTCGGTGTTGAGCGAGCCGAGCTTCTCCTTGATTGCATCAGGGCTGATGCCTCCGCCGTAGAGCGCGGCTGCCTCACGCTTGGCCTCCGCGAGCTCTTGCTGCAGCTGCGCGATGATCTCCTTGGAGGCGTGCACCTGCTCCAGCGCCTTGCGAGCCACCTCAGTTTCACGCTTAAGCCGATCCTGAGCGTCTGCAAGCTGTCGAGCCAGCCCGTCCACCTTCTGGGGCGCCGACTTCCCCACCAGGCGAGAGCATGGGCACGGCGAGCAGCATCCACCTTACCCCGCGAGGACTGCGTGAGGGTGTGCTTTGTCGCGTCCCACGTCTCCTGCGTGAAGGTGGCCCAGACCTTGACCTCCTCCGCACTGAGGGTGGTGCCAGAGGAACTCTTGTCTCCGCCAGCACTCTTGCCCTTGAAGAGCTTGCCGTTGTGCCCCCACTGGTTGCTCGGCGGCGCGTCGGCCCACTTGCCCCGAGACGGAGGCTGACGGAGCTGCCACGGCTGGTGCCAGGGCTGCCCTGCTCCGCGAGGGAAGCGAGGTCGCATTCCTCCGCACCCCGCCTTCGAGCACCGAGTGCGGTCGGCGGCGTGGTACTCACCACAAACGCACTGCCACTGGGGTGCCATGGCCGAGACACACTCAGTGTTATAAGTGCCAAAACGAGGGGAGCCGCGCGCGCCGCTGAAGGTCGAGCTCGGGAAACAGAGCTATCCCGTGTTTGCCAGGAGGCTTGCAGCCCCCCAAGCATTGGGTCTTGAGCCAAAATGGCTACGGAGGGATTAGAGCCACTTTTTTTTTTAATGACAAGGCAGCCCGTGCAGCACGAACCGATCCTGCCGCCAAAATGGCGAGCCGCAAAATGCGGCGAAGAGGCCCGCAAACAGCGGCCTCCGAAAGCAGCGCGCACGCCGCGCTGCATGGGTATGCGCCGTCGGGTGAGGCAGCCGCACGAGCCACCGTCCACCCCGTGCCGAGCCTGAACAGGCTCAGACCACCGAAGGCACTCCCCAACTCAATCACTTAGGCGCTTGCCCGTCTTTGGGTCCAAGCCCGCCCTGATGTTAGCGACCTTCAGGTTGCGCAGGCGCAGCGCATTGCCTGAGGCTGCGACGCACGTCTTGCCGAGCGTCCTGTGCTTGCCATTGATCTCCTTGGCGTACGCCTTGCAGCGCGTGCAGATCCTGAAGCCGCTGATGCTGAGGAGCGCATGGCCCACTCCTTCGGCTTCCTGGGTGCCTGATCCCCCAGGCTCGTCCACCTCCATGGCGCCCTGGGCGACCGCGGGGCCCGCGTCCGCCCGGCCGCCAGCGGGGCCCGCGCGCAGGGCGCCCTGAGCCTCGCGAGCTGCGCGGGCGGCTGCCACCGCACGCATGAGAGCAGCTCCAGGCGAGAGGTCCTGGCCGCTGCTGCTGCTGCTGCTGCCCCCGCCAGCCGCTGACGCCTCTGCTGGCTGCTCGCGCACGGCGCGGGCGGCGCCCACTGCGTGCATGAGGGCGGCGCCAGGCGAGAGGTCCTGGCCGCTGCTACTGCTGCTGCCTCCGCCTGCCGCTGCTGCCTCAGCTGGAGGCTCTCGAGCGGCAGCGACGGGGCTCGGCGCCATCTGCTGGGCCTCTGGCTCGGAGGACACCACAATCTCGTCGTCCTGCGTGCTCTGGGCCTCCTGCTCAAGCCTGTGCGCCGCTGCCAGCGCCACCGCCACCGCGCCTGCAGACGCCAGGGCCGAAGCAGCTGGCTTGCGCCTCGCGCCGCTTGCCACGGGCGCGAACGGCTTGCCAACGCATGGGTCCTTGAGCAGCCTCTTGATGCTGAGGTCGGTGTAGGCCGTCTTGAGGCAGGCCCTGCAGTGCACACCGTCGCCAGCCACCTTGACCACGTCGTGCCTGGTGACGCTGAGAGGCGGCCCTTTGTGAATAGGCTTGCAGTTCGGGTCGATGTCCAGCTTCAGGTCAGCCGCCTCACACCCAGCGCGCGCGACCCAGTGCACGACCCCGTCCAGCGTGAGAGACCGCCGTTGCCAGGCTTCACGCAGCTCGAGTGGTGCCCTCACTGCGGCAGCGACTGCCTTTGCAGCACGGTCGGCCTCCCAGTTGCCGCGCCTGTCGCGGGCCGTGATGTCTCCTTTCTGAACCATGGCCGCAGAGGCATGCGCCTTCACCTTCTGAATCGTGAGCCCCTGGGGCCCAATGCCGCCGAAGTCGTCAAGCGCCGCCCAGACTCGCCTCCAGATGCACCCCCAGGCGGAAGTCGCCTTGGTGGTGCTGGCTTCGCCCCTCGCCGTCAAGCCTTTAATCACATACGTGGCGTCGAAGGCCGCGGTGATCGGGGGCAGGCTGTGGCGGAGGAGCACCAGACACCCCAAGAGCTCGGCCCCGTCGATGGACTGCAACGGCCCAGGCAAGGGAGCGCCTAGCGCCTTAACGGCCGACTCAGGTCCAGGGTCCCAGTCGTCACCGCCGACGGGCAGCTGCACCATTCCGCAAGCCCCCACCGCCAGCGATGTCCCAGCGTCGTAGACCGCTCCGTCGGAGTAGACCGTGGTGTTGGAAAACGGGAAACCGTCGCCGCCCTTGAGCCACTGCACGTGCGCGAGGAGGTCGTCTCCAGGCGGGCGCCACTCGTGTAGGGGCTCGGGCAGGACCAGCCTCTCCAGGAGCGTAGTGATGGTCACGCTGGTGCTGAAGGGGACGAGCTTGCTGATCTCGGCTGGCAGCGTCAAACTCGGCCAGCTGTCCTGGCAGGCGGTGTGCCTGTGCCAGAGAGTGCCAGGCTGCTCTGGGTGCAGCTGGCAATACGGCGTATGCGAGAGCCGCGGAGCACCGTGGTACCTCCTGCTGTTCGGCCACTGCCCGAGGACGAAGACCGAGCGCGCGTATCCTCGCTGGCTGCAGTTGAGAGGCTCCCAGCCTTTGGCCAGGCTGGAGCTTCCAACACCCTTGGCAAACCACCGCCGCATCTGCGAGACGAAGATGCCACTGCGAACATCAGCGTGCGTGCCGTCTGCCAAGAGCTTCATCTGCCACGCCTTCACGTCCATCGTGATGCACTGCTTGGCATACCACGGGGAGACCTCCAGTAGGTTGATGATCGTACCATTCGGCCTGACGATGCAATCGAGCGCCCTGGGGTCGTAGCCGATCCTCCTCAGGGACATGACCACTGCGCCAAGCGGCCCGCGTACGTCTGCCCAGCAAGTAGTTGACCTCGCTGCCCACTCGAAAGCGGGCATGAGCTGCGCCAGCGGCACCCACTTCTCCCACACAGCGCGCGCCAGCGTGAAGCAGGGCGCCAGCGTAGCTGCAAAGAGAGGGTCGATGGTGGGAGAGCCCCCCACCAGCAAGCACGCCGTGAGCGACTTCCCATGGGGATTCGGCTCAATGGCGTGCCGCACAATGCTACGCGCCTGCTGCAGCTCCGTATTGTTGAGCCCCGTGCAGTTGATCCCGTAGAAGAGACTGGGAGCCAACCCAGTCGATACGATCTTAGCCGCTGTGGCCCTTCCTCTGCGTAGCCCCAGGAGCCGTCGGATCCGAGGAAGGCGGAGTCTGTTCTGCGTGATGCGGTGCCGCCTGACGACGCTGGACCGCCTGCCGCCCTCAGTGTAGTCGATGCCGAGGTTGCGCACTTCTCTGACACCGATGGCCCCAGTGGTCGAGCCCAGGTGCCTCTGGAGAGTGGCCCTAAGGCCTCTGCTGCTGGCCAGCACGCGCGCTTCTTGGCGGCAATGGACAGGTGAACCTTCGCCAACCCCTTCGCCACTGCCTTCGCGGCCATGGTGAGGTCCTTGGCCACTCGCTTCAGGCCACCCCAGCGCTGCAGCACCACGTCGTCGACCACGACCGCAGGCACCACCGTGGGGCAGGCCGCCTTCATCTCGTCGAGCGGCGTCAGAAGCATGACCTTCATGAACGTGGTGGCAAATGCATCCCCAGCCAACACCGTCTGCGTTACCACAAGCTCGTCAGAGCAGCACGACTCCAGGCTGATGACCCTGGGAAGCCGATAGAGGGAGATCTGCAGCTTGGCCAGCCACAGCGGGAAATCGTGCTGCCTGCGCGCCTTCTGCAGGTTGCCGTGCAGGATCTGCTCGAAAGCCTTCCACAGGTCCATCATGACTGACGCCGAGGCCCAGTCCTGGCCTCTGTTCAGCTCGCCCATCATCTGGACCCATTCTGCCCGCGCCTGCTGCTGCCACACAGCCTTGTCGCAGCTCTTGCCTGAGCTGGCCCACCAGTAGTCTCTGTCGTGCGCCGCCTCCCAGTCCTTCGCGATGCGCCTGCGGAGCCTGCCGCGTATGCGTACCACCGCCCCCAGTAGCGCAATTGGGCGGGGCCCCCCGTCCGACTTGGGGATGAAGGCCATCTTGGTGATGAACGCGGGCCAGTCGCACTGCAGCTCGATGGCGACCAGCAGGTCGATGAGCGCCTCGATCCCAGCGTCGTCGAGCACGCCCAGCTCGCGCGGCCGCAGCGCGTCGAACGATGAGCCGCTGGAGTCCCTGAAAGTGGCGATGACCTCCCTGATCTCGCTCACCGTCGGTCGGGCAGGTCGCTCACCGAGATCGTGTGGCCACTCGAGCGGCTCCAGTGCGAGCTCACTCCCCAGCGGCGTGGGGGGCCCTACTCCCCAGTACCCTGACCACTCCTTCACCAGGGCTTGGACTGTCTGGGAAAGCGTACGAGGCTCGCTCCCTGGGCCGCTAGTGATCCTGGCTTGCCAGCCCTGCGGAGGTTTGGTCCAGGAGTGGAGGGCCCCCGTTCCTCGAGCGTGGTTCTCGGCGACCCAGTCCGCGAAGCAGGCCTTCGCCTTGTCCGCGTCCCGCTGCACCAGCTTGTCCGCCATGGTGGCGGCGATGAAGCTCGCTACCTGCAGCTGGGGCAGATCCATGGACTGCGCCGCCTGCGCAAAGCCCAGCAAAGTGATGTGGGCCTGCGTCGTCTCCTGCCTGGTGTCGGACTCGAAGTCAGGCTGCGCACTGCACAATCGATCGAGCGCCTTCAGCGCCGTGTGCCTCTTCAGTTCGAGGTCAGTCTGAGCGGCATCCTTGAGCGCGATGGTCACGCTCTTGCACCACGACGTGGTGATGGCCACCCTTGGCAGCCTGGGCGCCGTTGGTTTCAGCACTTTGACCAGTGCCAGCCAGGGGCGCCGCTCTCGTCCAGCAAACTCGTAGTACGCGTGCTTGAGGCCAATGGCATCCAGCAAGTACCGCTCCGCGCAATGGATGAAGATCTGCCACATGCCGTCCAGCGAGGGAGACACCGCCATACGGCCGCGCGCCTCCGCCCACCTCTGAGAGTGGTCCTCGGTGCAGCACGCCTTGGGTAAAGGGTGCGGGAACTTCTTCGGCACCTGTTGACAGAGCTGGCGTTGAACTTGAGCTCAACAGGGAAGTGGGGCGCAATATCCCATCCAAGCTTGATCTCTGCATGCGCTTCGGAGATCACGTGAGATGACGAAGTAGTCGATCACTCTGCCAGACGGCCTGATGGTGCCGTCCGTTGGTGAAACCACTCTGCCTCCGACGCGCTCAAGGAAGCCTGAGCACTGCAGCTCGTGAGGCTCCATATTGAAGTCCCCCGCGATCACGAAGGGCTTGCCGATGGCCCGAATCGCCATCGCGATGCCGTCGAGGACGCCGAGGTTGTAGGCCGAGGGGCCTTCGCCAACCTTCAAGTAGACGTTGATCCATGCCAGGCCCCCAGGAAAGGGACCCGCCACATGCGCGACTGCCGCGCGGCCTGGCGTGAGCACTGTCGGCTGCCCCGCCTCGAACTCGCCAAGGCCCGAAGACCTCGGAGCCAACTGCAGGAGACCACCGTGCCCTGCGTGTCCCGCAAAGACGTCGGTAGCAGGGGTGGCCACCGCATGCCATCCCAGCCTCTGCAGCTTGTCGGTGACCTCGTAGCACCTCTCCTGGGACAGGTGCGTCTCCTGGACTGCGATGAGGTCGCAGCTCCTGAGACTCTCGTAGCCGAGGATGCTCTCGAACCTGCTATAAGCGTTGGCGTTGATGGAGAGAGCTGTCCACCATCGCCCGCTAGGGTAGCTACCCTGAGGTCCGCGGCTTCTTGACAGAACGCAGGACCTCCAGGGCATCGCGGATCCTCTTGCGCTGCTCGTCGTCGTCGCCGCAGCCGCCAAGAAGCCCCCCAGGATCTTCTTCGCCCAGGAAGTCGTCGAAGTCGACGCCGCTCTCGGCAGGCGTCGCCCCCGCTGCTGGCGCCCCTGCGGCCCCTGCTCCGCCAGGCTGAGCTGCAGCTGGCTCGGGGCCAGGCGCTGCTCCACCTGCAGCAGCGGGCGCCCCTCCCTGCGGGCGAGCTGCCTTCGCCTCCTCAGCGAGCTCGTTGACCATCTTGGACAGCTGCTCGAGGAGGTCCTGGCCTGAGACCCCGTCGGTGTTGAGCGGGCCGAGCTTCTCCTTGATCGCATCAGGGCTGATGCCTCCGCCGTAGAGCGCGACTGCCTCACGCTTGGCCTCCGCGAGCTCTTGCTGCAGCTGCGCGATGATCTCCTTGGAGGCGTGCACCTGCTCCAGCGCCTTGCGAGCCACCTCAGTTTCACGCTTAAGCCGATCCTGAGCGTCTGCAAGCTGTCGAGCCAGCCCGCCCACCTTCTGGGGCGCCGACTTCCCCACCAGGCCGAGAGCATGGGCACGGCGAGCAGCATCCACCTTACCTCGCGAGGACTGCGTGAGGGTGTGCTTTGTCGCGTCCCACGTCTCCTGCGTGAAGGTGGCCCAGACCTTGACCTCCTCCGCACTGAGGGTGGTGCCAGAGGGACTCTTGTCTCCGCCAGCACTCTTGCCCTTGAAGAGCTTGCCGTTGTGCCCCCACTGGTTGCTCGGCGGCGCGTCGGCCCACTTGCCCCGAGACGGAGGCTGACGGAGCTGCCACGGCTGGTGCCAGGGCTGCCCTGCTCCGCGAGGGAAGCGAGGTCGCATTCCTCCGCACCCCGCCTTCGAGCACCGAGTGCGGTCGGCGGCGTGGTACTCACCACAAACGCACTGCCACTGGGGTGCCATGGCCGAGACACACTCAGTGTTATAAGTGCCAAAACGAGGGGAGCCGCGCGCGCCGCTGAAGGTCGAGCTCGGGAAACAGAGCTATCCCGTGTTTGCCAGGAGGCTTGCAGCCCCCCAAGCATTGGGTCTTGAGCCAAAATGGCTACGGAGGGGATTAGAGCCACAGGAGAAGGGCAATCTATAGGAACACGCGTAAAACACCAAGGACTCGTGCCCCAGGAGAGGCCCAATATATAGGAACATGAGTAAAACATTTAGGATTGTGTACACAGGAGAAGGACCATCTATAGAAACATACGTAGAACATCAAAGAATCGTGCTCCAGGTGAGGCCCAATCGATAGGAGCATACGTAAAACACATGGGATTGGAGCCACTCCTGTTGCCTTCTGAGGCCTCCTGCTCCTGGGGCCTCTCGGGGCCTCCTGTTGCCTTCCGAGGCCTCCTGGCGCTTCCTGTTGCCTCCTGGGGCCTCCTGTGGTTTCCTGAGGCCTTCTGGAGCTTCCTGGGGCCTCCTGGAGCCTCTTGGGACATCCTGTGGCCTCTTGAGTTTTTCTGTGGCCTCCTGATGCCTCCTGGGACCTCATGTGGTCTCCTGGGGCCTCCTGGAGCCTGTTGGAGCCTCCTGTGGCATCCTGAGAAGAATCTGCGCCCACGAGCCTGGCCACCAAAACAAGCAAACCGATCGAGACATCCTCAAAATCTGGCCCACCTGGGGGGTGAAAATGAGCGCCTCGCTCGAGACATCCTCCAAATCTGCTCCGAAAGCGAAGGATGTTGAGCCCAGAAACAAGCAAACCGCCTGAGACATCCCCACAAAATGGCCGCGAACGAGCCCGTGCAACCACCCCTGGCGGCTCCCCTTAGGGCCACGAGCCTGGCCACGAAAACAAGCAAACCGATCGAGACATCCTCAAAATCTGGCCCACCTGGGGGGTGAAAATGAGCGCCTCGCTCGAGACATCCTCCAAATCTGCTCCGAAAGCGAAGGATGTTGGGCCCAGAAACAAGCAAACCGCCTGAGACATCCCCACAAAATGGCCGCGAACGAGCCCGTGCAACCACCCCTGGCGGCTCCCCTTAGGGCCACGAGCCTGGCCACGAAAACAAACAAACCTATCGAGTCATCCTCAAAATCTGGCCCACCTGGGGGGTGAAAATGAGCGCCTCGCTCGAGACATCCTCCAAATCTGCTCCGAAAGCGAAGGATGTTGAGCCCAGAAACAAGCAAACCGCCTGAGACATCCCCACAAAATGGCCGCGAACGAGCCCGTGCAACCACCCCTGGCGGCTCCCCTTAGGGGTGCTGAAACCAGCGCCCCGCCTGAGACATCCTCACAATCTGCTCTCCAAGCGAAGGATGTTGGGCCCAGAAACAAGCAAACCGCCTGAGACATCCCCACAAAATGGCCGCGAACGAGCCCGTGCAAACACCCCTGGCGGCTCCCCTTAGGGGTGCTGAAACCAGCGCCCCGCCTGAGACATCCTCACAATCTGCTCTCCAAGCGAAGTCTGAGTATGACTAATACTGTGTATGAGTAAATCTGGGAATGAGTGAGTCTGTGTATGAGTACGTCTGGGTGTGAGTAAGTCTGTGTATGAGTAAGTCTGTGTATGAGTATGTCTGAGTGTGAGTAAGTCTGAGTATGAGTAGGTCTGAGTATGAGTAAGTCTGAGTATGAGTAAGTCTGTGTATGAGTTAGTCTGAGTATGAGCAAGTCTGAGTATGAGTAAGTCCGACAGGAGGGGAGGAGGAAAGAGGAGGAGGAAGGAGGAGAGGGAGTAGGAGGCGTCCAAGTAATAACAATAACCCCATCTTAGGATATGGAGAATGTAGATTGGGTGCAGACCATCACAGAGAATAACAAAACACAGCAAAAGACCATCGATTATTGAAGTAGTATGGCGATCTGAAAATCCCCCATATACCTACTGCCAACGACAAGCGTGTACGGTGATGGCATTGGATAGGGAACCAGTGGATCTGGAATCCGGGGTCTGCCAGCAGGTGGAACAGCAACTGAGGCCGAGGCCGATGAACAAGCAGAAGGGTAGCAGTAATCGGGGCCGGCTGCTCCGTCTCAAGTGAAGACCTCCTCTGGGCGGCTGAAGTACTTGACCTTCATGTCGATCGGGATAACTACCTGCGTTAACACGCCACATCTGTCAGTACCCGCAGCATTCCACGGCCGACTTTCGCCCATGCTGTCGATTTCCGAATGCACCGTGGTCTGAATTCAGTATCGCCCTGGGTCGTTCGCGCAATACCTTTGATCACTTGAGTGTGGAAGTAAACTTGATGCACCAACACAATATATGTTCACATTGCTGCTGCAGACCAACAAGCACTTCTGCTCATTTCGAGACCTCCCACATGGGGTAAGCAAACGGGGTCGGAAGATCGCGCCGCATCGCCAATGCACCTTCGATGCATTGCATTGGCGATGTATCGGCGACGTCGGCAGAGAAGATCGGGATCCACAGCAAGCCGCATCGTCGATGCACCGGCGATGTGGTGCTACCACGTCTGCCAGGGATCCCATCTGGAAGGCCTGGATCATTTCTATCATGCGCCCGTTGCCCTCCCCGACGTGCCCCACCGACAGCAGGCCGCTGACCTTGTCCCACTTCGCATTGCCGGAGTCCTGGCTCTGCTCTTTTCAAAAAAAGGAATCCTGCACAAGAGAAGAGCCCGGGGTTGAACCCACGCGAGAAGCAGCCTGGACGCCCGAGGAGAGGACTGAACTATCAAAGCCAGGATCAGTCAACACCAAACCTGCAAATTGGATCGAATAGAAATGTGCATCGGATCTGGCTGCATCGGCACGGAATCGAAATCGAATCGGGTTGGCTGCTCCAGGATGCACAGCAGCGCCACACAAGCATCGGGCCGCATCGGCTCGTCTGAGTATCGGAATCGAATCGGATGGGGTCGGCCCAAATCGATGTCGAATCGGATCGATCGGATCGACATGTACCCTGTTGAGAGCTCGCGAACATCCAGTGAACAACAAGCCGCCGTCCACCTTGCCACGCAAAACAGGGGCGCAAACATAGGCGGACAGTCTGCGGCCAGAGGCATACAGCGAAGCGGGGCTGTAGATTCCGCGGCCGCCTCGCCATCCCTTGACGCCCGGCGAGAAGGACATGCGAGCGGGCATACGATTCGATGCAGGCGGCAATCCCGGGGCTCGGTCCAGGGGGCAAGATCGGGGAGCACGAGGGCTTCTGGTCTCTCTGGGGCCACCAATCTTGCCGAAATCGGCGTGCTGCCGCAACACGCCGACCTCAACATCTCCCAAATGGTGCCTGTCGACCCACCTTTTGGTCAGTGCTCGCATGTGCCTAGAGACTCAGTGCACCATGCACAATGGCAAAACCTTGGCACAATCACAGGGCTCTCGGGCATGACCTCAGGCAACAAAAGACTCGGAAGCCTGAGCAAACGCGACGATGGACATCAACAATGGCGCTGTTGTTTGCAGAGAACCCTGGCGCGGGTCAATGATGCACGGACGAGGTTTCTGTCAGGCGGCAGAAAGGGAGCGAACCACAATTGGGGCAATGAGGAACGCCGCGCCCAAGGGTCTCATGCAGACGCGCACCTGCTGGCAAGGGTGATCTCGGCAAGCTGGGAAAGTCTCACCATCACTGCGCGGTCCTCTCGCTAAGACTATGTACGCAAGAAACCTCTCGATCGCCTTCGCCCGCGCGTGCACAAATTGCTCGCGCGACCAGCAAACAAAGAACCACTATGACACTGTAGACAAGCCTGCCACACGCGCTGCACACACGCATCGGGGGTCTTGATTCAGGATGCGCAGTCGGCCACGAGGCCACCTGATCGGAGCATATGGTGCGCATACCCTCCCACTCCCGCCTGCTCCTCCTCCTCCTCCTCCTCCTCCTCCTCCTCCTCCTCATCCTCCTCCTCCTCCCCTTCCTCCTTCTCTTCCTCTTCTTCCCCCCTGGCCCACTCCTCCCGAGCCGCCCCTGGCGGTCTCCACCCCCTTCCCTCAGGCCTGGCTTCTGATCCCGCGTCCTGTTCTTGACTGCCCCGGCGCCACGAATAGTGGAACGAACAATGACGTAAAACAACACCTCGGAGGTCCGCGCGGAGGGGTCATTCCAGCAGGGGTCATTGCTGTGCCCCCCGAAGGCAGCAACCTCCATGAGGGTCTGAGCACGTCGAACCAAAAATGACGGCCGCCACGATCGGCACCTTGCGTCGCCAAAATCTAAACGGATGTCGGGCCATAGCTCGGGCCCCTGGCCGCCGCTCGGGGCGGATCCCCCTTCCCTTTGTCCCTGCTCCGGCGGGGGGGGGGGGCCCGGGAGGGGGGGGGTCAGATTCGCCTCCTCCTCCTCCTCCTCCTCCTCCTCCTCCTCCTCCTCCTCCTCCTCCTCCTCCTCCTCCTCCTCCCCCTCTCTGTGCCTGCACCTGTCCCGCCTCATCTGCGTCGTCCTCCCCCTCCTCCCAGAGGCGCCTTCCCCCATCACCCTCTTCGCCGAGGCCGGCGCCGTGGCCTCCAGGGTCGGCGGCGCCGGCCGCGAGGCCTTCCCAGTCTGGACGGGCGTCGGGCCACCGCTCGGGCCCCTGGCCGCCGCTGAGGTTATGATGCTCCAACCTACTTTTCCCTTGACCACCAGGAAAAATCTCGAGCGCCAGAAAAAAAAATACCGAAACTCAAGGGCTTTCACGTGTCGGGCCCCGGGAGACACTCGCCCGACAGACACTGCTTCGGCACTGCTTCGACACTCTTTTGACACTTCTTCGGGTGCTCGAGATTATTTCTGGGATGCGGTCCTTAAATCGGATGGGAACAACAGAACGCGGGGGGCGGCTCCGGGCTCCCCCAGGACGCCCGCGGCGGGGCGCAGCCTGCCATCTCCGGAGGGCGCCCCGAGGCCCGAGAGCCGAGGACGAAACCCGACGAACACGTCCGAAGAGCCTCCAGCTCCTCCTCCTCCTCCTCCTCCTCCTCCTCCTCCTCCTCCTCCTCCTCCTCCTCCTCCTCCTCCTACCCCTCCTCCTCCTCCTCCGCCTCCTCCTCCTCCTCCTCCTCCTCCGCCTCCTCCTCCTCCTCCTCCCCCTCCTCCTCCTCGATCTGGACGTGGGTCAGAGTCAGGAGCCCACTCTCAGGCAGCAGCGGGGGGGCCGAACGAGGGCCCGAGCGAGAAGGCGAACGCGCGAGGTGCACAGCGACGGAGGGACAGCGACCGAGCGCAGAGCGGAGGCCCGAGACCCGCAGGGACCGCCCAGCAAGGCGCACTTGCAGGTACAGCCTCTTGCTTTGCGAGGCCCGAGTCCCGCGGCGGCCGAGAACTTCGTGTATATCCTTGGGGCCCGCAAGCCTCATCCGAGGAGTCGTTTTCAGACACTCCCCAGGGGTACGTGGCGGGCCCCTTGGAGCGGAAAAGCTCCGACAAACCTCAAGGCCCGTTCCCTGCGATCTGGCGTTGCGGAGAACATGCCACATGGTGCAAGATCACCACCCGAGCTCTGGACCCCACCTCCCTGCGGCATTCTTCGAGCCGCATCGATCGGTGAGGGCCCCAGGGCCCGAAACGAGGCAGCATCGCCAGTTTCAACAGAATTGAGACGCCAGGGTTGCAGGGTCCCGGAAGAACCGCCTCTGCCATGGCGAGCACAGGTCGGCACCGTCCTGCGCATCGGGAAGGCCGCCGCCGCAGCCGCCGCCCCCGCTCGCTGCAAGAGGAGGAGGAGAAGCAGGCGGAGAAGGAGGAAGGAGGGGATGAATCCAGGAGGAGGAGAGAGGAGGAGGGGGTCGAGGACGAGGACGAGGAGGAGGATGAGGAGGAGGAGGAAGGAGGAGGACGGAGGGGGAGGAGGAGAAGGAGGAGGAAGAGGAGGAGGAGGAGGAGGAGGGAGGAGGGAGGAGGAGGAGGGAAGGAGGAGGAGGATGAGAAGGGTGCGGGAGGAGGTGGTGGCCGCTGTCGATGGACTGCGGGATGGACTGCATCTGTTGATGATTGTATGCTGGCCGCTGTGCGCAATACAGGGGTGCATCCCCCCCGAGAGTGCTATGACGTCGGCGACCCCGCCACGACTAATTATCCAATCTGGGGACACCATGAAAATATTAGGATCGAGAGGCCTAACGAAACCATGCCGGCTTGACAGTGCTGCCGCAGCTTGTCACCGGAGTGCAAAGACAGGCATCTCGGTTCGCTCACGGAAGAGCAGTACATACCAAGGAAGAGAGGGACATGAGGACACGCCCACCCAAGGACACGAGGGGAGCAAGCGAGGGAGCGGGAAGGCGGAGGCAGGAGAGACACACCACTACTAGAGCCAAACGCACACCCGAACGCCCAGCAAGGCCACAGCTCGCAAGTCTGACCCTCGCCTGGACCCTTACCCTTTGGATCTACGCGGTGCGTTATTCACAGCAACGTCGGGGGGGTCAAGATCCAGGGGACCGCACTCGCCCCCTCTCGGAAACGCGCGCGGCCTGAGCCCCTGCAGTGTCACATCACTGAGTCGACGGCTGCTTCTAGTGATGCTATGCGGATCATGCTGCTGCACTAGCTGGTTCTGACACCGGCTACTGCCCACAGGCTCACTCTGCTCACCTTCTATCAGTACTTTATCGTGCTTGCTCTTTCCAGCATGTTCTTCAAGAACTCGGGAGCCTCCTCTCGCTCTTGGCTCTCCTAGGGGCGGGCCTGGCTCGACTTCGGATATGATATGTTGCAGGCACTAGGTGACTGGGGCGAAGATATGGATCTAGAGCGCGTGCCTGACTCTGGCCTCGCCCACCTCCCCGGCGAAAGCTGTCTCCGCTCTCCAGTACTTGGTGTAGTACGATGCCGCTCTGCCTTGGGCGTCACCACCAAGGCAGCGACGCCCTGATGATCCTCTCGGATAGCCGCTGCGCCCTGCACCCCCGCCATAGTCAAGAGAGCCTCCAGCACTGCCATTACCACCATGAGCGATGGCGGTCCCAACTGAGCCTGGGAGTTCTCCAGCAACTTCTGCATGTGCAGCTGCGCCGCCGCCACGGCAACGAAGTTGAGCAAACACTCTTTCTGGAGCAGATGCATAGTCAACAGACAGTATTCCAAAGCGCATGTCCAGTGCTGCACGTTGAGTAAGCCTTTGTTTACTTCCTGCGTCGTCTCGACTTCCGAACGGTCACTCTGCTCAACTGATCTGGCCGCTATGCTGCGGTCCCCTGCGCGCCGCCGCTGGCCCTCTCACTGGTCGTGCTTGCCGCTAAAACTTCCTTGGTTCCGTTCCGTAGCCGCCAGCGCTCAATGAGACCTCTGCAATGCTCAACGACCTCTTTTTCGCATCTGTCAGCAATGCCCCTGAGATCTCCCCTGGTAACCAGCGCGCCATCAGCAACGTACTCGAAGGTAAAATCTGCTGTGGGGTCTAGCGTGATGTGGCTCCGTATGTGCACCTGCAGCGCCTGCAAATTCTCACGGTAAACTCCGCGTGCTGGACAAAGAAGGTGTCCTGCCTGGCTGGACAATAAGAATCCCGAACATGCCCCCGATCCGCTTGGCACGTTTGCTCAAGGAACAAACGACAAACGCATTGACGCGCAATCTTGCGATTGAATGGCACCGACATGCACCCTGCACATTGAACCGTGACCGTCAGGACCTTGCCGAGTGCTCTGTGCCTGTGCGTGCCACCTTGCGTGAAGCTCACGCGAGCATCCCACCCATGCGCATCCTGAGACTGAAGGCCGCGTCGTCGACCAGTGGCGCTCAGCTCATCACAAGTCCATATCGGTACCTGTGGTTCCGCTGGGGTTCCTGCTCGATTTTCTCCTCCTGCGCCATGTGCGGCTACTGGGTCGGAATCCTGTCCTCCGGGAGGAGGAGGATGCGGCTACTGGGTCGGAATCCTGTCCTCCGGGAGGAGGAGGAGGAGGAGGAGGAGGAGGAGGAGGAGGAGGAAGAGGGAGTGCCAGGAGTGCCACCTGCGGCGAGGGTCTGAGCTCGCTCCCGACCCCGCGCCCGCGCCCACGCGGGCTGGCAGCGCTCAGGAGCGCGACGGACTCGATGCAGAGCACGCCTGGGCCGAGCCACGGGCGTGCGGCGACCGGCGTCGGGAGCCCGCCTCGGCAGCAGCGGCGACCGGCGAGCGGCCCGCCCTGGGCCACAGCCCAAGCCGCACGCGGTTCGGGTAGTCCAGGCCAGTCCTGGTGGGGCCAGTGGGCGGGCACTGCTGCTTGGGCCCCTCGCCCAACTGCCGTCCACCTGGCACCCAGAAGAAGCCGCAGCGCTCGCAGAAGCAGCAGCTCAGCTGCTGGTGCAGGCCGAGGCGATGCGACGCGTCTGAGGAGGAGGAAGAGGAGGAGGAGGAGGAGGAGGAGGAGGAGGAGGAGGAGGAGGGAGAGGAGGGGGACCGCCGCGCCGCCGCTCACGCAGCGCCGCGCAGCGCCGCGCTCACGGCGGCGCCAGCGGGTCGAAGTCCAGCCCCAAGCGGTCCGCGCCGCGCCTCTCGGCCTCCTCCTCGGGTCTCTCGGCGAGCATCACTCAACCGATTCCAGACCCCCTCGAGTCACGGAAAAATCGCTACGGGATGTTCTTCGCTATTTTCTACCTCCGGGGGTTCTCACTGGGCCTCGGGGCCTTCAAGAAACGACCCAGGATGAAAAACCGGTCCCGGGGAATGGGTCGAGACCTCTGGGGGTCGACGTTCTGAACAACAGTCATGATGTCGGGGGTCTGTGACTGGCGTGGTCTGGACTCCACTGGCCGATTTACCCCCCTAGCTGGGGGTGTAGGCTGCTCCCTTCGGGTTGCGAGGGACACATCCCCAGCTGGGGTGGTGGGATGGTGGGGATCGGGATCGGGATGGGGATAGGGATCGGTTGAACGACACTGACATGGGGGGGGGCGCAGGGGCGGGCCACCACCATACGAGCCTAGTTCGTGTCGTGGCGACTTCGGAGATGCTTGCTCGGTTTCGCGGAGTTTTCCATCTACTTCGGCTCCCGCGGCCCGTTGTCGGGCCCCGGGGCCATCTGAGACGGATAAGGGACGCAAAGCTGCCTCCGGGGAAGGGGTCGGGAGCTGTGATGGGGCTGCGGATTGAACAACATCCTATCGGTCGATGCCCGGGGGGACATGCGAATACGAACCCTGCAGGCTTGAAGGGGCCCAGGGACACACACAAATAGATATACACAGATCCCAGGACTCCCCACCTTTTCCCATATGTGGTTGGACTTCCGTCTTCCCCCCCCCTTTCCTTATCTTCCAATTTTTTCTGGGGAATCGAGGATTGCTTGTGTCTGTGCGTTTTTCCCCCTCCGGAAGGTTACAGACTTCTGGAACGGAAGGGGGCGGGCCAGGAGGAGAGAGGAGGAGGAGGAGGAGGAGGAGGAGGAGGAGGAGGAGGAGGAGGAGGAGGAGGAGGAGGAGGAGGAGGAGGAGGAGGAGGGAGGAGGAGGAGGAGGAGGGAGGAGGAGGAGGAGGAGGAGGAGGGGAGGAGGGAGGAGGAGAGAGGAGGAGGAGGAGGAGGAGGAGGAGGAGGAGGAGGAGGAGGAGGAGGAGGAGGGCCACCACCGCGCGAGCCCTGCGGCTGGGCCGCGGCGACTTCGGCGCTGGTTTTTCTGACGCCGAGCGGCTCCTTCGACTCCGAAGGATCGGCGGCCCTCCGATCGCCACATCTGAAGGGGCCCCAGGACACACAAATAAATACACACAAATAAACATATTTTCCTATATTTTCTGGGTTTTTGTCTCCCCCCCCACTTCCCATATTTCCTATATTTTCTTGGAAATCGACGATTCATTGTGTCTGTGTGTTTTTTCCCCTCCTGAACATCGTTCCGTAACGGCCGCTTCTGGATCACGGGCGGCGCTCCACCGTGAACGCCCGCGGCCAGGTCGCTACCGCGTCGGCACGTAAAACGACGCGAAGATCGCGACAAAATTGGATCGGGATAACTCGAAATCTCTGAGAATCGGCGGGTTTGGAGGATGTATTGGGCGCCGCGGCCGCTCCAGAGCGTTCCGGAACGCTCTGAGAGCGCTCCGGAACGCTCTGGAGCGATTTATCCCGATCCTAGCCCTGTTTTAGCACGGCGCGAACCTGCCATACCCTGGCACGTAAGATTTCTGGGGCGCCGGCTGGTGCTTCGGCTTCGAAACAGGTCTGCAGCTCGAGTGAGCTCCAGCGGAGATGTCCGATGCCCCGGTGTCGATGGGACCTACAGGGGTTGGGTTCGCAAATGATCGCAGACAGGGTCTTCTCTTGTGGAGGCCTCCAGAATGGGGTCCGAGTGGATGGGGTCGGAGGATCCCACCGCATCGCCGATACATCGCGATGCATCGCCGATGCGTGGGCGACGTCGGCGACACATCGGGGCCGTCGGCGTGGATAAAGTAGGACCCACTTCAAGCCGCATCGCCGATGCATCAGTGATGCTGCGCGATCCTCGGAGCCGATCTATTAGGACCCCATTTGGGAGGCCTGCATTTTCGGGCTACTAACTATTCTTCGCCGAAGCTAGAGATGTATGCCCCCAGCGAGTTACCTGCAGCTGAGAGGTCCACCGAATTTGTTTGTAAAATATGTGTCCCATGCTTTCTTACTTCCCAAGGGGATGAGGGGAAGGGCAGGGAAAGCAATGATAGGGGGGCTGGCATGGGGGGGGAACATCGACCCGGAATCGGCGATACATCGCCGATAGTTCGGCGATAGGCCCCCGATTTCAAATGCGAGCGTTCCTGGGCGGGGTGGGGCTATCAGACCCCCATCGGCGATCAATGGGCGATCCCGGGCCAATACATCCCCCCGTATGCCCACCCCCCATCATTGCCCCTGCAAAGCCCCGCCGAAAGCGCCCCACCCCCATCTAGTCTGGAGCTGTCTGCCCCCCCCTCGCCCCCTTTCCTCCTTCCGGGGACATGTTAGCATGGACTGCGGACCTGTGAACACGGTCGAGACCGATAGTAAGGGTGCGCGATAAGGGTGCAGGGGACTAGGAAGGCCATGCTGACGCTTTTCGAGCGGAGCGCGGCCAGCGAGAGTAGCCAAGAACGAGCCGAACAGAAGGATGCAAGGGAAAGCTTCGAACGTCGCTCATCCTTGCTATCAACATTGACTGCATGGCGCGCGGGCGTCAGATCCACGACTGGGCCAAAGGAAGGCACCACGAAACGTGACAACAGTGCCACCCGAGTTGGCGACGGAGCGCGTCAATCCCGCAAGAACCTGGCACCCGCCTCGAAGTCGCGCAAGCCACGCGCACCCAGGGCACCCTGAACGCAGCAGCCTCCTCCTCGGCCCACTCCCCCCCAGCCCGCGACGGAGCCCTCCTGATGACAGCAGGGGCGCGGCCGCAAGAAGCCCTCGCCCAAAAAAGCCAGCCCTGAAAACCCCCGCGCGCGAGGTGCGGCTGCGGGGGCACCCGGGGCACCCTGAACGCAGCAGCCTCTCTGATGGCCGCGGGAAGTCACCTCGCAGCGCGCGGAGCGAAGCAACCCAGGGGATCCTGACAAAAAGCAGATGGCTTCTGGATGCGCGCTCCCGCTCCTCCCCTCCCCCCGCCCCATCCCCTCCTCCCGCCCTCTGCACCCCCCCCACCCCCCTCCGTCTCTGAGGGGAAGCACTAGGGGGAAATGCCTCCGCAGACAGGAGAGAAACGCTGTCTTGGAATCATCGAGGCGTCGCTGGTGGATCGGCGATAGCCCCCCGATAGCGACACCGCACGCTCCTGGGCGGTAAGGGAGGAGCCTGGGCCCCGACTGGCGACGAATGGGCGGCGATCGGTCGTCGATGCTTGGCCCCCCGGGTTTAGGGTTTAGGGCCTAGGGTTCGGCGATGCTGAGCAGGGTGCGCCGCCTCGCTCGCCACCGCGTGGGCATGATACCGCGATCCCTCTGCCTGTGCGCAGCCAGCCCAGCCAGCCCGCTCTCTCTCTCTCTCTCTCTCTCTTTCCCTCCCCCCCCTAGTCTTAAGTTGAGCGTGTCCCCCTACTGGGGGAGTTTCGGCGAAACATAAAACATACTCAAAACATGCCCCCCAATGGTCAGAACATACTGCAAAACAATCCCCAGAATATTTTCTGGACTATTTTTGAGTATTCCTCCTGTAGGGGGGCGGGCCCGACTGAACCCTCGCCCCGACGTCCACCCACTTGGGCGCCCGAGTAATCCGGGGTAACTCGGGTCCGGGGTAACTCGGGTTTGGATTCCCGAAAAAGGAACCCGAGTTAGCCCTGACCCGAATTTCCCCTGATGACGTGGGGCTCTGGACGCCCGAATTATCCGGGGTAACTCGGGCCCGGGGTAACTCGGGTTCGGAATCCCGAAAAACGAACCCGAGTTAGCCCTGACCCGAGCGTTACCCCTGATGATTCGGGGCTCTGACCCACCCCCATCGCGGCAGGACGCTCCCCCGCACGCACCCCGACCGCACGAGAGCTCTCTGCGGCGCCGCGGCCCCGCACGCCGACCGTTCCCCCCCCCCCCCCCGCAACGCCTCCTGGAGGGGCCGGCCCTCCAACCTCCACCGCGAGAGCCTGTGCGAAAGGGAGGGGCACCGGGCCCGGAGCTGGGGTCGGGGGGAAACGAAAAGGAGGGCAATATTTATATCCATATCCAGGGCGTCTTGGACTTTCGTGGAAGGGGCGCCGCAAGGCCGAGGCGCACTGGATATGGATAACATGTAGCCCTTGGGGGCCAGGTTTTTATCCATATCCAGTGGGCCTCATGCTTTTGGGAAGAGAGCCCGAAACACCAAGACGCACTGGATGTGGATATAACTACTGCCCACAGAAAGGGGGGGGGACAGCAAAGGGTAGGGTAGAGCCTCGCCCCCCCCAACGCCCTGGAGGGGCCTTCCAACCTCCACCGCGAGCCTGTGCAAGGGGGGCACCGGGCCCGCGCTCGGGCCGGGGGGGAACGAAAGGGGTGGGGATAGCAAAGGGTAGGGTAGAGCCTCGCCCCCCCCCCAACGCCCTGGAGGGGCCGTCCAACCTCCAACGCGAGAGCCTCTGCAAGGGGGGCACTGGGCCCGCGCTCGGGCCGGGGGGGAACGGGGAACGAAAGGGGTGGGGATAGCAAAGGGTAGGGTGCAGCATCATCGGGAGCGGCCAAGAGGGGGGGGTCCAAGAGGGGGGGGGCGCAACTCATGCCCGGCGGCGTGTGCACGGCCCAGCGGGAGGGGCCAGGGACGCAATGAACTAAGAAGAGGCGCCATGAAATCTGGGGAAATGTCATGGCCCCCGCCATGCATGATATCCCACCCCCCTCCCTAGTCATCACCCCCCTCTTTCAACCACCCCCGGCATCAGCTCACGCATAGCGGATCTTCCCAGCGCCTCCCGGCGCCGGGGGGCGCCCATGCATCGAGGAAGAGGGCCCGGCGGCGGGGCCGAAGCCCGCTGCATGCAGCAGCTGTCGTGTAACCCTCCCTGTCCCCAGACCCCCGACGTCATGATTTTTTCATGACATCGACCCCCAGAGGTTTGGACCCATTCCCCAGGACCGGTGTTTCCCCCTGAGTCGTTTTTTGACGCTCCCGAGGCCCGGTAGGGGCCCCTGGAGGCCGAAAATATGGAAAAACCTCCCGTCGTGATTTTTTCATGACTCGAGGGGGTCTGGGTCGTGCGGCCCGGATCGGGGCCGGGAGAGCGGGGATGGGGAGGCACACCATAGGCGCGGTGGGCTCCTGAGGCTCGGCCCTGCGCCCCCCTGGGCGGGCGGCCTCTCGCAGCTCGTCCGGGAGCGGGGAAGAAAGGGCGAGGCAGAGCACACGGCGGACTCGTGGGTCGGCACGGCACCTCCCTGGCATCGGGTCGGGCACGTCCTCCTACAGGGGGGATTTCGAAGGCCAAATCCAACGTAGCCCAAACATGCGCAAACAATGCCCCAACAATACGCCAAACATCCTCCCCTTGCTAGTCTTTTTGCTATTTCTGAAACTTCTTCCCGTAGAGGCGCAGGCCCGACTTAACCCTGGCGGCTGCTCGGATCGGAACTGGAACCACCGCCGAGACTCCGCGCGGATGCCCTGGATCGGCACTGGACTCCCTGGCGGCGCCGCCAGGGGGCCAGCCCCGATTCGAGAAATCGGCGCGTATCTCTGACAGTTTGCGTATGTGCTCTTCGAGGGAAGAAAAAATACAGGGCAATGATGGGGGGGGGGTACTGTCCCAGGGGGGGAACATCGACCTGGGGCCGGCGACACACCGCCGATGGATCGGCGGTTGGCCCCCGATAGCGAATCGGCACGTCCCTGGGCAGGGTGGGACTATCGGGTCCCTATCGGCGATCAATGGACCATTGGGGGCCGATGCATCCCCCCCTAAGCCCATGCCACCCCGGCGTTGCCCATTGGCTTTCGGGCCAGAAGTCGGCTCCCGGGCGGCCACGCTCGGGACGGCGAGGGCTCCGCCCGCACGCTCTGGGACGAGGCGCAGCTGCTGGAAGGCACCCCGAGGCCGGAGAGCTGCCGGGAGCCCGCGGAGACGCCCGACAGAAGCCTCGCACCTGGGCCCATCCGCCCCCCCTGGCGTTGCCTCTGCAGAGGGGGGGGGGAGGACACGCGAATCTATTTTTTGCGGCAGACGGGGGCCCCACCGGCACGCACTGCAGCACACCGCAGCGGCACTGTGCCACAGCGCGCGACGGCAGAACGCACGGGGACGCCACGAGGTCCATATGGGGGGCCCGTGCGAGGCACGTAGCACAAGGCCAGCAGACTACGGGGGCAACGGTCTTTGTGGGCCCCGGAAACGGCAGGGCCGTTTTTCAACCGTTTCGAAAAAATATCCCTTGAAAATAGAAACGGCAAAAAAACGGCGATCGGAAACGGCAAGAGAGCGGCGACGGAACCGGTAAAAAAACAGCGTCGGAACCGGCAGAAAAACGGCAAAACGGAACCGGTAAAAAACGGCACTGTCGTCTCCAGGGCCCACTAAGGGCGGGACACACGCAGGGGGGGAGAGGCTGCGGGGCGTCCTCGTCCATCTCGCTCCACTTGGGGGTGGTCGCGCCGCCCTCGGCCGCCAGCGCCGCCGCCTCTCGCGGGCCCAGGGGCTGCCCGCCAGCGGTGACGGCTTCCCGGGGCGGGCCCAGACGTCCGACGACGATGTGATCTTTACAGTCCTGGCGTTCTGTCACGGGCTTGGCTGCTTCTGGCGCCCGTTTCGAGCAGGTGGGGTCTCCCACATAGGACGCACGGCTCCAGGCAGCCGCACTATATAAGCAGAGGCTCGGAGCCAGACCCCCCCTCCCCACGGCGGGGGCAAGGCAGGCTTGGCGGGGGGCTGCCGCGACTGGGGATGGGCCTCTCGGGAGCGGCGCGCGCTCGCGCGCCCACCGAAGACTCCCCCCTCGTCTCCACTCCCGCCCCCCCCCGCCCTTGCCAGGGATGCCGGCGGGTGCCGCCGCCTGTGGCGGGAGTGTCCACTTTGTGCACCAGCACCCCCAGAGATCCGACGGCCTGATCTTTTCAATCCTGCCGTTTTTCCTGGATCTCGGCCTCTGCGGGCCCCTGTCGGGCCCTGGGACTCCATCGAACATGGAGCGGGGACGAAACACTACCCATGGGCGCCGGGGGCTCCGAGGCCGCGGATCGAAAAAACAAGTGGCACGCATGCCCTGGCTCTTGCCCTACAAGCGAAAGGAGAAGCGTGCGTGGAAGTCAGGGAGGTTCGAGATCGATGACGAAAATCAGAAGTCCGAATCATTTGGGGGAGACGAAGGGGGCAGGGAGGCCTTGGGGCTTCCCGCAACCGATGACTTCCCAAACGTCCCCAGACGTCCGGCGATGTGACCTCTTCAAGCCGAGCGTTGCTCCTCGATCTCGGGGCCGGGGCAGCTTTCGGGCCCTGGACCTCCATCAAGAGTGGAGCCAGGACGACAAGCCACCCCGGGGGAAGCGGACGGGAGTTCTGGGCCCGCGGAGGAGAAAACATCAGGTCGGAGGACGTCCCCAGACACCCCGAGACCAGTCTCTTCAACCGCGGCGTTTTCCCTTCATTGCGGGCCACGATCCTCGTGAGGGGTGTGCCGAAATGGCCCGAGGCCGCCATGCGAACCCTGCCACTGGCGCCTTCGGTGGAGCTCCCTATGGGGCCACGATCCTCGTGAGGGGTCGGGCCCAGAGCTGCCGACCCCTTCCCTGGGGGTAGCCTTGCGCCCCGGATCCGTTTCTGCTGGCCCCGGGGCCCGGAGGCGGCCCCTGCCAGTGGGGAAACACGCCGCGCTTGAAGAATCACATCGCCGGAGGTCTATAGGCTCGGGGAAGAGACGGCTGGCCTTCGCCCGGACCCCGGAGACACTCCAGCGCGGCGCGGTGGCACCCGAACGCCCACGAAGCTCACCAGGAGGTCCGGGCCCCGCCATACGGGGCAGCTCGTCACCGCCGCCGCTCCTGGGCCAGAAGCCGCCCAGGGTTCCGGGCTGGTGCGCAGGGGCATGCACACACGCGATGCGCGCCTCGTGGTCGAGACCAGGGGTAGGCCGGGCCTGTCCCCCTGCAGGGGGATTTTGGACGAAAAATGAAACATTGCCAAAAGTGCCCCAAAATAGCCAACAAATGCTCAAAACATCGTCCTAGACTATTCTTTTACTATTCTTGAATATTCCTCCTGTGGAGGGACAGGCCCCACGTGAGACCAGGGGTACCAAGTGGCCGATTGATTGTATACCGCCTGGGGTCCCAAGGCGGCCCTGGCCAGGGGCTGGCGGTGGTGCGCAGCTGCGCCGTCTCATGCCTGCCGCAGCGGCAGCCCCAGACATCCGCCGATATGACGCGTTCAATCCGCAGCCTTCCACCCCTCCACTGGGCGTAGTCTTTTGCCCTGGACCCATGTTCGATGGCCCTGGGGCACACTCCCGGCAGGCCAAAATCAACAGAAAGCTGCGGGATTGAAGGAATCAGGTTGCCGAAGTCCCCCACAAGGCTCGGACCCTTTCCGCAGGACCATCTTATCGTGCTGAATTGCTTTTTGGCGGTCCCAGGGCCCAGCGAGGGCCCCAGAAGGCTAAAACTCAGCAGAACCATTATCACCACGATGTTTCGCGACGAGCGAGAGAGCATCAGGGCAGCCGAAGGCCCCGGCCACGGGCCTCCTCCGCCTCCACCTCGCGCAGCGCCTGTCAGCGGCGCGCACAAGGGAGTATGGGGGAGGGGGGGAGGCTTCTTAGAAGGAGGCTGCTTCTCAGACGGCGCCGCCCTTACATGCATAGAGAAGGCAAGCGCCTTCTAAGAAGCAGGGGGGGCTTCTGAGAAGTCTTGCCCCCTCTCCCTACCCCCCTCTGCGCGTGGCCGAGCCTGGTCCACGAGCTCCTGCAGGAAGAACTTCGGACCGGGGCCAGCCTCCTCTGCTCCGTCTGGGCGCTCGCCTCCGCGCAGGGTGTGCTAAAAGGTCTGGAGGCATGCGCCCCCGCGGGGACCTCGCGGGGAGCGCCTGGTATGGAGCCAGATCCCCTTCTGCGGGCAAGATTTATATCCCAGTGTTGGTTGGGGAGGACACGCGAGAGGACACAGGACCCTTCCGAGGGCCACACTGCCATAGGTATGTAGAAGGCACGGCTCGCGAACACACAGGACACAAGTGTACCCTTGATTGGGAAGGTCGACCTACTAATCAGCCTCGACTGTGTTCAGTGCGTCTTGGCTTTTCTTAGAAGGGGCGCCACAAGGCCGAAACACACTGGATACGGATACACATCGAGCCTCTGTGGCGCAGAGTTTTAGCCATATCAAGTGCGCCTCGGGTTTCTGGGGAAGGGAGCCCGACACTCCAAGCTGCAGGGGAGAAGTATCGCCCGACCCCCTCGGGTTGTGAAAAATCACGACGGGCGGTTTTTTACTGCTTTCGGCCTCTCGGAGCCCTCGCCTGGCCCTAGTACCGTGCAACAGCAATGCAGGATGAAAAGCCAATCCGAGTGAATGGATCGAGACCCTCTGAGGGTCCGCGCTGTGAACAAATCGGGACGTCGGCGGGCCACATGGATGCGTTCCCGCCCTTTGGAGGGCGAAAGATGTCTGCACCCGGCGCCACGCGGGAGGCCCTCGGGGGCACAGCCCCGACAACTCGGTGGGACAAGTCCCAGTTGGTGGGCTCGTTTTCCACCACCACCACCACCATAAGTAGGAGGGGGAGGGGTCCTCCTCCTCCTCCTCCTCCTCCTCCTCCTCCTCCTCCTCCACCTCTCTCCCCCTCCAGTTTCTGGTGGTGGTGGTGGTGGTGGTGGAAAGCAGGCCCACCACCAGGGATGAATCTCGACATCACCCGACCTCACTCTTCACTCCACGGCCCGAGAGCTCCCCACCGCTTCACCAGGGGTAGCTTGCGTCCCCGGTCCTTCTGCGATGGCCCAGGGGCCCGAACAAAAGGCGGCTCCCGGAGGCAGACCTCGCGGGGAAAGCGCCGGGCTCGAATCGAGCAGATCCTCCGAGGCCTGGGGACGCTGACGGCGCGCAAAAGGGGGTGGGGGGAGGGGGGAGGGCTTCTTAGAAGGAGGCCGCTTCTTAAAGGGCGCCGGCCTGGCATCTACAGATAAGGCCCGCGCCTGCTGAGAAGCAGGGATGCTTCCAAGAAGCCATCCCCCCTCCCCCCACCCCCCTCCTGCGCGTGGCTGGGGATGCTCGTGGCCAAGAGTGGCACCCCCGCCCCCAGCGGCGGCACCCTCTGGGCTGCCTGGCAAAGGGGGGACGGGGCGGGACCCGTTGTGGGGTGGAGTTTCTGGTGGGCGCCATCGCGGTCCGGACTCCGAGGCGCGATCCCGCGGACACGCCGTCGCACGGGATGCGTCCCGCGCGGGGCACCCGCGAAGGAGCGCCCCGCACCCGCGGAGTCGCGGCCAAGAGGGGGGTGCCCAAGAGGGGGGGTGCAAATCATGACCGGCGGCACGTGCGCGGCCCAGCGGGGGGGGCAGGGACGTAATGAAATGTGCAAAGGCGCCATGAAATCTACGAAAAAGTCATGGCCCCCGCCATGATATCCACCCCCCCCTAGTCATCACCCCCCTCTTTTCCGCCCCCAATCTGAAGCGTGATCCCGCGGACACGCCGTCGCACGGGATGCGTCCCGCGCGGGGCACCCGCGGAACAGCGCCCCGCGTCCGCGGAGTCGCGGCCCAGGGGTCCGGCCCGCGAGGCCACGGATGCTTCGTCGCCCACGACAGCGCCAGGATCACAGGGCCTTTCTGACTTTCGGCAGTGGACAAACCTCCTTTTAGTAGACCTCCCCTTAGTGAAAAGGGCCTGGGACCGAAACCGACGGACCTGGACCCGCAGAAATAACGGCCGCGACGCCCTCTCGCGAACCGAAAACGGCCAATTCCTTGATCGACGTGTCAGGGTAGGAGGTCTGCCCACCCCTGAGACGCGCGGGTTTGGACGCAACTCCTGGGAGGTCTTCGTCGGGAAACCAGAAAGCAATCACGCCCGATCGAGAAGGCCATTGAGCCTGATGAAGCAAGCCAAATGAAGCCCAGGATTCAGCCAGATTGAGCGGGACTGCGCCAGATCCAGCGGCAGCGAGCCAGATCCAGCTGGATCAAGGCCAGTTCCGGCCAGCTTTCGACCAGGGACGCACCGGCGCCCATTAAGACTCGAACCTCTCCAAGGAGTTAGGTCGGGCCTGTCCCCCACAGGGGAATCTCGGGCGAAATATGTGAAACAACAATTAAAAATACACCCCACATGCTCCAAAAATGCTCGACAAATAGTCCTCAGCCTATTTCCCCACATGCTTCGCGGGGTTTTGGTTTTCTTCCCTGCCGCGCCGCACCCGCGACACACCCGCGACACTCACCTCACTCTTCCCCCTCCTCCTCCTCGCAGCACTGCTCAGCACAGCTCAGCTCAGCTCAGCACGGCACAGCTGAGCACAGCTCAGCTCAGCTCAGCTCAGCTCAGCACAGCACAGCACAGCACGGCACGGCACAGCACAGCTCACCGCACAGCAGCACAGCACAGCACAGCACAGCATAGCACACAGGGCATTTTTTCGACGCCACAGGGGGTGCGCTTGGGGTTGGGGCCCTATGCGTTGCAGGCCCCCAGGGCGTGGCAGGCGTGGCATTTCCTGGGCGCCACAGGGGGCGCGCTGGGGGTCGGGGCCCTATGCGCTGCAGGCTCCCAGGGCGTGGCAGGCGTAGCATGTCCTCGACGCAACAGGGGGTGCGCTGGGGGTGGGGGCCCTATGCGCTGCAGGCTCCCAGGGCGTGGCACGCGTGGCATTTCCTCGACGCCGCAGGGGGTGCGCTGGGGGTGGGGGCCCTATGCGCTGCAGGCTCCCAGGGCGTGGCAGGCGTGGCATGTCCTCGACGCCACAGGGGCTGCGCTGGGGGGGGGAGCTCGTATCTTGTCAAGAACTGTAAACACCTTGGCTGAAGCCGGCTCGGCGCGCCTGCGCTCTCACGCAGGCGCGCTCCTGTAGTCCTACTTCAGAGCACCGCCCGACCTGCGCGACAGCCATGCCTCCCAAAATCGCCGTGGACGCGCTGCCACCTCCATGTTTGGCGATGAAAACTGCAATGGTTCAGATGGGCGGCGAGGTTAACGTAGAGACCTCCCGCAGATGCGCCAACGGAGTGGTGCAGTCCGCTTTGAATGCGTACCGC